>JAWPHD010000532.1:0-443246 GCA_037043455.1 Cyrtodaria siliqua | reverse complement strand
CTCTTGAGTTACTCTCTTCATTGATTTTTCTGCTGATTTCCTGGAAAACAAATTGTATTAGTTAAATATTGTTTAACGCATCGGTACGCTTACAATTTATTTTCGGACCAGAAGTCACTTTTCGATTATATCAGGTAGTAAGCATTACTCTCAGTAATTATTACTCCCTGATTATATTACTCTTATTTTTCTTTTTGTTTTCAAATTTACTTTTATTTTGATGGATCTAAATTAATTAGGCTCGCTAAATTAAATTTGAGTTTTCTCATATGCAGATCCATGGATTTTCGTCAAGCGGGGTGTGGCAATTAACTCTTAATTTTAACGAAGATATAGTTATGGTTCTTGCACTCTGCAATTCCTGTCATTGCCTTTAAAGGGGCACGCGGCAATATTGAAGTATTATCAAACATTGAAATTAGCGCCTCGGTTCATTTATCCAGTATCATGTTGACTTTTAACCTGATAGCATATAATTAAATAAAAGTGTGAGTTTCCTTGTTTTCATCTTTTTCAACCATAATGTCTTAATATGTTATTGGTGCAAAATAATCAACAGTTAACAACATGCAAAAGCAAGTCGCTTTAAACTATTCTTACAATTAATACTAATGGTTTAACAAATGGAAGTAGAAAAACTAACGGGATGCCGTGAATTTTTGAAAAATCAAGATCGCCATGTGTCCCTTTAAACATTGTGTGATGTTTCATTGCAGTTCCATTGAGGATTTATTTTTTCGAGCTGCGAGTGACAAAACACACGCGTTGTTACTCTTCTCGCCTCTCACCGCTGCGGGTTCGAATCCAACTGGAAGCTCGATTTCTAAGTGAGGAAGTGTCGATTCTTACGGTTGACGGAAGGTGTACAGTACTGGTTCTTAAACCAAGGAATAGTGGGTGGCCTGCCTCCACCATAAAAAACTTGACCGTCATATATAATCTTACATGTGTTGAAAAATACGTAAAACACCATACAAATAAACAAACACATGCCAGTTAACTTATTAAATTATTCAATTTTATTTGTATTTCGTTATCAATGACAAGTGAATGATGCTTACTGTACTGTATATGACGTTAATTTCACCATAATTTATGATTCACCAATTACAAAATATAAAGAACAAATAAATGAAATGAAACGTAAAACATATTAGATTATATTGTGACAGCGACCTAACACATTCAGATATGCCTCCGACAGTGGACGAACAAACGCGGGGCAGTGTTTCAGCTTATTGTATATAGAGATTTTTTTTTGTAACTTGAACCTCGCTTTTTTTACTCGCTACTTAACCAAAAGTGACACTTAGTTCCATTAGTCGTTTTCGAGTTATGCTCAGGACAAAAATCCCGACGGACAGGCAAAGTGGTGACTTTATACTCTCCCTTTGTACGATAAAACTGGTAAATAATGCAACCTGACCACCCGGTTTACGTCCCCATCAGACGGATGTAGCTCATCGAGCGCACCAAACAAACTCAGTGACACGGTAAGGCTTGAACTGGGGGTCCTCTTGTTTCAAGTCTACCACACAATCCACTGTGCCAAGCCAGTACGTAACAAAAAACAAGAGCTGTCGGAAAACAGCGCAGCTCGACTATTCGATTTTTCAGAGAATAAGGCCAAATAAAATTATACCTGAGTTAACTGTAACCCGACCGACCCTCTGAAAACACCCCCGACTCCATTTTTTTTATTGAAAAAATTAACAAACTTAAAAAAAATATTAAAAAAATATTAATTATTTTTTTTTTTTTTTTTTTTTTGTAAAAATAATTTTGTTCACGCGATCAAGGCCGACTCATGTGCTCATTGTTCTGCTGTTGGAACTGACCCTCTTCCGGACATGCGAAAAATAAATTAAACTGTTTTACCAAGTGTGCAATAATTGCAAGTGATTGGGAAAAGAACCAGTTGTTGCCATGCCTTATGGGAAACAATAACACATACACAATTTCATATTGTTATTTATTGTAGTTTTTAAAATACCACATTTTCCCATTCATCAAAGCCCATCACCACCTTAAATGTAACATCGCCAAAAAATAAAATAAAAAAATAAAATAAAATAAAATGCCGACCTACCTACCCTATTTTTTTCAGCAATGTTACAGTAAACACAGGTATAATTTTATTTGGCCTAATAAATTATATAGCGAGTAAGATTGATGTGAAATATACACATTTTAAGGGCTATCAGAATTTGGGTTCCACGGGAACCCAGGGGTTACAGGAACCAAATTTAGTCTTTAAGATAATGCTATAAGGAAGCTCATGACCAAATTTGGTTGTGCTAGGATGAGAAATGTAAGAGATATAGACTTGTAAACACAGCTTAAATAAGCTCTCTTATACTTCGAATAGTCTAGCTAAAAATGGATTAGATTAAGATTGTTACTTCATATGCTCCTTCAGCTTCATCACAGATGTCGGCTTAAGATTACTGGTGCCACATGCTAAAGCAGGACTGTCACATTGCGTTTCATCTGCCTTGGGTTCTTCGGCACATTCACGAGGAAGATTTGCCATATAGTTGTATCCATCTGAAATAATTATTCAAAGTTACACAATAACAATTGTTAAACTGGAGACTTACAGAAAGATGTGTTATCTTACGTGTATAATAAAGCACCGACATGTCCATAAAAATGGGAGTAATGCAGAAATGTCTCCGCTCGACATCTCCATAAAAATGAGAGTAATGTAGAAATGACAGAGCTCGACATCTCTATGAAATGACTGTGATGCAGGAATAACAGCGCTAGACATCTGTAAAAGTGAAAGTAATGCGCAATGACAGCGCTCGACATCTCCATAATGCGAGTGATGCAGAAATGACAGCGCTCGACATTTTCACGAACATGGGAGTAATGCAGAAATGACTGCGCTCGACATTTTCATGAACATGGGAGTAATGCAGAAATGACGGCGCTCGACATCTCCATGAAAATGGGAGTAATGCAGAAATGACAGCGCTCGACATCTCCATGAACATGGGAGTAATGCAGGAATGACAGCAGTCGACATCTCCATGAACATGGGAGTAATGCAGAAATTACAGCGCTCGACATCTCCATGAACATGGGAGTAATGCAGGCATGACAGCAGTCGACATCTCCATGAACATGGGAGTAATGCAGAAATGACAGCGGTCGACATCTCCATGAAAATGGGAGTAATGCAGAAATGACAGCATGAACATGGGAGTAATGCAGAAATGACAGCGCTCGACATCTCCATGAACATGGGAGTAATGCAGAAATGACAGCGCTCGACATCTCCATGAAAATGGGAGTAATGCAGAAATGACAGCGCTCGACATCTCCATGAAAATGGAAGTAATGCAGGAATGACAGCGGTCGACATCTCCATGAAAATGGGAGTAATGCAGAAATGACAGCGGTCGACATCTCCATAAAATGGGAGTAATGTGGAAAGAGAGTAAGAGACAACACTTGACATTTCCATGTACATGAGGATTTGCTTTTTTCACAAGTCATGATAGGATTTTTTATTGTATTGCTTTGTCAGATTTGTAAGATAGGGCTTAGAAGTTTAATTTACAGTATGAATTTTGTATAATATTCATCTCGACACCCCATTTATGATGATAAGATAATATTTATTTTAGTCATTTTTGTTCAAAATGAATACATGTAGTGACAACATATTCCAACTTGTTCTATGTAGGGTGCCGTGTGTAACAAAATTATTTAGCTAAAAAACATGTGTTTTTTTCACTATTTAACATAATGGACTGCACCATATTTAAATAAATTGACATGATTTAAATAAACTGGCACTATTTAAATAAATCCTCTTGATTTAAAGTATATCCTTAAGATTTAAAATATATCCTCACGATTAAAATATATCCATACGATTTAAATCATAGAATTCAAACTGTATAGTTATATTATACGTGATAACATGAAAGCAAACGGCAGGCGACACCAGTGTTCCATGGTAAACCCTTCTCTTTTTTTTTCTTTTCCTAAAATGCAATCTCAATGGGATTATAGAAAAGTGAACAATAACCCCTTAAGAACAAAACTCATTATATCATGGATTTAGTTATTTCGGATTTGAAAACGTTGTTGTGCAATTTACTGATTGTTTGTGATTTTTTTTTTTAATCATAATCTGCAACCAGTTCTAAAAACGTCTCAAAGTTTTGCCTAGATAAGATCGTCATGTGTCCCTTTAAATTGACACACAGAAACTATACTTTACTTTTTTGGTCGACTTTGATTGCTGACTCAGATTATGCCTCTTGCTATTGCATTTTTCAACATAACTCTTCGTGAAATACTCGAGTATTTGTAAAGATTAATTCAAACTTGCCTCAACTTTTGTTAATGATTTAAGCGACATGGCAAAATGTTATGAATGAAGTTTGTTTTGTGGATATTCGTTATGGATAAGTTCACCACAAATGTAGTGGGAAAAGTTGCTTGTTTGGGGAAACCATGTACTGTACATAGGTAAGTTTCTCACATTTTATTGATTGCGACAAAAGCAGAAGAATGATTTTCACATAAACATGTGTTTGTATTGGAGAGGGATTCCTTGTTACTATAAATAGAAACACTTGCTCTGTTTACATTCTGACGGCAGACGACTTCTAAATATTGTTTATTTGCGCAAATCTGTGCAGTTTAAAGAAGAGAGAACATCATATAAGTGCATTAACAACATATGTTATAATGTTACTCATTTTTGGAATTAATTTTAAATAAAAAAAGGGAAAATGCAGGTAATCCCCATCAAATTAAATATTCAAAGTAAAATAAAATTGCGGCTTACCTATCTCATCACTGTCTAGACCTCCTGTAATTCCGGAAAATGAGGCGGTTCCTCCCAAAACATTCACGATCCTAGTTTGTTGTTGACTCAGGCACATTTTCTTAGGACCTCCACCAGTCATTCTCTGCTCCAACTTTTCTTCTGTCATGGCCTCCTTGGCCTCTCTCTTAAGGTTCTGCCATTTGTTGGAGCAATCAGTGGCAGTCCTGGCACAAACCCCCAGTGCATTGACCTCACTAGCAATTTCCTCCCATAAGTCATTTTTCATTTTATTACTTGTAACAGAACTGAACTTAGCGGTAATCAATTTAAGGTTTTCTTCCTTTGTCACAATTTCTTCTAATTTAAGCACCTCATCCCTACTAAAATTAGGATTTCTCTTCCTTTTTTTGTTCAAAATTACTGAGTTAAGACTGTCGTCTGCCATTTTATTTACTCTGGAAGTAGTGAGTAAGAGAAGTGCATTCTGGGAAATACATAGTAACACAATGTTAACACTAGCGTTAAAACTTAACACTGGCGTTAACTTGTAAAATTATTGCTTAACGCTAGAATTAATTTTTAACACCAGCGTATTTTAATTCCAGCTTTAAAACAAACTGAACAACACATTTTTAACGTAGCGTTATCTTACGCTCTCTTAAGAATTTAACGGCCCGTAACCTTAACGTAGTGTTAAATTTAACATTTCTTTGAACAACTGGCCCCAGGTCAATGGAAAGCTAAAATCAAGTACAGTTGCATTCGTAAGTATAATATTGTATAATGTTTAACAAAATCGCATGAAGCCAATATAATATCGCACTTATGGAGTAGGGCAAACATCAGTTTCGACTGTTGACTGGGCTGAGGAGCCAACACTATAATCTGAACACATTTGGTGTTCTAGGATATAACAATCATTTTGAGAAGACTTAATGTTTCGATTATTTTACGTATCGACGGCCATCTTGGATGTTGCAAAGGTCTTTTCTGTACAACGTTAAAATATATTGAGGATGGAGGACGGACAAAAGCGGTGATAATAACTTGAATTATAATACGTCATTCAGTAAATCATTCCGTAATTCAGTAAGTACAACCAAGTAAGTAACAACATAAGTATGTTAGTCATTTATTTAGTCAGTATATATATATATCTATACATCCGTCTGTCTGTCTGTATATCTGTCTGTCTGTATGTATGTCTGTCAGGCATAAACGTGCACTGTTTCAATTACAGCTCAAACTACAACAAGTGGGTATACTACGGTCACACCAACAACACTTGCTAGTAATAGAACGACGTGGGAAACTGGGGATGGCTACACCAAAATCACTACAACGGTCAATGAATTCATATCAAACACTAACACGGACATTACAAATACTACAAAAGCAAAACCAGTTGATATAACGACTTTGAAAACGGATAGTGCTGACACAAAGACTTGGACAACGGACAGTGCTGACACAAAGACGTGGACAATGGACAGTGGTGACACACCGGCTTGGACAACGGACAGTGGTGACACAAATACTTGGACATCGGATAGTGGTGATACAACGATTTGGACAGCAGACAGTGGTGTGACAAATACTTGGACAACGGACATTGATGACACACAGAATACAAAGACGGATAGTGATACATCGTATGCCAGAGATTCAGGTATTATAATTGTTGTTCCAACAAAACTACAGCCACACTCATCTCAAGCTTATACTTACAAATGGCTGGCATTGCTCATTGAATAGCACTATGGATTTGAAATCCGGATGTCCCGGGTTAAAGCTTAACGTCACCACTGAGTCTCGTCGGTGTGTACTTGGGCAAGACACTTTCCCTTAGCCTCGTTCATAAACGAATCAGTCCCGTGTATCGGAGGCTACCATCCGAGCACATTAAAGAACCATACGTATTTATTCGTTAATAATAGAAGGTGTTATTATAATGTTACTCGGAGACACAACATGTGGAATAGGAACTAAGTTGTTAATAATGATGAGATATATGTACTAATATTAATACCAGGTCCTTGACACATTGAACGAGTTTAACAAGGATTATTTGTTTATACATGAGCTATAGAATTAATTGATACGTGTGCAAATGTTTTCTTTAAAAAAGAGTATAATAATAGACCTTTGGAAACGGCCGAGCACGACACATACGAAATATTGCAGTCTCGGTTTGATTGAGACTGTTCATGAGCGGTAGTGAAATATGCTAGCTACCGCTCACGCCCTCTAGCCCCGGGTTGAGCAGAACTCAATATTCATAAAATCAATAATACACAATTTTAATCATCCCGAAGATGGCATGCATACGGCGGTGGACATGGAGTTAATTGCTTCCCCAGGCACTCTTGAAGTGTTTGAAATGGATGTCTCGATTTATATGTCCAGCATCATTATAACTTTTACCCTGTTTACATTTAAATAAATCAAATATTAAGTATTCACTATAGCGTCTTATTATACAATAATTTTTAATATATTATTTTGCAATAATATCGAAAATTAATAATATGCAACAACAAATTGCCTAATATTATTTCTTATAATTGATATTAATGATTGAACAAATGCAAGTTATGCAGAAAATAACGTGACGCCGTGAGTTTTAAAAATAAAGATTACCGTTTGTGTCTTTATATAACAAGAAAGATAAAAATATCGGACAGGGAAAGCAGCATTCAAGGACGACAGTCAATCACAAAACACAAAAACAAACACGCAAACAGACAAACGAGAAGGCAAAAGTAATAAAAATGCAAACGACATCACAAACACAAAAGGGTTGACAATAGGGATACCGCCTTGGAACGGTCAGTGGCAACAAAGGCCACTGGGGGTTTAAACCGGTTCTAGGGTGCACCAAACCTCACACTTACCCTACTGTCATCCCATTAAAACAGGACAGTGTAAATAAAGAAATCCCCGTAAATAAAGAAAAACACTGTTTGTGACAACTAGATGGTTGTTGACACTTATACAATATTGTTCGCAATAACTGATGAAAGATGAAGAAATGAGTAGTAATTAAACATTTATGTAAATATATAAAGATAAAACTATTTACAAATACGGGATGATATGGTAGTAATATAAACTATATATGTAAATCAACAAATGCCCGTTAACGGGTATATAAACAATTAAATATACATAAGAACATATTATAACGATTTATATAGTATGATTTTTTCGGGAAATCTAAACAAGACTAAAATCTATAACATCAAATAACTCTATCATAGTATTAACATTGAAGTACCTTTGGATCAAGGTCTACACATTCTAACAAGATGTGTTTGACCGTCAACGGTGCAAAGCAGGGTATACATTCTGGTAATTGCTCACCTTGTAATAAATATGAATGAGTATAACGTGTATGCCCTATCCTGCACCGGGCTAGGACAACTTCTTCTCGACGAAGAACACCATTCTCCGAGTAACGGTTTAATTTAATTTATTGTTAACTGACTAATCCCAAGCGGCTTGCCAAGAGTTACGAATATATGTGGTAATACAACTTTTAAAATCAGTATAAGGTAATTTGACCTTAGATATATGTAAACCGAATGCTGCTTTAGCAGCACTATCAGCTCTATCATTACCACGTATTCCTACATGGCTTGGAGGCCTGCACTGCAGAAAATAATAACATTATCAACCATAAGAGAATTGTACTTTTCTAAAAGTTGAAGCACAACTGGGTTATCATGTTTCATATTACCCAGGGATTGAAGAGATGCAAGGAATCAGAAAAGATTACAAAATGATCATCATCAGATTCCTGAATATAGTTTAAGGCAAGTTCAATTGCCTTAAGTCCAGCTGAACATATAGAGGCCTTGCCAGGCAGGCGGCTCTTTATACTGTGTTTGTGAACAACAGCTGCTGCAGCTACCTTGTCTCCATCTTTAGAACCATATGTGTATATATGTTGAAAGTTAATGTATTTCAATTTAATTTCATTAAATTTGCTTTGAAAGACAGTAGGGTCTATACTGGATTTGTTACTATTACAAAGATCAAAAATATTTGTTGGTGTTCCCAAAGTCCACGGTTGAATTTGTGGTACTTTGTATTTGGCAATCAAAGTTAGGTCGATTTCAGTGTCTCTTAATTTTGGTTTAATACGAAAACAATGATCGAATGGCCTTCTGTTTTCGATCAAAAAGAGGTTCATAACTAGGATTAAAAACAGTATCGAAAGTTGGGTTTGAAGGGTTAGATTGTAATTTAATGGCATAGTGAAGGGCTAATTTGTCCCGTCTATGAGTGATGATTTATTAGCTTCATCATATAGACTTTCGACTGGTGATGTACGAAAGGCATCTAAGGCGGGTCGTAATCCTCAATTATGTATAGGATCGAGCATCTGCAAGTATGACTTGCGAGTCGATCCATATACTATTGATCCGTAGACCAACTTAGATCTGATAAGAGATATATAAAGTTGTAAAAGTACTTTACGATCTGCTCCCCAATTAGTGTTTGCAACAACTTTATGTCGTATTCGACCGTTTCCAAAGATCCACTCTCATACTCTTTTAGGTAAATTAAGAGCTTTAAGGCACTTGGCCTTCAAGTATTTAAGGTGAGATATAAACGTTAATTTACCGTCGAAAATAAGACCAAGGAATTTTGTCTCATCCACTGTTGGTATTGGTGACCCATCCAGTGTTAGATGAGGATCTTCATGATGTTTACGTAGTTGACAAAGGTGCATACAATTAGTTTTAGATTTAGAAAAGTTAAAACCATTTTCATGAAGTTGTCTCTCAATAGTGTTCATGTTTTTAGCACGATAACATATAAGAAGGTCGTCAACATATAGAGAGCAATCCACACCAGGCTTGATGCATTTAACTATACTATTACTTTTTATATTAAAAAGGGTGACAGAGAGTGTTATGCCCTGTGGCACACCCATCTCCATTTCATGAATGTCAGAGAGGGTTGAACCCATTCAGACACGAAACTGTCTATCATTTAAGAAATTCTCTATAAAAATTGGTAATCGGTCTCTAAGACCAAAGTCATAAAGATCATTCATGATACCATACTTCCATACAGTATCATAAGCTTTATCAATGTTAAAAAATACAGCGACTAGATGTTTTTTCTTTACGAAAGCTGCCCTAATAATGATTCAAATCGAATGAGATTGTCTGCTGTGCCTCGTTGACAACAGATTATGAAATAATAATTTGGCACGACTAACAACGGAAGTTATGGGATATATGGAGGATTGTGACGCAAATGTAAAACATACTACTAATAAGTATACATCTAGTGATCAGCTTCTGATAAACTTTAAAGACAAACTGCAAGGAAAAATCCTTTGATTGGTGACACATCCTTTGATTGGTGAAATCCTTCGCTTAAGAGAAACTATTAAAGGGAAGACAAATGTTTACCCTCCATTGTTTTTATTGATATGTATCTCAATACTATGCAAAACGAATTATTAAGGAAGGTTTTCAATTAAATTATTTTCTGACAATAATTGTTTATTAAATTTTCTATTTATTAATTTTCATATTGTCAGACCTTACACATTTATGTTTCATGAATGCCCGCAACAACTATATTAATACATTGTATATATATGCATTACATGTATTTAAAATTCAACATAAATCTGTCATTAAAATAATCAATAGATGCGTAATTTTCTGTGTGTTTTATGTAAAAGATACCGACACGTTTCCTAATGCCGTTGCTGTGGCAATCCCGATAGCGATTATTGCTCTGGTACTGATTGCAGTCACAAGCTTCTGTGTCATAAGGTATGAGTTTCTAGTTGTATAGGTTGGAAATAGTTATCAGATCATTTGAATATTGTCATGTAACAAGCGGAGCGGAACAATTATAGTAAACGTCAGCGTATACTGACTTAGGACACGCAATATGTTGTAGACAAGATGCTGTATACTATTTTAATTCAATCGCCTCAATATGTTCATCTTATATACTTAACACATGAATTGTACATAGTTTATTGATTTATGTTTTGTAGTTGACGTGCAACAAAACAAAAGTATAGTCGGTCTGGACTGTAATGAGTTTTATAACGTGACATGGATACATTAACATAACATATATAAAATGATGCCTACATTACAGAAAACGGCGACGCAATACAGATACATCAAAGGATGTGTACAATGAGATACACACTAACAACATCGACGGCATAAATTCAATGGCAATATCAAATCAGGCATACACGGACTGCTGTCCAGATAACGATGTAACCGATTCAAACATATCCAACGATTTACATCTGTCAGCATCACGGGACAGCGAGTACACAGAAATACCAGCAATTAATAAAGACCAAAATAACGACGAATACAATACGATAGAATTCAACTCGAGCGTTTTCCTGTAGACGATGGTTACGGACATCTGCCGAAACAAACATGTAACACCGATAATACATACTCTCATATAACGTGTGGCAAATTGACTGCACACAAAGATACAAATTACTCCCACATTGTCAGCAAAAATAACCCTGGCATTACAAGCGACGAAAACGATCAAACATATAACATATTACAAACTGGTACGGTACCGAGAGTTGTAGCAGAGCAAGAATATGATGCATACAATCATACGCACTTTTGCAATTCAACCACACAACAAAGAAACTCGGAAGTCTGTGCAAGGTTTTTTAACAGAAATGAAAGAACAAATGGAAAACCGGTAAATGTCCAATTTAATTTAAACGTTGAAAGAAATTGTAGAGACGTAAATGATAGGAAACCGGAAGATGAATACGCGAAGTGCGAATCGAACGATAGCCCCAGCAACGAAAGCAATGCAAAAAGTAACACAGACAATCACTACTTTGTGCTTCAGAAGGAAGATTTGCAAAGTGAGGAAGCTTCTGACACTGGACAACACAACTATTTTGTTCTTGAAAAGACAAATTAATGAAACCTCACATGTTCATCTCATATGTTGAAACTAATGAACCATCACCTGTCTCATAGACGGACAAATTAGCCCTTCAGTATACCATTTAAATACAATCTAACCATTCAAATCCAACTTTCGATACTGTTTTAATCCTAATTATGAACCTCTTTTGATCGAAAACCGAAGGCCATTCGGCCATTTGGTCTTTGTATTAAACCAAACTTAAGAGTCACTGAAATCGACCTAAATTTGATTGCCAAGTACCAAGTACCACAAATTCCTTTGGAAACACCAACAATTATTTTTGATCTTTGTAATAATAACAAATCCATTACAGATCCTACTATCTTTCAAAGTAAATTTAATGAAATTAAATCGAAATACAGTAACTTTCAACATATATACACAGATGGTTCTAAAGATGGAGACAATGTAGCAGCAGCAGCTGTGGTTCACAAACATAGCATAAAGAGCCGCCTGCCTGACAAGGCCTCTGTCTTCTCATCTGAACTTAAGGCAATTGAACTTGCCTTAAGGCAATTGAACTTGCCTTAAGTTTTATTCAGGAATCTGATGATGACCATTTCGTAATCTTTTCTGATTCCCTTTCATCTCTTCAAGCACTGGGTAATATGAAACATGATAATCCAGTTTGTGATTCAACTTTTAGAAAAGTACAATTCTCTTATAGTTGATAATGTTATTATTTTCTGCTGGCGTCCAAGCCATGTAGGAATACGTTGTAATGATAGAGCTGATAGTGCTCCTAAAGTTGTATCAACACATATATTCGTAACTCTTGGCAAGCCACTTGGGATTTGTCAGTTAACAATAAACTCCATTCAATTAAACCGTTACTCGGAGAATGGCGTTCTTCTAATAGACCAATTCGTTGGGAAGAAGTTGTCCTAGCCCGGTGAAGGATAGGGCACCCTTACCGAATCTACATATACAAACATATAAGTGACATATGCAACTTATATGCGGCTTATGTAACATATATGTCGCACATAATTCGCATATAAGTCACTTAATATATTGTCTCAGTGAGTTATATGTGTAAGTGGCTTATATGTCCAGATCACGGAGACATATAAGTTACTTATATGCCACTTATATGTGAAGCTGATATCGGAGATTATTTACAAGTCAATTACACGAAAGTGCCAATTTCCTCATCATGAAATACGTTGAGTCAATCTAACCTGTAATCAGACACTACCTTAGATCAGTGAGATGACCTTTCAACGGAAATGCCTCATTTTGAGAACAGGATTTGAATTTAATTAGAAACATTCTCAACTGGGATAGAAGTTGCATTTATGCTGTGACATTTTAAAATCAAACGGCTTAAAGGAATAAACATTAATTACTGCGATAACACATTTTGTGAGTTGATTGAAGAATTTAGTAGAAATACTTTTATCATTTTGAAATGAGGAAAGGATTTTGGTTGTCATTATAAATATTTTGAAAAGTGACACCAAATCTGCTTAGGATGCTGGTATCAACAGAAGACATATAATATGGGATTAATGCCTGTGAGTACATTATGCTTATTTCTATATTTACCTGTTATTGTTTTCAAATCCTCTGTATGCTCAGCTGATCATATTAATTAGGTTTCTGCAGTTATTTATAAATACATATGTTAAATGGTTCCGAAGAGCAAACATCATGTTTGAGGAATTAATGTGTCTCCTAAGTGGATCTAGTGCATACTGTGACAGATGTGATATTAAACAAGTCAATTAAAAAACAGTGTTAGGTCTTTATGATTAATTCGCAGAATAAGGATATATTCTGTCTATCCTCAAAGGTATGTTAAAGAACCAGATAAATCCAGTCAATAATACATATTTTTGACTTTTATTATTTATTCATAATTTAAATATTTTCAGAGTGACAGAAAACCGGAAAGAGACATAGAACAGAGGAAGCCAACAAGAAAGCATTGGAAAACAAGCTGCCTCAACATGACTGCTATATTGATGTTGCGTTTTATTTAGATCAGCTGATAATATACTAATAAATTAAATTATAAGCCTTCTTTTATGTTATGATTGTTTCGTTACTCATTGTTATCATTCTTTTTAGATTCAAGTTGACCTACTAGTGGACATATGTCACTTATAAGCGACATATATGTTACTTATAAGTGACATATATGTCACTTATACGTTTCATATTTAGGCCACTTATAAGCTACATATAAATCACTTATAAGTCACATATAAGTCACTTATAAGTGACATAGTACTTGGCATATAAGTAGCTTATAAGTGAGTTATAAGACTTAATCTCAGTTGCATTTAAAATCAATATAAGTTACTTATATGCTACTGGCCTATGTCAAGTATAAGCGGCGTATATGTCACTTATAACTCAAACATATAAGTGACTTATACTTATTTTCTGTAAGGGCATACACGTTATACTCATTCATATTTATTACAAAGTGAGCAATTACCAGAATGAATACCCTGCTTTGCACCGTTAACGGTCAAACACATCTTGTTGGAATGTGTAGACTTTGATCCTATGCGTCAAAGGTACTACAATGTAAATACTATGAAAGAGTTATTTGATACTATAGATTTTAGTCGTGTTTTAGATTTCCTAAAAGAAATCAGACTATATAAATCATTATAATCTGTTCTTACATATATTTACTTGTTTATATACCCGTTGACGGGCATTTGTTGATTTACATATATAGTTTATATTACTACCATGTCGTCCCTTATTTTTTAATAGTTTTATCTTTATATATTTACAATCATTTTAAATTAATACTTCATTTTTTCATCTGTCATTAGTTTTTTCGCACAATATGACCTGTTTATGTGTCGACGTGCCGTAAAACACCATTCATTCCATTCCATATAAAAGATTTTACTATGTTAATTAATGAATTTAAGTATAATTAAGTTTATAGCTGCAGCTTAGTGAAACGTACAAAATGTATCAAATCATATAGAACACTGTGTTCTCAATGATTTTAATATTAGAACTTTGAAATGAATGGAATAAATTAAAATTCACAAACATCTGCATGGTTAAAGAAGGATCAAACTACGTTGTCTTAATTTGTTTTAAACCTTTTTTTTTTAGTTTCAAAAGAGCAAACGTCTCTTCACACAGAATGAGAATTGTATAGACGTGTAATATGATGGGTATTCGATTAAGATAAGAAAGTACAACTTTAGGAATTGTGAGTTGTTCGTACGATCCGATCAAGACAGTTTCTCTGTCTGATCCGGAGGTCCATGCTTTATTATTTTACCATTGACATATTACTCGTAGAGACGTTTGCACTTGCAAGCGCGTAGCTGCCTATACGCGAGTACGCGGCTGAATCCACATGATTCGGACAAAAGCACCTCAGAACGCCCAGAATGCACCAGATTGCACCATTGTTTTAAAAAAAGTTCGGGGGGCATGCCCCCGGACCCCCCTAGCACAATTATGAATCCACATGAATAGAGGGCTAGCTACGCCCCTGACTTGTATTAACATTTGCTAAGTGACTTAATTCAAGTGTTGCCGTTTTCGATGCTAATTTTTGTTATCTGACATATATTTAAGATAATATTTTAGCTTCAGTGGGTAAGATTCGATTTGTCAGTACCTATTAGAAATGAATATAGGCCTACCCTTTTTTGTATGGAATAACATATTCTCCTGCATACGAGATAAAGATGCATTGAAAGTTGATCTTACAGAAGTCGCGCTCATAAACATGATGTCAAAAATAAAAATAAAAATTTCATGAATTTACAAGACGTCGATTGCTGGCGACCTTTGTGCAAACACCGCAACAAAAACATTGAAAACAAATCAATGATGTCATCTGGTTCAGTTTAAAAGTGCAACAACCGGTATACCCGTATGAATTGGAACCTCGACAGAGCCTGATAGCTTCCATTTTGATTATAGTGCTAGGACTAATACACATTATGAATGAGACATTTGAAATCACAGGAATAAGACTTCATTTGAGTTGTCGAGTTTTTTAACTGTGAAACCTTGCTATCTAAATCGGTGTTTCGAAGAACTCATTAAAAGGCTGAAAAAGCATTTTTTATATAAACGTTTTCTTCCAAAAATAGCAAATATTCTAGTACAATAGCTAGCTCAGTAAATCTTAACGTGTATTACGTGCAGTCACAAATGAACTTAGCTACACTTATCCTCATTGTTGTTATATATTTTATATAGACAATGTCACTTTAGTAAAACATCTGCGAGTAGTATAGAAACGAGGGGTACCAGCGCACTTTTTTTTTTAATAAAAACATGAAAATCACTACAATATGTAAATTCTCCATCATACTCTATCACAATTTGATCCAAAAGAGACGTTTTAAAAGTGGAAGAGGGGACCCTACCCGTTTTCTCATTTGTAATACTAGGATCTAAATCTAGATAACATTTGAATCCTACCCTTGCATATTGTAGCAGTTTTTTCATACTTTTTTTGAAAAAAACTATACTGATACCCTCACTATCTATACTACTCAATGATAAACAACCCGTCAAAAAAGTATTTTGCCGTCAAACAAATCTGACGGAACAAGATAGTCGTCATCATTTTTGGCGAAATTTTCCAATCACACGATCCAAAACGACATCAACTCCGGATCTAGTCTCGGCAGTTAAACAAAATCAGAAGGAGCAAAGCAATCATCCTCATTATCATTATATATATCCCACTCGATCATGGCACAAGCAATCAAAAGGTTATCAAGTGGGGGAAAGATATCAAAGAATTGCAAGACAAATTGAAAATCCTAGTAGCCCAAAGAAAGAAAAAAGTTTTGTCTCCAGAAGATAGGACACCGAGAGCAAAAATAGCAGCAGGGATGAGACGGGGGAGAAATGTCAATGAATTACAAAAACAATTACAGGGATTAGATGGAATATTGAAAATCAAGAAAGACCAAAAAGAAGACCAAAAAGAAAAAGAAGACCAAGACGAATAATAAGACCAAAAGCAAGACCAAGAAGAAGACCAAGAAGAAGAAGACCAAGAAGAAGACCATAATGATATCGACGATACACAAGAAATGTCAGATGATAGCACATTTCAAAATGACACCGAAGATAGTACAGAAGATATTCTGGATGAATTATGAAATATAGATTTGAGGATCTTTGGACAAAAGTAAAACATGGTATGCAGAAAAGGGAAAATCTGTATGAAATCGCAGACATATCTATACAGTTGAAAAAACTTGGATAAATAGCCGAAAAAGATAAACATGAAATACGCGATTGGTTGAACAAAGTTTTTGTCGCAAATCAATACAGTTAATCTCATATATTTTCAGCGAAATAGGACTTGCTAAACTTCAGATGCATCTCTACATTTCATTTCGGCAGAAGTATATCAAACGGGGTTCTAGTAATGTTCTTTCCTGGGACATGCTAGCAAGAGGACTTTCCAAACTTCATATATGTCTCCACATATTATTCGGCAGATATATATCAACATGAGGTTCTGGTAATGTTTTTGGAGCTACATGTTGAAATATTACCCTGTCAGAGATATATCAGAATCAAGAATACTGGAAAAGCATCAAATCAAGAATACTGAGATATCACAGAATCAAGTTATACTGAACTTGCATCAAATCAAGAATACTGAGACATCACAGAATCAAGAATACCGAGATATCATCAAATCAAGAATACTGATATATCACAGAATCAAGAATACTGAGAAATCATCAAATCAAGAATACTGACATATAACAGAATAAAGAATACTGGAACAGCATCAAATCTAGAATACTGAGATATCACAGAATCAAGAATACTGAACTTGCAGCAAACCAGCGATACTGAAGCAGCATCAAATCAAGAATACTGAGATATCACAGAATCAAGAATACGGAGATATCATCCAGTCAAGAATACTGATATATCACAGAATTAAGAATACTGAGAAATCTTCAAATCAAAAATACTGAGATATCACAAAATCAAGAATACCGGAAAAGCTTCAAATCAAGAATACTGAGATATCATCAAATCAGGAATACTGGAAAAGCATCAAATCAAAAATTCTGAGATATCGCAGAATCAAGAATACTGAGATATCATCAAGTCAAGAATACTGATTTATCACAGAATCAAGAATACTGAAACAGCATCAAATCAAGAATACTGAGATATCATCAAATCAAGAATACCGAGATATTATCAAATCAATAATACTGAGATATCATCAAATCAGAGATACAGAGATAGAATCGAATCAGAGATATTGAGAAATCACCAACTCAAGAATACTGAGATAGTAGCAAATCAGAGATATTGAGAAATCATCAAATCAAGAGAGTAACAAATCACGAATACTGAAATTGTAGCAGATCAGAGATCTCCAATTATCATCAAATCATGAATACTGAAATAGCAGCAAAGCAAGAATACTGAGATAACATCAAATCAGAGACATTGAGATATCACGGAATCCATCACAGAATCAAAAAAACTGAAATAGCATCGAATCAAGACTATTGACATAGCGTCGAATCAACAATACAGAGATATCACAGAATCAAGCATACTGAGATATCACCGAATCGCGAATACCGGAACATCATCAAATAAAGAATACTGAGATATCACAGAAACAAGAATACTGAGATATCACAGAATAAATAAAACTGAGTTATCACAGAATCAAGAATACTGGAACAGCATCAAATCCAGAATACTGAGATTGCAGGAATTTCGAAATATTGAGAGAGCGCTGAATCAGAGATATTGAAAAATCATCAAATCAAGAATACTGAAACGGCATCAAATCAAGAATATTGAAACAGCATCGAATCAAGAATATTGAAATATCAGCAAATCAGAGATTCTGAGATATCATAAAATCAGAGATACTGAGATATCATCAAATCAAGAATACTGAACTTGCAGCAAATTATGAATACTGAAATTGCAGCAAATCAGAGATACTGAAATAGCAGCAAATCAAGAATACAGAGATATCATCAAATCAAGAATACTGAACTTGCAGCAAAACGGAGATATTGAGATTTCATCAAATCAAGAATAGTGAGATATCATCAAATCAGGAATACTGAGATATCATCAAATGAAAAATACTGATATAACATCAAATCAGGAATACCGAGAAATCATCAAATCAAGAATACTGAGATATCATCAAATCAGAGATCCGGAGATATCGTCAAATCATGAATACTGAAATAGCAGCAAATCAAGAATACTGAGAAATTATCAAATCAAGAAGACGGAGATAGAAGCAAATCAGAGATATTGAGATATCATCAAATCACGAATACCGAAATAGCAGCAAGCCAAGAATATCATAGAATCAAGAATACTGAAACATCATCGAATCAAGAATATTG
This sequence comes from Cyrtodaria siliqua, assembly GCA_037043455.1. Taxonomy (NCBI): domain Eukaryota; kingdom Metazoa; phylum Mollusca; class Bivalvia; order Adapedonta; family Hiatellidae; genus Cyrtodaria; species Cyrtodaria siliqua. The sequence goes on along the minus strand of JAWPHD010000532.1, from coordinate 424,121 downwards.
AAATAGCACAGAATCAACAATACTGAAATATCATCAAAAAAAGAATACTGAAATAGCAGCAAATCAAGAATACTGAGATATCACAGAATCAAGAATACTGAGATATCATAGAATCAAGAAACCTGAAACAGCAGCAAATCAAGAATATTGAGATATCATCAAATCAGAGATACTGGGAAATCATCAAATCAAGAATATTGAAACAGCATCAAATCAAGAATACTGAGACATCACAGAATCAAGAATACTAAAATAGCATCGAATAGTGAATACTGAGATATCACAGAATCAAGAATACTGGAACAGCATCAAATCAAGACCATTGAGATATCCCAGAATCAAGAAAACTGAGTTATCACAGAATCAAGAATACTGAGATATCACAGAATCAAGAACACTGAGATATCACAGAATCAATAATACGGAGATATCATCAAATCAAGAATACTGAACTTGCAGCAAATCAAGAATACTCAGATATCACAGAATCAAGAATACTGAAACAGCATCAAATCAAAAATACTGAGATATCACAGAATCAAGAATACTGACATATCACAGAATCAAGAATACTGAGATATCGTAGAATCAAGAATACTGAAACAGCATCAAATCAAGCATACTGAGATATCACAGCATCAAGACTAATGAAACAGCATCGAGTCAGGAATACCGAGATATCATCAAATCAAGAATACTGAGATATCATCTAATCAAGAATACTAAGATATCACCAAATCAAGAATACTTCGATATCACAGAAACAAGACTACTGGAACTTCATCAAATCAAGAATACTGAGATAGCATAGAATCAAGAATAGTGAAATAGCATCAAATCAAGAATATTGAAACAGCAGCAAATCAAGAATACTGAGATAGCATCAAATCAAGATTACTGAGCCTGCAGCAAACCAGATATATTGAGATATCATCAAATCAAGAATATTGAGATATCATCAAATCAAGAATACTGAGATACCATCAAATCAAAAATATTGAGATATCATCAAATCAAGAATACTGTGATAACATCAAATCAAGAATAATGAAACAGAATCAAATCAAGAATACTGAGATATCACAGAATCAAGAATACTGGAACAGCATCAAATCAAGCATTCTGAGATATCACAGAATCAAGAATACTGAAAAAGCATCGAATCAAGACTATTGAGATATCACAGAAGCAAGAATACTGAAACAGCATCGAATCAAGCATGATGAGATATCACATAATCAAGACTACTGAAACAGCAGCAAATCAGGAATACTGAGATATCATCAAATCAGAGATTCTGAGATAGCATTGAATCAGATATCTCGATATATCATCAAATCATGAATACTGAAATAGCAGCAAAACATGAATATTGAGATAACGTCAAATCAGAGATATTGAGATATCACGGAATCCATCAAAGAATCAAGAATACTGAAATAGCATCGATTCAAGAATACTGAGATATCATCAAATCAAGAATACTGAACTTGCAGCAAACCAGAGATATTGAGATATCATCAAATCAAAAATACTGAGATCACAGAATCAAGAATACTGAGATATCATCTAATCAAGAATACTAAGATATCACCAAATCAAGAATACTTAGATATCACAGAAACAAGACTACTGGAACTTCATCAAATCAAGAATACTGAGATAGCATAGAATCAAGAATACTGAGATAGCATCAAATCAAGATAACTGAGCCTGCAGCAAACCAGATATATTGAGATATCATCAAATCAAGAATACTGAGATATCATCAAATCAAGAATACTGAGATACCATCAAATCAAAAATATTGAGATATCATCAAATCAAGAATACTGAGATAACATCAAATCAAGAATACTGAAACAGCATCAAATCAATAATACTGAGATATCACAGAATCAAGAATACTGGAACAGCATCAAATCAAGCATTCTGAGATATCACAGAATCAAGAATACTGAAAAAGCATCGAATCAAGACTATTGAGATATCACAGAATCAAGAATACTGAAACAGCATCGAATCAAGCATGCTGAGATATCACATAATCAAGACTACTGAAACAGCAGCAAATCAGGAATACTGAGATATCATTAAATCAGAGATTCTGAGATAGCATTGAATCAGATATCTCGATATATCATCAAATCATGAATACTGAAATAGCAGCAACACATGAATATTGAGATAACGTCAAATCAAGAGATATTGAGATATCACGGAATCCATCAAAGAATCAAGAATACTGAAATAGCATCGATTCAAGAATACTGAGATATAATCAAATCAAGAATACTGAACTTGCAGCAAACCAGAGATATTGAGATATCATCAAATCAAGAATACTGAGATCACAGAATCAAGAATACTGAGATATCACAGAATCAAGAATTCTGAGATATCACCAAATCAAGAATTCTGAACTTGCATCAAATCAAGAATACTGAGATATCACAGAATCAAAAATACCGAAACAGCATCGAATCAGGAATACGGAGAAATCACAGAATCAAGAATACTGAGATATCATCAAATCAAGAATACTGAACTTGCATCAAACCAGATATATTGAGATACTGAGATATCACGGAATCATGAATACTGAAACAGCATCGAATCAAGCATGCTGAGATATCACAGAATCAAGAATATTGAAACAGCATCAAATCAAGCATACTGAGATATCACAGAATCAAGAATACTGAAATAGCATCGAATCAAGAATGCTGAGATATCACAGAATCAAGAATACTGAAACAGCAGCAAATCAAGAATATTGAGATATCATCAAATCAGAGATATTGACATAGCATTGAATCAGAGATATTGAGAAATCATCAAATCAAGAATACTGAGATAGTAGCAAATCATGAATACTGAAATAGTAGCAAATCAGAGATCTATGATTCTATGATATCTCAGTATTCTTGATTCGATGCTATTTCAATAGTCTTGATTCGATGCTATTCCAGTAGTCTTGATTCTGTGAAGGATTCCGTACTATCCCAGGATCTATGATTTGATAATATCTCAGTATTCTTGACTTGCTGCTATTTCAGTATTCATGATATGATGATATATCGAGATCTCTGATTTTCTACTATTTCAGTATTCATGATTTGCTACTATCTCAGTATTCTTGATTTGATAATTAATCAATACCTCTGATTCAATGCTATCTCAATATCTCTGATTTGATGATATCTCAGTATTCTTGATTTGTTGCTGTTTCAGTATTCTTGATTCTTTGATATCTCAGCATTGTTGATTCGATGCTGTTTCAGTATTCTTGATTCTGTGATATCTCAGTATGTTGATTTGATGCTGTTTCAATATTCTTGATTCTGTGATATCTCAGCAGGCTTGATTCGATGCTGTTTCAGTATTCTTGATTCCCTGATATCTCAGTTTCTCAATATATCTGGTTTGCTGCAAGTTCAGTATTCTTGATTTGATGATATCTCAGTATTCTTGATTCTGTGATATCTCCGTATTCCTGATTCGATGCTGTTTCGGTATTCTTGATATTGTGATATCTCAGTATTCTTGATTTGATGCAAGTTCAGAATTCCTGATTTGGTGATATCTCAGTATTCTTGATTCTGTGATATCTCAGTATTCTTGATTCTGTGATCTCAGTATTCTTGATTTGATGATATCTCAATATCTTTGGTCTGCTGCAAGATTAGTATTCTTGATTTGATGATATATCTGTATTCTTGATTCGATGCTATTTCAGTAGTCTTCCTTCGATGCTATTTCAGTATTTTTGATTCTTTGATGGATTCCGTAATATCTCAATATCTCTGATTTGACGATATCTCAATATTCATGTTTTGCTGCTATTTCAGTATTCATGATTTGATGATATATCGAGATATCTGATTCAATGCTATCTCAGAATCTCTGATTTGATGATATCTCAGTATTCCTGATTTGCTGCTGTTTCAGTAGTCTTGATTATGTGATATCTCAGCATGCTTGATTCGATGCTGTTTCAGTATTCTTGATTCTGTGATATCTCAATAGTCTTGATTCGATGCTTTTTCAGTATTCTTGATTCTGTGATATCTCAGTATGCTTGATTTGATGCTGTTCCAGTATTATTGGTTCTGTGATATCTCAGTATTCTTGTTTTGATGCTGTTTCAGTATTCTTAATTTGATGTTATCTCAGTATTCTTGATTTGATGATATCTCAATATTCTTGATTTGATAGTATCTCAGTATTTTTGATTTGATGGTATCTCAATATTCTTGATTTGATGATATCTCAATATATCTGATTTGCTGCAAGCTCAGTAATCATGATTTGATGCTATCTCAGTATTCTTGATTTGCTGCTGTTTCAATATTTTTGAGTTGATGCTATTTCAGTGTTCTTGATTCTATGCTATCTCAGTATTCTTGATTTGATGAAGTTCCAGTAGTCTTGTTTCTGTGATATCTCAGTATTCTTGATTTGATGATATCTCAGCATTCTTGATTTGATGATATCTCAGTATTCTTTATTTGATGATATCTCGGTATTCCTGACTCGATGCTGTTTCAGTATTCTTGATGCTGTGATATCTCAGTATTATTGATTTGATGCTGTTTCAGTATTCTTGATTTGATGTTATCTCAGTATTCTTGATTTGATGATATCTCAATATTTTTGATTTGATGGTATCTCAGTATTCTTGATTTGATGATATCTCAGTATTCTTGATTTGATGATATCTCAATATATCTGGTTTGCTGCAGGCTCAGTTATCTTGATTTGATGCTATCTCAGTATTCTTGATTCTATGCTATCTCAGTATTCTTGATTTGATGAAGTTCCAGTAGTCTTGTTTCTGTGATATCTAAGTATTCTTGATTCTGGGATATCTCAATGGTCTTGATTTGATGCTGTTCCAGTATTCTTGATTCTGTGATATCTCAGTATTCACTATTCGATGCTATTTTAGTATTCTTGATTCTGTGATGTCTCAGTATTCTTGATTTGATGCTGTTTCAATATTCTTGATTTGATGATTTCCCAGTATCTCTGATTTGATGATATCTCAATATTCTTGATTTGCTGCTGTTTCAGGTTTCTTGATTCTATGATATCTCAGTATTCTTGATTCTGTGATATCTCAGTATTCTTGATTTGCTGCTATTTCAGTATTCTTTTTTTGATGATATTTCAGTATTGTTGATTCTGTGCTATTTCAATATTCTTGATTCGATGATGTTTCAGTATTCTTGATTCTATGATATTCTTGGCTTGCTGCTATTTCGGTATTCGTGATTTGATGATATCTCAATATCTCTGATTTGCTTCTATCTCCGTCTTCTTGATTTGATAATTTCTCAGTATTCTTGATTTGCTGCTATTTCAGTATTCATGATTTGACGATATCTCCGGATCTCTGATTTGATGATATCTCAGTATTCTTGATTTGATGATTTCTCGGTATTCCTGATTTGATGTTATATCAGTATTTTTCATTTGATGATATCTCAGTATTCCTGATTTGATGATATCTCACTATTCTTGATTTGATGAAATCTCAATATCTCCGTTTTGCTGCAAGTTCAGTATTCTTGATTTGATGATATCTCTGTATTCTTGATTTGCTGCTATTTCAGTATCTCTGATTTGCTGCAATTTCAGTATTCATAATTTGCTGCAAGTTCAGTATTCTTGATTTGATGATATCTCAGTATCTCTGATTTTATGATATCTCAGAATCTCTGATTTGCTGATATTTCAATATTCTTGATTCGATGCTGTTTCAATATTCTTGATTTGATGCCGTTTCAGTATTCTTGATTTGATGATTTTTCAATATCTCTGATTCAGCGCTCTCTCAATATTTCGAAATTCCTGCAATCTCAGTATTCTGGATTTGATGCTGTTCCAGTATTCTTGATTCTGTGATAACTCAGTTTTATTTATTCTGTGATATCTCAGTATTCTTGTTTCTGTGATATCTCAGTATTCTTTATTTGATGATGTTCCGGTATTCGCGATTCGGTGATATCTCAGTATGCTTGATTCTGTGATATCTCTGTATTGTTGATTCGACGCTATGTCAATAGTCTTGATTCGATGCTATTTCAGTTTTTTTGATTCTGTGATGGATTCCGTGATATCTCAATGTCTCTGATTTGATGTTATCTCAGTATTCTTGCTTTGCTGCTATTTCAGTATTCATGATTTGATGATAATTGGAGATCTCTGATCTGCTACAATTTCAGTATTCGTGATTTGTTACTCTCTTGATTTGATGATTTCTCAATATCTCTGATTTGCTACTATCTCAGTATTCTTGAGTTGGTGATTTCTCAATATCTCTGATTCGATTCTATCTCTGTATCTCTGATTTGATGATATCTCAGTATTATTGATTTGATAATATCTCGGTATTCTTGATTTGATGATATCTCAGTATTCTTGATTTGATGCTGTTTCAGTATTCTTGATTCTGTGATAAATCAGTATTCTTGACTTGATGATATCTCAGTATTCTTGATTCTGCGATATCTCAGAATTTTTGATTTGATGCTTTTCCAGTATTCCTGATTTGATGATATCTCAGTATTCTTGATTTGAAGCTTTTCCGGTATTCTTGATTTTGTGATATCTCAGTATTTTTGATTTGAAGATTTCTCAGTATTCTTAATTCTGTGATATATCAGTATTCTTGACTGGATGATATCTCCGTATTCTTGATTCTGTGATATCTCAGTATTCTTGATTTGATGCTGCTTCAGTATCGCTGGTTTGCTGCAAGTTCAGTATTCTTGATTCTGTGATATCTCAGTATTCTAGATTTGATGCTGTTCCAGTATTCTTTATTCTGTTATATGTCAGTATTCTTGATTTGATGATTTCTCAGTATTCTTGATTCTGTGATATATCAGTATTCTTGATTTGATGATATCTCGGTATTCTTGATTCTGTGATGTCTCAGTATTCTTGATTTGATGCAAGTTCAGTATTCTTGATTCTGCGATATCTCAGTTTCTTGATTTTATGCTGTTTTATTATCTCTGGTTTGCTGCAAATTTAGTATTCTTGATTCTGTGATATCTCAGTATTCTTGATTTGATGCTATTCCAGTACTCTTGATTGTGTGATATCTCAGTATTCTTGATTTGATGATATCTCAATATCTCAGGTTTGCTGCAAGTCCAGTATTCTTGATTTGATGAAATCTCAGTATTCTTGATTTGATGATCTCTTAGTATTCTTGATTCTGTGATATCGATTCTGTGATATCTCAGTATTCTTGATTTGATGATATCTCAGTATTCTTGATTCTGTGATATTACAGTATTCTTGATTCTGTGATATCTCAGTATTCTTGATTCTGGGATATCTCAGTAGTCTTGATTTGATGCTGTTCCAGTATTCGTGATTCTGTGATATCTCAGTATTCATTATTCGATGCTTTTTTAGTATTCTTGATTCTGTGATGTCCCAGTATTCTTGATTTGATGCTGTTTCAGTATTCTTGATTTGATGATTTCCCAGTATCTCGGATTTGATGATATCTCAATATTCTTGATTTGCTGCTGTTTCAGGATTCTTGATTCTATGATATCTCAGTATTCTTGATTCTGTGATATCTCAGTATTGTTGATTTGCTGCTATTTCAGTATTCTTGATTTGATGATATTTCAGTATTGTTGATTCTGTGCTATTTCAATATTCTTGATTCGATGATGTATCAGTATTCTTGATTCTATGATAATCTTGACTTGCTGCTATTTCGGTATTCGTGATTTGATGATATCTCAATATCTCTGATTTGCTGCTATCTCAGTATTCTTGATTTGATGATATCTCAGTATTCTTGATTTGCTGCTATTCCAGTATAATTCATGATTTGATGATATCTCGGATCTCTGATTTGATGATATCTCAGTATTCTTGATTTGATGATATCTCAGTATTCCTGATTTGATGATATCTCAGTATTCTTCATTTGATGATATCTCAGTATTCCTGATTTGATGATATCTCACTATTCTTGATTAGATGATATCTCAATATCTCCGGTTTGCTGCAAGTTCAGTATTCATCATTTGATGATATCTCTGTATTCTTGATTTGCTGCTATTTCAGTATCTCTGATTTGCTGCAACTTCAGTATTCATAATTTGCTGCAAGTTCAGTATTCTTGATTTGATGATATCACAGTATCTCTGATTTGATGATATCTCAGAATCTCTGATTTGCTGATATTTCAATATCTCTGATTCAGCGCTATCTCAATATTTGTGAATTCCTGCAATCTCAGTATTCTGGATTTGATGCTGTTCCAGTATTCTTGATTCTGTGATATCGAAGTTTTCTTGATTCTGTGATATCTCAGTATTCTTGTTTCTGTAATATCTCAGTATTCTTTATTTGATGATGTTCCGGTATTCACGATTCGGTGATATCTCAGTATGCTTGATTCTGTGATATCTCTGTATTCTTGATTCGACGCTATGTCAATAGTCTTGATTCGATGCTATTTCAGTATTTTTGATTCTGTGAAGGATTCCGTGATATCTCAATATCTCTGATTTGATGTTATCTCAGTATCCTTGATTTGATGCAAGTTCAGTATTCTTGATTTGGTGATATCTCAGTATTTTTGATTATGTGATATCTCAGTATTCTTGATTCTGTGATCTCATTATTGTTGATTTGATGATATCTCAATATTTATGGCTTGCTGCAAGTTCGGTATTCTTGATTTGATGATATCTCAGTATTCTTGATTCGATACTATTTCAATAGTCTTGATTCGATGCTATTTCAGTATTCTTGATTCTTTGATGGATTCCGTGATATCTCAATATCTCTGATTTGATGATATCTCAGTATTCTTGTTTTGCTGCTATTTCAGTATTCATGATAAGATGATATATCGAGATATCTGATTCAATGCTATCTCAGAAGCTCTGATTTGATGATATCTCAGTATTCCTGATTTGCTGCTGTTTTAGTAGTCTTGATTATGTGATATCTCAGCATGCTGGATTCGATGCTGTTTCAGTATTCTTGATTCTGTGATATCTCAATAGCCTTGATTCGATGCTATTTCAGTATTCTTGATTCTGTGATATCTCAGTATGCTTGATTTGATGCTGTTCCAGTATTCAGTATTCTTGATTCGGTGCTGTTTCAGTATTCTTGATTTGATGATATCTCAGTATTCTTGATTTGATAATAAATATCTCAATATTCTTGATTTGATGATATCTCAGTATTCTTGATTTGATGATATCTCAATATTCTTGATTTGATGATATGTCAATATATCTGGTTTGCTGCAAGTTCAGTATTCTTGATTTGATGATATGTCAGTATTCTTGATTTGCTGCTATTTCAATATTGTTGATTGGATGCTATTTCATTATTCTTGATTCTATGCTATCTCAGTATTCTTGATTTGATGCTGTTCCAGTAATCTTGATTCTGTGATATCTCAATATGCTTGATTCGATGCTGTTTCAGTACTCTTGATTCTGCGATCAGTCAGGATTCTTAATTCTGTGATATATCAGTTATCTTGTTTCTGTGATATTTCAGTATTCTTGATTTGATGATATCTCAATAATCTTGATTTGATGATATCTCAGTATTCTTTATTTGATGATATCTCGGTATTCCTGATTTTATGCTGTTTCAGTATTCTGGATTCTGCGATATCTCAGTATTCTTGATTCTGTGATATGTCAGTATTCTTGATTCTGTGATATGTCAGTATTCTTGATTTGATGCTGTTTCAGTATTCTTGATTCTGCGACATCTCAGTATTCTTGATTTTATGCTGTTTTAGTATCTCTGGTTTGCTGCAAATTCAGTATTCTTGATTCTATGATATCTCAGTATCTTGATTCTGTGATATCTCAGTATTCTTGATTTGATGCTTTTCCAGTATTCTTGATTCTGATATATCTCTGACTGAGTAATATTTCAACATTAGCTACAAAAACATTACCAGAACCCCATGTTGATATATCTCTGCCGAAAAATATGTAGAGACCTATCTGAAGTTTGGCAAGTCCACTTGCTAGCATGTCCCAGGAAAGAACATTACTAGAACCCCGTTTGGTATACCTCTGCCGAAATGAAATGTAGAGATGCATCTGAAGTTTAGCCAGTCCTCTTTCGCTGAAAATATATGAGATTATCTGTATTGATTTGCGACAAAAACTTTGTTCAACCAATCGCGTATTTCATGTTTATCTTTTTCGGCTATATATCCAAGTTTTTTCAACTGTATAGATATGTCTGCGATTTCATACAGATCTTCCTTTTCTGCATACCATGTTTTACTTTTGTCTAAAGATCCTCAAATCTATTTCGTAATTCATCCAGAATATCTTCTGTACTATCTTCGGTGTCATTTTGAAATGTGACATTTCTTGTGAATCGTCGATATCATTATGGTCTTCTTCTTAGTCTTCTTCTTGGTCTTGTTTTTGGTCTTCTTCTTCGTCTTGGTCTTCTTTTTCTTTTTGGTCTTCTTTTTGGTCTTTCTTGATTTTCAATATTCCATCTAATCCCTGTAATTGTTTTTGTAATTCATTGACATTTCTCCCCCGTCTCATCACTGCTGCTATTTTTGCTCTGGGTGTCCTACCTTCTGGAGACAAAACTTTTTTCTTTCTTTGGGCTACTAGGATTTTCAATTTGTCTTGCAATTCTTTGATATCTTTCCCCCACTTGATAACCTTTTGATTGCTTGTGCCATGATCGAGTGTGATATGTATAGTGATGATGAGGATGATTGCTTTGCTCCTTCTGATTTTGTTTAACTGCGGAGACTAGATCCGGAGTTGATGCCGATTTGGATCGTGTGATTGGAAAACTTCGCCGAAAATGATGACGACTATCTTGTTCCGTCAGATTTGTTTGACGGCAAAATACTTTTTTGACGGGTTGTTTATGATTGAGTAGTATAGATAGTGAGGGTATCAGTATAGTTTTTTTTCAAAAAAAGTATGAAAAAACTGCTACAATATGCAAGGGTAGGATTCAAATGTGACTTAGATTTAGATCCTAGTATTACAAATGAGAAAATCGGGTAGGGTCTCCCCTTCCACTTTTAAAACGTCTCTTTTGGATCAAATTGTGATAGAGTATGATAGAGTCCCCCCTTACATATTGTAGTGATTTTCATGCGTTTTTTTTAAAAAAAAGTGCGCTGGTACCCCTCGTTTCTATATTACTTCTGCGTATTTACTCACTTGCTTCCTCAAAACGAAATTGTGACATGTTACACATGTGTTGTCTCCTGTCTGACTATTTCACGTTTAAAGGTTGGAATATATATTTTGCAAACATCATTCATGTCATTTATCCTAAACTACAAGACAAGATAATTATAATATGATAAAACAAACCAATAGGGCTATTTATTGGGAACTATTGCAGTTCGAGAATGGTACAATAATAAAAAGTGACTACTCTTAAAATTTCACGCATCTCAAAAAGCATGTACGATTAATATTAGCTATCACTGGCGTTACGTGTATTTTGTAAAGAAAGACACGAATCAGCATTGCATCGATTCTGACGCACCTATAAATGTAAAACAAGCATAAGCACTCTGTAATCAATAACTAGTCTATCATCGTGATTAACGTGTACCTATTGAGGCACGCATAATAACATAGGAATGTGTACCTATACAGGCACGCATAAACACTATAGGTATGTGAACCTATACAAAGTAGGGCATAAACAATATAGGAATGTGTACCTATACAGACACGCATAAACAATATAGGAATGTGTACCTATAAAGACACGCATAAACAATAAAGGAATGTGGACCTATACAGGCACGCAGAAACAATATAGGATTGTGTACCTATACAGGCACGCAGAAACAATATAGGAATGTGTACCTATTGAGTTTCGCAGAAACACTATAGGAATATGTACCTAAACAGGCACGCAGAAACACTATCGGTTACTATAAAACTACATACTAACAGCTTTACACATTGCATAGTCGGTATATAATAGGTTACTATAAAACTACATACGAACAGCTTTACACATTGCATAGTCGTTATATATAATTATTTGCGTGTTTGTGGTTGACTTGGTCCTTGAATGCTGTTTTTATTGTTCGACTTTTATATCACTTTAACACTGAAAGACTGATAACTATCTTAAGCAGTCGATCAGGAAATGTAGCATACACAGAACCAGTCCCCATAACAGAAAACAAACCACAGTTACAAGGTTAATGCAAAATATGCGACACCGCAAACATAAAAAGGGTTGACAACAGAGGTATCGCATAGGAACGGTCAGAGGTCGCTATATGTTTAAATCAGATTCTTAGTTGAACACATTCTAACTCGAACTTTTTTGTAATCTTAATGAAACTCACGCATGCACGAAATTGTATGCAAAATTGATGTAATTATTCAATACAGTGCATCTCTTAAGTTGACACTTTCCCTTACCATAGTCAAAACAGTCACCTGTGTAAAATCTCTGGTTCAATCTGCGGAATATCTGAAAAGCAAGTTGGATGGCTTGATATATCAGATCCACCCGTTTCAAGACGAAGAATCAATACATAAATAAATGACCCGATGCGACCTATTAATCATCAGGCTATTGCAACTCTATATTAGAAAAAATGTAAGTATACAAGTCGTACAGGAAATGTAACATTCATAAAACACAGTCAACAGAAAGAAGAAGCATGGATCATTATAAAAAACCAAAATGCCTCGAGATGTTTTCAAGTAATAACAAAAACCCGGGTGTTTAGTGGGTCTCGTTTGTGTATATCAAAATATGTGTGCATTTGACTGGACACTAACTCTGAATTTTCCTGAAAACTTATTCTTGGGACCAGACATATGCTTAAGGACGATTATGCTGTACAACAGGCTCCCACGCATTTAGAAAATTGTTCAGCATCTACAAACTTGTCTCATTCCCTATTGATAGGTTACAACAGACATGGTTCATACCACAAATTCACCGTATTTTTAACAATTATTCACCTTTTCCCACTCTGTCAAAATTATATTTGTTATATTACTCTAAGTGTAACTGCATAATTGTTGCTGTGTCAAGCCAAGTCGTGAGACGGAGTTGATAAGACTGAAACTATGGAAGTGACTTTACAACGTCTTAGATGTTGATATTTACCGTAAGTTTATTAACCTAGATCCTCGGTTGCATATAATTTTGCAATGTTTCATGTCATGAGACTATGCATTCCGACCGTAACTAATTGAAACTACTGATTGCTATGTATTAAGTGTCATTTCTGTAAAGTTATATACGTACTAATCATTTGATAAAACACGCATTATACATTTTACCTGTGTTTTTGGTAAAGAATGCAAACATATTGATACTGGCAGTCAGTAGAGTGTTTTCATTTACTGTAACTTTGTGATTTGCAGTTTGGTTGTCAGTAAAGTGTCTTCATTGACTGGGACTTTGCGTCTTGCAGTTTGACTGTCAGTAAAGTCTCTTCATTGACTGGGACTTTACTTCTTGCAGTTTGACTGTTAGTAAAGTATCTTCATTGACTGGGATTTTGCGTCTTGCAGTTTGACTGTCAGTAAAGTGTGTTAATTGACTGGGACTTTGCGTCTTGCAGTTTGACTGTCAGTAAAGTGTTTTCATTTACTGGGACTTTGTGATTTGCAGTTTTACAGGCCTTCACTCATAAATGGGTATACAGGTCATTGTTTAATAGAAGTCTGTGGTAGGCAAAATACGTATTACTAGTAGAATGAGCAGTTGAAATGCAACTATTGAAAATCCGTGGTGGATTAATAGACATGCATATCTGTACTAATATTCATATTATATGATATATGTTAAGCATATTATGACTAACAAGTTCATTTACCGATGAAATATATATCACATTCTTAAAGTGTGTCGTACTTGTATATAACGTTTGTGACTAAAATCTTTCTCCAAATCCGCATCTTCGCTAAAATATGTTTATCTACATTCGTTAGTTAATATTTACATTTCAAGCATTCAGTAGAGAGATGAAGTGAATATAGGGCCTACCTGCAATCTGATATGTTTACTTATATTTGTATTGAGGGTGTACTTAACCATGACAAATTTACATCCGGGTTTGTTCGGAAAGGGGTATACATAATGAAAATAAAATATTCGACAAGTGAAATTAACGTATTGTTATGCATGACGACACATGCGACTGTTTTGTTAAACTTGTTGATTGAAAACAAAATGCGTAGAACATACGTTTTTTTAAATGACAGCATGTTTAAGTAAAAAAAACAATACCCACTCGTTATTCCTTACTCCTTATTCAGGAGTGTCAAACACCGTCACACGGATGTTTACTGATATAACAACGACTTTACTTCCGTATTATATATTCACGCTGGACGATATTAGATCTAGTTACATTTCAAATATAAAGGGAGAAACGAGATATAGTGTTTCTGAATATGGATAAACTCTGTGGATACCTGTGTATCTGTTTGACTTTAATTGGTAAATATTGCTGATTATAATATTATAAATTAATTTCTCTCTAAATTATTTAGTATTCAATACAATGAAAGAGATTATACAGTAGATGACGTTTAACATAAACGCTACTGTTATGGTAAAGGAATACAGGGAAATGCTACAGTGTAGGTTACACGGGCGCATCCATCGTATATTATTGTATTGATTACTTAGTAATTTATATCTTCATCATTTAAAGTGCATAAGGTTTCTTAAATAGTAACGCTATTGATTTGGGCGACTTTGTACAGCTACAACCGAGAACTAAACAAACGATAGTGAAGATATCCAAAAGTATGTTCTCTCGATGCAACAAACACAATCAAACAAACAATGCAGACACGGGTTTATTGTCTGTTTATGAGAGGTTGTATAAGGTACAACACCTCTCTGGCCCATTTGTACCGGTGTAAGGAAAAGAATCGACCTAAATAAAATAATGACCTACCGGTCATTTTGCTGTGTAGTAAAATGACTCCGTTCTGTAAAATGATGACTCCATACGTAAAAGTTTGACGCCTGAATGGGGTCAATTTATTACAGTAGAATAGTAATAGAATGACACCAAGATAAAACGAGTATTGTATTTCGTTTCTATTTGTTTCTATTTGTATATGTGCCGATAAGACAGTTGTGCATATTTTGTCAAAATAAAAAATTGAAACTGCCAATGGTGCTATTTTTACGCAGTTTTTCCTGAGTATGAGTACCAAGATGAGCACCGATTTCGGTTTTTATTTTTATTTTGCTAACATATCACACCTATTAGCAGATGCATATATGTATGAATTATTATTACGATGCTACGATTTAACGATCTCAAAAGAAATAATTCAAAGGAAAAGCTGGAATATCGTTTTACCAGTTACATTGTTTTAGCTCTTTGTTATACACAAAAAAGGTTCATGTTCGCACATATGGCAATGTATCAATGAAGTTCCATGACAATGGTTCCATGAATGTAGGTGTTATGATTTCAAAATTATCATCTAGAAAGTTTATTTCATATAAGGTCCTGGAAACCTTCATCTCTGACACGCTGACCATAAAGACAATAGGGAACCTCTACCAAACTAGGTCAATATACCTTTAAGGTTTTATGAGCGTAAATGTTACGGTTTCAAAGTTATCTTCCAGAATGCATATTTCCATATAAGGCCAGAAAAAAACATACCTGTGTTTCTGGTTACTCAGCTGAAAAAATTAGGGTAGGTAGGTCGGTACATATTTTCTTTTCTTTTTTTTTTTTTTTTTTTTTTTTTTTTTTTCTTTACTTATGTGGTTTGGACGATGTTAAAGGTATCTTTAACTTTGTCAAGTAGTTAATTTATAGTGATTTTGCAAGGAGAGAATGTAAACAACCTCATGATATCTTCTTAACTTGTTTGTTTTGAATAAAATAAATTGAAAACACATATTTTCTGCCATTACGAGTTTACATACGATTGAATTTTATAATTTTCCTGAGGCTGGGTGGTATTGGAAGAACAAATCTGCTGGCAGCATGTCATGATTAATGTTTTTCATAACTTCTGCTCTGTCCCATGGCTGCATTTTCCAATACGAATAGCCAAAACGGGTTTTAACGCATTTTTCGTACTCAATATTTTCGTTCATTACCGTTTCGTACCCAGATTTTCTTTTTTTTTTGATAAAAAACTGTAGGGACGGCGCCAAAACATAGGGACGGTCGGGTAATCAGAAACACCGGTATTTCTTTTTCTGGCCTAAGGTATTGATGAACTTGACCTTTGACCTACTGACCCCAAAACAACAGATTTCCTCCTCTCACATAGAGCAATGTACCTATAAAGTATCATGGGTGAAGGTGTTACGCTTTCGAAGTTATCGTCCGGAATGCATATATATATGTAAGTTAATCGTGACCTTGACCTTTGACCTACTAACCCAAAAATAATAGGTTTCACCTCTCACCTAGTGTAATGTACCTGTGAAGTTTCCTGAGTGTAGGTTGTATGGTTTCGAAGTTGTCGTGCGGAATGTTTATTTCTATAGAAGGTCACTGTGACATTGATCTTTGACCTACTAATCCCAAAAGTAATAGGAATTTTCCTCTCACCTAAGGCAATTTACTTATGAAGTTTCATGATGTTGGGTTTCATGCTTTATATGAGTTATAGTGCGGAATGTGATTCTTTACGTACGGACGGACAACCCAATACCATAATACGTCCCGCTTTTCAAACGGTGTCATAAAAACTCAAGAAACAGCATGGAAAACATACATCACTTTTTAATAAAAACACTTTTTACAGGAAATAAGGTTAATAAATGAAAGGCCTATATAATTTGTGCAGACATTCCTACCCTCTCCCACCCAAACCCAGCATGTAATTAGTAGGGAATAGATTAGTGTGTTACGTAAGACTTCTTGATAAAGGCCAATAAAACTCTGATAAGGGCAATGCAAAACAGTGGAGTCACAAATTATGCTGACACTGGGAGGCCCTAAGCAGTGAAGTGGTGTGGTATATTGACTTATTGATGTTTGTATACCAGTGAATGGCTACTTTATGAACTGAATAAAAAAAAATTACTGCATAGCCACTAACAATTAAGCCAACATCTTTAAATAACTAAAATGTTATTTGAAGCTAATAAAATTATTTTAATTTTAATTTCATAATCTTAAAAAGAAAAATCTTAATTATTTGGTGGATCTTAAATAAATAAAACAGAAGACAATCAAACATTAAAGCTTATATATATATATATATATATTAAATATATATTTTATACTTTGATTTATTCTAAATAATTTGTATAATCAGAACACATAGTAAAAGAGCGTATACAAGGACGTAAGAACAGTCTAATGTGTAGACATAGTATTGTCTGTTTTTTCTAACATTTCTGATACTGTCGCATCTTTTCTGGATTTACATCTCTCTATTAAATGGCGAAATAATTAGTAAAATCTAAGACAAAAGAGATGATTTTAATTTTGGGTCATTGAGTACTTAATTTTAGGCTTTCTAGGCTTCCGATTTTCATATTATATATACATGATCATTTATGTGCTTACTTATATTGCCTATTAATTCTGCTCTGTTTGTTAGAGAATATAACATGGCGGGGATATCTTTATTTACACTGTACCGTTTATTGGGCTGACAATAGGGTAAGCGTGAGATTTGGTCACCATAGAACCTGGTTTAAACCCCCAGAGGCCTTTTTTGCCACTGACAGTTCCAAGGTGGTAGCCCTATTGTCAACCATTTTGTGTTTCTGATGTTTTATCTTGGCTTTTATTCATCTTTATATATAGTTGTTGTTTCTTTGTGTGTTTGTGGTTGACTGTCGTTATTGAATGCTACTTTTGCAGTTCGAGTTTTATATCTACTTTTTCAGAGCAACTGTTTATATCAAATATCGGAAATTGATGAAGTATTTTGTAAGCGTTATTTCTAATACACTTCGTAGCGTGTACATTTCCTAAAATTAGTAACTAACTACTGTCGTAAATATGTTCATGATATTTCAACATATCTATATACTCATTTAGTCTGCTCTAAACGATTAAAGTTGATTGACTTACATTTGCTATGTGACAGTGCATTTTTTCAAACTAAAACATCAACCACTTCAAAAACTGTGACCTAAATTTAATTTATATCAATTAAATTAATTTATATATTCATCGGATAAAAGTGATTTGATTTGTGTAAGTATATTAAAGCTTTTGCTTTGTTTTCTTTAAATACCAAAAAAAATAATGTAAAAAAAATGTAAAAATAAATTAATAAATAAATAACATCGTTGAATATCTTGAACTCGTGGAGATCATAAGTTCGTGGGTGCCATTTAAATATCGACCTCTCGTACAACAGTGCAGCCGTCTAAACAAAGTGAAATGTTGTTATACATGCCTGTATAGGCACGCATAAACAATAGAGGAATGTGTATCTATCAGGCACGCATAAACAATATAGGAATGTGTACCGATACAGGCAGGTATAACAATATAGGAATGTGTAATTATACAGGCCCGCATAAACAATATAGGAATGTGTACCTATACAGGCACGCATAAACAATATAGGAATGAGTACCTATACAGGCATGCATAAACAATATAGGAATTAGTACCTATACAGGCAGGTATAACAATATAGGAATGTGTACCTATACAGGCAGGTATAACAATATAGGTATGTGTACCTTTACAGGCACGCATAAACAATATAGGAATGTGTATCTATACAGGCAGGTATAACAATATAGGAATGAGTACCTATACATGCACGCTTAAACAATATAGGAATGAGTACCTAAACAGGCAGGTATAACAATATAGGAATGCGTACCTATACAGGCTGGTATAAAAGTATATGAAAGAGTACCTATACAGGCAGGTATAACAATATAGGCCGGTGCACCTATACAGGCACGCATAACCAATATAGGTATGAGTACCTTTACAGGCACGCATACACAATATAGGAGTGTGTACCTATACAGGCAGGTATAACAATATAGGAATATATACCTATACAGGCAGGTATAACAATATAGGGATGTGTACCTATACAGGCACACATAAACAATATAGGAATGTGTACCTATACAGGCACACATAAACAATATATGGATGTGTACCTATAGAGGCAGGTTTAACAATATAGGAATGTGTACCTATACAGGCACGCATAAACAATACAGGATTTCGTACCTATACAGGCACGCATATACAATATAGGAATGTGTACCTATATAGGCACGCATAAACAATATAGGAAGGTGTACCTATACAGGCACGCATATACAATGTAGGAATGTGTACCTATATAGGCACGCATAAACAATATAGGAAGGTGTACCTATACAAAAACAAACCACAGTTACAAGGTTAATGCAAAGTATGCGACACCGCAAACATGAAAATGGTTGACAACAGAGGTACCGCCTGCCAACGGTCAGTGGCAAAAAGGTCGCTATATGTTTAAATCAGATTCTTAGTTGAAAAAATTCTAACTCGTACTCTTTGGTATCTGAATGAAACTCACGCAGGCACGAAGTTGTATGCAAAATGTATGTAATTATACAATACAGGGCATCTCTTAAGTTGGCACCTTCGCTTGTCATAGTACAACAGTCACCTGTGTAAAACCTCTGGTTCAATCTGCGGAATATCTAAAAATCAAGTTGGAGGGCTTGATCAATCAGATCCACCCGTTTCAAGTCGAAGAATCAATACTCGATATATAAGTGACGCGATGCGACCTATTAATCATCAGGTTATTGCAACTCTATTTGGGAAAAAATGTAAGTAAATAAGTCGAACAGAAAAAGTAGCTTTCATAGAACACAGTCAACCGACATCAGAAGCATGGATCATTTTAAAGCACCTGTATGCCTCGAGATGTGTTCAAGTAATAACAAAAACCCGGGTGTTTAGTGTGTCTCTCGTTAGTGTACATCAAAATATGTGTGCATTTGATACTAACACTTTGAATGCTCTTGTTAGAGAATTGTTCAGCATCTACAAACTTGTCTCATTTCCAAGTGATAGATTACAACGAACAGGTTTCATATCAGATATTAACAATTATTATATAACCTATAAATAGACGCGTTTTCATTGGCTAAAAAGTAATTTTTTAGAAAAAATATCTAGCGATATTGACCTGTTTTTTTGATATTGACCTGTTTTTTTGATATTGACCTGTTTTATATAATTGTTTTTTTGATATTGACCTGTTTTATATAATTGTAAATTGAGGGTTATATAATAAAACAGTTATGGACTTTTCAGCTGTTATACATGATGTTGATATGTACCAAAAAATCATTATTGACCTCGGCTATCGCCTCGGTCAATAATGATTTTTTTGGTGCATATCACA
This sequence comes from Cyrtodaria siliqua, assembly GCA_037043455.1. Taxonomy (NCBI): domain Eukaryota; kingdom Metazoa; phylum Mollusca; class Bivalvia; order Adapedonta; family Hiatellidae; genus Cyrtodaria; species Cyrtodaria siliqua. Next base: position 403,737 of record JAWPHD010000532.1, on the reverse strand, counting down.
TCATGTATAACAGCTGAAAAGTCCATAATTGTATAGTATTCACTTTTTTTTTACGCTATCAAAACTATATTTGTCATATTGCTCTAAATGTAACTGCATACTTATTGCTGTGTCAAGACACGTTATTCATGAATGTCTTGAGACGGAGTTGATAATACTGAAACTATGGAAGTAACTTTACAACATCTTAGTTGTTGATTGTTGATAATTACCGTAGATTTATTAACCTAGATCCTAGATTGCATATAATATTGCAATGTTTCAAGTCATGAGACCATGCATTCCACGCGTATTTTACATTTACATAGATACGTTTGTTTGGTAAAGAATGTAAGCATATTGGTACTGGTCGTCAGTAGAGTGTTTTCATTTACTGTGACTTTGTGATTTGCAGTTTGACTGTCAGTTAAGTGTTTTCATTTACTGGGACTTTGTGATTTGCAGTTTGACTGTCATTAAAGTGTTTTCATTTATTGGGACTTTGTGTCTTGCAGTTTGACTGTCAGTAAAGTGTTTTCATTTACTGGGACTTTGTGATTTGCAGTTTGACTGTCAGTAAAGTGTTTTCATTTACTGGGACTTTGTGTCTTGCAGTTTGACTTTCAGTAAAGTGTTTTCATTTACTGGGTTAACCATGTCTTCACTCAAAAAGGGTATATATGTCATTGTTTAATTGAAATCACTGGTAGACAAAATACGTACTAGTAGAGTCAGCAATTGAATTGTAACTATTGAAAATCCATGGTGGATTTTTTATGATACATGTTAGGCATATGCATAGCAAGTTCATGTACCGATTGTTAGTATATGCACTGTGTTTTTTTTTAAATATTTAGTACCTAATCATTACTATTACTTATTATAATTACTCATTCGGTATGTAAGAACTTTATCGTATCATGTACGTGTGTATCTTTCTAATTTTGATCATGTTTTGTTTATTATATAGTGTGTGCTTATGTTCCTATTCTCTCCATATGGGAGATAAACAAATAATAAATCAAATTCTTAAAACGTGATATACTTTAAATGACTTGTTTGAATAAAATCTCTTTGCAAATCCGCACCTTCGCTGAATATGTTTATCTATATTGGGTAGTTATTACTTTCCATTCAAGCATTCAATAGCAAGAATATAGCGCCTATCTGTAATCCTAATACGTTTATTTAATGATACTTGTAGTTATTATTGTTGTTTTTCACCATGAGCAGTTTACATCCTGTTTTGTTCGTAAAGAGGTATAAATAATGAAAATATAATATTCGAAAATTCAAATAACGTTATTACTGTGTAAGATGCCACATGCGATTGTTTTATAATATATTTTGATTGAAAACAAAATGTGTAGAACATATTTTTTAATTTTAATTGCAGATGTTTAAGTAATAACAAGCACACACTTCCTCATTCAGGCCCCTGTATACACATTGTTTAAAGAATAATTACATGTGTATTTACTCATGTATGACGAGGACTGTACTTCAGTATTATATATAGATACGCTTGACGAGATTAGTTAAATTTTCAAATAGAAAGCAGTTTAAGAAGAAACGAGATATAGTGTTTCTGAATATGGATAAACTCTGTGGATACCTGTGTATCTGTTGGACTTTAATTGGTAAATATTGTTAATTGTATTACAGAATAATTTAGTTTTTCTCTAAATTCATTTAGTGTTCAATGCATTTGAAGGGATGATAATGAAGATGAAGTTTTACCTAAAAGCTACTGTTTTCGTATAGTTACCACGATCTACCACTGATTATGATAAAGCTTTTACTATAATTGCGTATTTCAACTTTTAAAAGGCAAAACACTTGGCGATGTGTAGGACAATGCTACATTTAAGTTACACTACACATCCATCCTAGACTAGTGTATTTGTATTCTAACCTACTAAATGATATTTCATCATTTAAAGTGGATAGTTATGATGATCCCGTTTCTTTAATTGCAACACTACCGATATGTAGTTGGGGGCGTCTTTGTACAGCCGCAACACAGCACTTAACAAACGATAGTGAGAATATCAATCAATACTTAAACAACGTATGATCCCTTGGCTAAAACAGACAGACAAAGAAAAAGAGCAAACGCAGACGCGGCTTTATTGTCTGTTCATGAAAGTAAATATAAGGGGCAACATTTCTCAAGCCCCTTAGCACCGGCTTAAGTGGTATTCTAACTGTGACACAGATGAGTTAATTAAAAATTATTTATGCAAATTTTGACTGATATGTATACTAAAATCTTTTATTTAATTTTGAATATGTGTATTTATCCAGCGTCACGGAGAGAAAATGTAATTCAATTTATTTTTTTAAAGGTGGTGATTAATTGAACTCTCAAATTATAGAGGCATTGCAATTGACAATTGTTTAAGAAATTTATTTTGCAGAGAGAGATTTGTTCAATATACGTGTTGTTTTTTCTCAGAAACTAACAGTATAATATGTCATAAACAAAATGGGTTTCGTAAAGAATGTACAATCGATCTGTCTTATTAACAATGTACTTCTTTGTTTTTCAGCAAAACGACCAATATCTTCAAAAAATAAATAGAGACATTAATTTATTGAACAAATACGATAGTGAGCTGTGTTAATATCCCCGCCTTAAATTTTATCCACATTTTACTAAATATAGTCAAGCTGTTTATAGTTATCGAATCTCAGACAAATTCGAATAAAAGCTATAAAAGATAAGAACAAACAGAGTTATGACCCTTTAATTTATTAAAAAATATCTGTAGTTTGCCATGCATCTTTCATACTGTCGTATTGACTGCGTTCTCATTTCCTGTTCGACTTTTGTAAACGGGTTCTGAATTTTACCAAAATATATTTGAAGGAAGATTTTAGATGAGTTTGACACTGAACGAAATAATATAAAAATATGCCTCCAGTTAGATTTGAACCCATGACTGAATAATTCAAGGGAAAATTTATCAATTTAAGGGCAATAACTCCGGCGTTACTATGACGATTCCGAAATAAATTTGCCGTGTAACATCCCACTATTGGGATAATTAAGTTTAATGAAAATCAAACAAGCGGTTATCAAGATATGGCTGTGGACGGACAGAATTAAGTAATATTTATAGCATAATTTTTAGATTATATGCGATTTATACTGCTTCTCGAGGGCCGCAGGCTCTAGAGTGCATTATAAATCGCATACGAGAAAAATATGCTATAAATGTTTTGTACCATAACCATTTATCCAACTACGCGCGTGTAAAATTGGGTAGACCATGGTATAACTGCCAAGTCTGTCATTTATAGCACGGCTGAAATATACCGGCAGTTATAGCACGATCTAGGCTCAGGTGTTCAAGTTAAACAAATGAAAACCATTAAAGCTATGGTACAAGGATTTTGTATCAATTAAAGGGCAATAACTACGGAGATTCTGCTACGTCTCATCCCACTGTCAGGATAAACATGATTACCAAGTCAAAGACATAGGAGCCGTGGGGTTGGGGGCGAGGTGGGCCCGCCCCCAATGTTTAGAGTTTGTGGGGGCCGGATGCAAAGTATGCTTTAGTCCCCCCAATAATTTGAAGAACAAAACGGTTAGCGCTCAAAAAATATTTTGATAACTCTTTTTTGTTGTTGAAATTTTGTGAAAACGTTTGGCCCCACTCACCACCCCACAACCACCACCCCCCCCCCCCCCCACCCCACTCCCGCCCCCACATTAATTGAAACATACTTTTTAATTGTCAAATATCTTTTTCAAAAGGTTTAGCCCCCAACCCCCACCCCGAATAAATGAAACTTTCCCCCACCACTCCCCTCAATAATTGAAACATACTTTTTTATTGTCAAATATCTTTTTCAAAAAGTTTAATTGAAACATTTCTACGCCCATGCACGTGTATGAAAATCAAACCTACAGTTATTAAAATATGGCTCCGGACGGACGGACGGACGGACGGACGGAAAGACGGACGGACGGATGGATAACGCCACATTAATATCTATTTAATAATTTGAAAATAATAATAATAATATTACTACTATAATAATTATTATTACTGAATAATGATTGTTTTCGATCCGAGAGAATTCCAGCAATCTTATCGCCAAATCTCAGGGTAACTGCTTTTAGAAGGATATCCATAGTACATGTACCGAAATAGTACCAGAAGTAGCGCACGTACGCCTAGGCACATTGATTGTCTTACAACGCTAGAGGTTTAAAGAGAGAAAAACAAAGAAACAAGAGAAAAGAAAAATGGTCGTCGATAAAGCTCCCTACCACCTTGCTTGTTTTATTGGTGGAAGCAAGAACTTAATCAGACATAATTTAAAACTACGTACACTATAGGCCAAACTGTATTAAACACCAGGCAAGCTTCGTAAGGGTGGCTTGATCGGTATGCAAGTTATACACACTATAGAAACGAAACACATAATATATAAAACAAATGGGTTGAAACAGAGCTACTGTTTCTAAACGGTTAGTGGCAGAGGCCGCTGAGTTTAAACTAGGTTCTAGTGTGCACCAAACCTCACCCATATCCTATTGTTATCCCAATAAAACGAAACATGATGGGAGACAAACATCAAACGTCATCGTCCTCTCAGAACATTAAATATATGCTTTATTAATATTCAACTAAAACACTTTATACATCTGCATATATCTAGCAATTGAACTAGTTTGTTCTAAACTTTGTTTCTTTACAGGTTCAAGTGTAAATACAAAAGACATCACTGCTCAGGTGTGTACATATGCTACATATGACAAAAGTTATAAAAGACGCGGCGAATGCAATATGGATTCTGTGCAGTGTGAAGAGGGACACACAATTAACATAAAACGTCTGTTCTTCGAATGGATGTATGTTCGTTGTTATAATTGTCAAGACTGTTGTAGAAATATCAGTGCGATACCTGATCGGTATTGGTATAATTTGTTTATCGATAAGTGCAACAATAAACAAAAGTGTGTGATTTTTATAGATGGATATTGGATGGCTAAAATCGAGTACACTTGTATTTGTAAGTATAAGTTCATTACCAATTGAATTCAACTACTACTACTCTGCTACTGCTACTGATACTACTACTACTACTACAACAACAACAACCACTACTACTGCTCTGCTACTACTACTACTGCAGCTGCAGCTGCTGCTGCTACTGCTACTGATGCTGCTGCTGCTGCTGCTGCTACTGCTACTACTACTTCTCAGCTTAAAGCATACTACTCAGCTTAAAACATACTACTCAGTATTTGAATATTAAGGGTCGGTAAAGGAAATGGCCTCCAGCACTATATTGTAGCATTCCTGTTTGTGGCAGAAAATAAGAAATTTAAATGAATTATTAATAAACCCGTAAATTTGCATGCAAACGTTTAAACCGAGCACGTTCTTAATCGTTTATTGCAATAAACTGTAGATGCTCTGGCAGAAATAAATACGCCATGTTAAGTAATGGCAATTGATCGTTGTAGGGTTTAGAGAGGGGTAAAAATGTGCTTTGATGAAATGTACTTTTATTCACACTGTCTTGTCAATTTTAGTGCTGAAGTCAGGACAATAGCGAGGTTGTGTACACTTAAAATCGAGTTAAGCTAACCGGTGGGCGTTATTGCCTACGTTCCAAGTCGGTAATCGTGTTTCCACCACCCGTGGTGTTGTGTATTGTCCTTTTCATTGTATAGTTAATTTGCTCTATAGTTGTGGTGCAGTGCGGATCTACGGTGCTACTGCGATTGTGTGCTGAGATACATACAGGACCATTTTTTCTCATTTTTTAATCATATAAGGAATAAAAGTAGATACAAAACTCGAACAGGAAATGTAACATTCAAGGCCTACAGTCAACTACAAACACACAGAGAAACAAAAAATAAATAAATATAAAGATGAAAAAAGGCAAGATATGACATCACAAACTCAAAAGGGTTGACAATAGGGTTACCGCCTTGAAACGGTCATAGGCAAAACATGTCGCTGAGGGTTTAAACCAGATTGTAGGATGCACCAAACCGCACTCTTACCCAATTGTCATCCCAATAAAACGAGACAGTATAAATAAAGATACCCCCTCCAGGTTATAATCTCTTACAAACAAGGCAGCAATAATAGGCAATATATGTAAAACACATAAATTATCATGCATATATAATATAAAAACAAAAGCACAGAAAGCCACAAAGTAAGTACTCAATGACTTGGGAGAAGCCATAACAACAAGAGAACAAACCGTTTAGGGTACGACAAGACAAGATTAAAGAAAAATATCAAACCCTACAATCGTATAAGGATTTAGGTTGACGTCATCATAGGATCAACAGGATATGTGTGACCTGAACATTGACAGTTTTACTACTAAAGTTTCAAATGTATGTCGTATTATTTACCTTTTAAAGGAACACAAGCAGTAAGATATATATTGAGCATTTAACTTATATCTCTGAAATTCATTCAGTAAAATATATTCATGAACATATAAGTTTAACCGCACAAATAAGTCCGTGGTAATGAAATCCTAAATTGAGGAAATAATTATATGTGTTTATTGCGGTCCCCGTAATAGATAAAGTACCTCCTTATGGACTTATTTTTTAAAATTTGATTAATACAATACGATCGTATGCCTCTTAGCTGTATTATATTGTAATATAATACAATAATATTTTTTTATTCATGTTTTATTTCAGCATTTTTATTTTTGTACTTAAATCACAAATCAAAATCATAATTACCACATGAAACGTTGAATTGTCGTTTTTCCAGATCAAAATATGGCCACATAAAACAGAACTAAATGGAAAGAACATGAGGCACAATTAACCGAAATTAAGCTGTAAAATACACAATACAAGCCTTTTTTCATTGACTGCTTTAGATTAATTTAGTATTTTCTTATGCCACCGCATAACTATGTTGCACAGCGCATATAGTTATTACAGTGTGAAAATGAGATATAGGGTCCTATAGAAACCACAGCGTCCGAACGCAATGGCATCGTAGGTCCGCACTGTACTGCAAACAATGACTTGAAAATACAATGAAAGAGACAAAAAACAACAGAAAGGGTGGAGAAGACAGGTTTACCGACTTGGAACGGTCAGTAGTTAATAAGGCCTACTGGTTAGCTTGAATCGATTTTATATGCGCACAATCCTCGCTATTATGTAAGTCAAGCGTTTCGAGCCCGTGCAACATCGTGAGTTGTAATGTATAGATGCTAACCAGAGTTGGTGTGCATATACCATCTGGCACGTTGCAGCTGGCAACTTTATTGGAAAATCAAGTCATGAATATAAGGTCATTAGCTTTTGTTTTTCGTTTTACGAACCATCAAGATAGAGAATTGATGTAGGAGGATGGAACAAAATAAAAATGGACACTTAGAAAAGATATTTTTTATTTTGTTGGAAAGGAAAAGAGAATGAAATGTTAAATATGTGTAAAACCAGTAAACATGTAATTATTTATTAATCACAACTTATAAACAGTCACGCAACGATCTCATCCATTCACTCCCGCGCCCTGCTTCCCGCTCTCGCCAATCGTACAAAGCTACCTCATTGCCTGCTTTTCTAATTACCCTAAAGGTGTCGATCGAACACAATCATTATACCTACCGGCATTACATAATCCCCACTTATGTGAAGACACGTCCCCGTGTCTCATAACACCTAACACAACTACATGAACTTTTATAATAATGCATTAACCCAAAAAAAATCCATACGTTCGCACTTATTCCCCTCGCACGATCCTCTCACCATTTAACACCACATAACCTGTTACTTTACTTTAGTGTGACTAGAATGTTATATAAATGATCATACTTCAGTAGGAACGCCAGCCCTATGGCGTAGGAATATTTATCAAACAAGGTCACGTGATAAAATCGATAACAAAATGACATTATTGGGAAAATTGTCACTGGTCAGATTTATTCACCTCTTATTTATAAACTGTGATTATGACAAAACTCAATCACAGATCGTTGTTAAAGTAATAATATTCACAAACTACATTGGTCGAACATAATTGATGTACACTTCGTGTAATTCTCATTAATAGTTAAAGGTATTTTTCAAAGGGATGAATTTAGGTTGTTTTAAGGTTTAAATTGCCAACAATGCGCTTTTAAATCAAAATCGATTTATTTCGTCATTTTAGAAGCGAGAATAAAAACAAATGCATGTATGCGTAGATAAATCTTTCCTCTGTCCATATGCAAAATTTTAATGAAATCGGAGACAAGTACTTTTTTTTCCCCAAAATTAACTAACATGACCCACGGACTCAAAGACGGCATAATGCATATACATTTACAGACGCGACTGGGTACACAAGAAATGAAATAATTCTATTATTTCAATACATATATTTCAAATGTATGTATCCATGCATTCCAGATTAAATTTCTGATCTATACATGCTTTTGGTTTATGCCGGAGTGCTCGGAATAGGTTTTAACAAACCAAATTGCAACGGTACGTCAGGAAAGGAAATGAGGATGGTAAAAATATATATTGCAGTGCTAATTTTTTGAATCCGAAAAAATTGCAAAAAAATGAAGTTTTAACAACGAGAATGAATTTCTTTTCATGAAAGTGTTCATTGACATGTCTACTATTAAAAACCAAAATTTAAAGTCAATCAGAAAAAAGTACTTTTTTCCCCCCAAAATTAACAAAGTACACCGTGTTCGCTAAAATATGAACAATCGCTTTTCGAAGTTAATGTACACGCGGGATATAAAACCATGAAATTGTGAAATCCTTTTTAAGAGATATATTGATTTCAACATTGTTCTGTATTTAATAAATTATTAGAGTAGAATGTACGCAGTCTTTTTCAAGGACACCATTACGGTAGTATCCCTGCAACCCCGCCCCTCATGCCACCCCACCACCCTCTATACCGTATTGATTAAGTTGTATATAACTGCGAATGCGCAGTTTTAATCAAATTCGATTGATTTCATCATTTTAGAAAGAAAAAAAGCATATACGCGTAAATACATTTTTTATCTGTAGATATGTAAAATATAAAAAAAAAACGGAGGCAAGTACTGCTTAAATACGCCGATTCGACGTTCCAAATCGATGTTCGCACGGAATAAAATTGTGGAATTATGAATTCATTTATAAAGATAAATCGATTTCAGCATTGTTCAGTAGTTGTTATATTATTGATGTAGTATGTTCACAGTATTTATGAGAGCAACATTACGGTAGTATGACTGTATCCCTCCAACCCCGTCGGCTTCCCCACCAACGTACACACAATACGTTGTGTATTGCTGAGAATGCGCCTTTTATTTAAATCGATTTATTTCGTCATTTTAGAAGCGAGAATAAAAACAAAATCATATAGATACAGTTCTCCTCTGTATATATGTTGAATTTCAATAAACGGAGACAAGTACTAATTAAGTAACAGGGCTATCCGCCCAAGACGGCAACATTCATATTCATTTAAAAAGACGACCGGCTACAGAAACAATTAAATAATTTTGTTATGTAAACACATATATTTAAAATGTATGTGTCTATGTATTTTACACTAAATGTTTTATCTATACATGCTTTGGGTTAATGTCAGAGTGCCCAATTTATTTTAACAAACAATGTTGCAACGGTATATCGGAAAATGAAATCATGACTGACGAGTAACAGACATGCTACTGTCAGTAACAAACATGATTTTGTGTAAACTCGAAGATTGCATAACATAAATATGTGGACATGAAATTGTGTCAATGGTTTGTGGTGTTGTGAAACACTGTACGCGTGAATCCGAAAAGTGCGGGTCTGTTATCTTTATAGGGCATATATATTTATATATATATTATTAATTTATATTTATTTGTATGGTCCCAGAACGCAGTCATACTCACTACTACTGAAAGTAAATACTTAATATACATGTGCGGTGTGTTACGATCTGTGGTATTTGAAAACAGACATATTAAACATTTCCCTAAAAATATATAACGATGATAAATACTATATTCATAGAAATGTTTTTTCCTGAAAAAAAAATACATGTTTGTTTTCAGCAGTTGAAATCTACTATATTCTGCGAATATTGCTACTTTGAAAATTTGAATACGTCTGTTTTCATCAAATAGCATGTTTTGTTTATTTTAATAAAATAAAAATTAATTTATGATTTCGGAATATGTCTTACACACTGTTGAATCCTGTAATTTAACAACAAGTGGTTTGGTTCACAGGTGACAGTATCGATGAACAAAACCACTTGTTTTACTGGATTCTACATTGTGCAAGAAATATTCATATATTATACCATTACTATTATAACATGTGTGTTGTACCATATGCTTATCCTTGTTTATAAATGTTTGATAATGGATGTCAGCAGGAACTTGACTTTTGACCTAAAAATCAAACGGATCATCCTCTTTCCACTGTCCACCAATGAAGTTTCATGAAATTTGCTTTAGGTAAAAGGAAAAACTGTGTGGACAAGACTTTTCATTTTCCGGTCATGGTAACGGACCTTTCAACTACTGACTTCAAAATAAACAGGGATTATCATTTCACCAAAGGCAGTCAAAGTATGACGTTTTATGAAATTAGCTTTAGAGAAAGTAAAAAAGAGTTTCATTGCGGACACGATTTTTCATTATCAAGTCACTGTGATGTTGACCTTAGATTTATTGACCTCAATATTAATAGGGATCATACTCTTTCCAAAGGCAGTCAACCCATGGCGTTTCAACAGACTTCCTTCAGGAAAACTGTCACAGTGCGGACAATGCGTTTCATTATCCGGTCTGTGACCTTGACCGTTGACCCACTCACAATCAAAAGGATCACCCTCTCGCCAGAAGCAATCCATCCATTAAGTTCATGATATTTGACTTACAGTTTACAACATTTTACATTATCATGGTACGGTGACAATGATCTTTGACCTAATGACATCAAAATCAAAAGGCATCATTCTCTCACCAAATGCACTCAAACCATGAATTTTGATGAGATTTGCTTCTGGGGAAGTGCACAGTGCAGACAAGGTTTTTCATGATCATTTTTGGGTCACGGCGCCCTTGACCTTCAATATTTGATATGCACATACTGATGCTTCTTACAAAGTTTCGTAAAAATCCAACAAATAGCGCAGACAAGATTTGTGACGGACGAACGGAAAGGCCAAATATAATCTGTCTCACCTACCACTTTGTGGTGGAGACATATATATAAAGACAATATTTTAGTTCATATGTATACTTTATTAAGCAAATAATTAAGCGAACATAAACTACAGCATTGACTCTGGCCAGTGGTGTACATGGAGTCTTCTTCCACATGACGTGCAGCCTGAAAGAAAATAAAAAAATAAGTCGCGTACAGTATTCAATTTGAATCAGGTGTTGCTAGGGGGAGCTAGGGCATGTTAAGGGGAATGGGACAGTTCGACACAATGGGCTAGCAGGATACATCGAAGTAACCCAGTAGCGCCAGTAAGACTTGAATCCGTGTTCACTGGATTCAAAGCCGATATGCTATAAACGTCCCTTGACCAAAACTGAGTAAATGGCACATCAAATAAAGGGTCAATACATATTATATTGTGTATCATACGAGTATATGATTGACCTGACATGATTACAGAACAATTTTAATGTATTTTTCACCCAACAGTACTACAGCAAGAATCTATTACAAGGAAAGTTAAATCTGACAGATGGTGCAATGCTCTATAAGCCATTTTTACTAGAAGGGGAATAAAATACAACTCTTGCCAAAAATCTAAAATTGTTAAATTTTACACGTTTTGTTCATAGGATATTTTACTTTAATGACTTAGTAAGGTCATTTTACATGGGGAGAAAATATTAATATACAACTATTTATTTTCTATCTCAAAACCTGGTGAAGCCGCTAGTTTTAGTAATAAAACACGATTAAATAGGGCAGTTGAGAAGACACTTTTGTAGATGTGTGGTCTGTTCTGATGTGAAAATGTGTAAAATAGACACAAGATTGAAAATTTGCTCTGTGTCCCTTTAATAAATTTGGGACCCATGACATAGACCATAATAATATTGTAATTAGTTGATGTTAAAGGGACACACGGCACTCTTGAAGTATTTATCAAGCATTAACATTAGCATCTCCATTTGTTAACCTGGTAACATTTTAAATTTAAACCTGCTTGCATTAAAAATTAAATAAAAGTGTTTCATTTTGTCTTCGTTATTTTATCAAACACTTAACTATATTATAGGTGCACTATTATCAACAGTTCTGAACTATTCTAATAAATAATATTAATGATGCACAAATGCAAATTATGCAGAAAAATTGACCGAACTCCAGAAGTTTAAAAAAAATAAAGATTGCCTAGTGTCCCTTTAACACAACTTGATTTCGCATGTATCCAGTACATGTAGTTTACACGAGCTCATATGACAATCACGCTGCATTATCACCGAAAACATTTTTTACTGTAACTTTGAACAGCACCGTGCAAGCATAACACAAGCTCCATTTAAAGAACTACAAACATTTTTTAAAAGGGCTCCCACCTCAAAATGATCCAATGGCATTTAACTCGGCTTGACATTCTGAAGTCGTCAGTATCAATCTTAGAATTGCTCAAGGGCACGATTCACATTTGAGGCCTCTCTGAAAAACAACATCAATCCAATGTCAATGATCAAACAGACAGAGTGTATCCTTTGTTATACATAATGTAACATATTTATAAAGGAAAACTCAAAACTCTACTTACTGTCATGGATATATATGTACACATATGTGTATGTAGATCTATGTTACTGTACATAAATATGAATCTGACCTGTCAATGGCTGTTTACATTGTTTCAATGGTAGTTGTATCGGGTATGTATTCACGAATGTGCGAGAAAATGGCGATAACATAACGATAAAGAGACAACGCTAACAATTTACATTCATGCATCTGAGGGGTGGGGGTGGAGGGGGTTTCTAGTTTCCTTACCCCCTCCTTGTTTTCGGTATTCAAGCTCCATCTACCCACCCCCATCCCCCCCCCCCACATCTACCCTACTTGGGTGGGCGGGGGTGCGGGGGACATTGATAGCATTTCTACTAGTAACTGTTTTATTCCACGAAACGTTCTACAGTTTACAGTACATTCAGTTACTGGAAAGATCGGAGTACACGAAAAATATGAACTTTCTATTAAACAGTATACGCCACTTTTTTAGGCACTATATTTGGCTAATGTCTAAATATGTACGATCTAAAGTGGTGTGTACTGTTTATTAACAAACACATTTTAATGACAAAACAAATACCTTGATCATGGGCCTCTAGCAGCAGACAGTAATCCCAAATCCAATTTGACCAACATGTCAATTTCACGTGTCAAGTTATGTCACGGTGACCTGTCAGTCACCAACACTGCATCGTGTTGACACATAATTGGACGTTATTTCGTCCGGTAAGGTATTAGTTTATACATAATCTACGGTATGAAACACTTTACGCGTGTTGTTAGACTCCATAGGTTCCCGTAGTGCTCGCCGACGCAGCGCGCACAATTTCGGGTGTAACAAAATGGCGTCTGTTTTAATTGAAAATTCGTAAAATAGTCCGTAAAATACAAAGAAATAGTCCATGTTCGCGGAGTTAAAATGCGAACAGAACTGGTATGTTATAGGTCCGTGGCGTTCCTACTGCTTATGCTTTAACCAGAAACTAAAACTCATACACTCGCACTCATTCCCCTTACAAGAGACTCCCCATATAACTCCACATAACATGTCATTTTACTTCAGTGTGACTAAAATGTAAGAAAATGTCTGACAAAGTCGTCAGTTTGACTAGTTAAGAACTGTCTTCAAGATACAAAGTCATCTAAGTATCTACTAAGTGTTCGTGTTACTCGTCTCGGTTCTATTACATGTCTTTCCTGCCTTGGTTATACAACCGTTTCTACTTCATCTTCATTTGAGTCATCATCATCCTCACTGTCCCGGTCAGGCCATCCGTCTGACGAACTATCATCACCGCTATACCCAACTTCATCTTCAGGAGCTGCCGTCTGCTTCTCCCGTTGATTCGATTGGATAAAGCTCTCTGCATCTGTATCACCTGTTAATGAAGGTCGTCCACAGGAGCTGCTATCTACTGCTCCAGGGTGGACTTCCTTTTTCTTCTGTGTTCCCCCTTTGGGTGTGGATCGTCTACCAGGAGCTGCCATCTGCTGCTCCAGGGTACTAGACCTATTTGTTCCTTGGTCATCCTTCTTTTCCGAGACTGATGAGTACATTTGCAGTCTATTGAAATGCACTATTTTTGTTTTTCCAGTGCGTTTCTTTATTTTGTAATCTACATCAGAGATTTTCTCTAATACTGTATAGGGGTCTTTTTCCCCATGGGCAGTGCAGTTTTCTAGATTTCCCCGGTTTGACAACTGGCGTGTACAACATCACTTTTTCACCTATGCTTATTTCACTCCCCGAAACCCGCTTATCATAATAATCCTTCTGTCTCTTCTGTGCTGTTCCCAGATTGCTCCGGACTTTTTCAAAGGCTGAGCAAAGTCGTTTTTTCAATGAAGACGCATATGTTGTTTTATAAACATCCTCTACCAGGGGACACTCTCCAAACATAATATCCACAGGCAGGCGAATTTCGTTGCCAAAAATCAAGAAAGCAGGTGAAAAAACCAGATGATTCATTTACACTTGCACGATACGCCAACATGATGAATGGAATCTCCTCATCCCAGTTGGTTTGGTCGTCATTGACGTGTTTACTTAACATATCCAGAAGTGTCCTGTTAAACCTTTCAACTTGTTCATCACACTTGGGGTGATACGGTGTAGTTCTTTGTTTCTTCGTATTGAGACACTTGTTTACCTCTTTGAACAGGTTTGACTCAAATTCCCTCCCCTGATCACTATGGATTGTATATGGGCTTCCAAATCTACAGAAAAAACTCATCGACCAATACTTTGGCTACAGTTTTGGCTTTGTGATTCCGGAGAGGATATGCTTCAGTCCATTTGGTGAAATAGTCCGACAACACCAATATGTACTGACTACCCTTTCTGGATTTTGGCAGTGGTCCAAGAATGTCAAGGGCTATATTTTCCAAAAGTGCGCCTGTCTTAACTGATACAAGGTTAACCCTCCTGTTTTTCTGAGGATTTTTCCGGGATGCACAGGTTATACATTCCTGGTAAAATATCTCCACATCTGCCGACCACCCACACCAGTAATACCTATCACGAACCTTTCTTCGCATCTTTTTCACACCCAAATGGCCCCCTCCCATTCCGGTGTGCAACTCTCGCAATAAGGTTTCCTGCATATTGAGTGGAACGATGAATTGGTAAGTATCACCCGTGTTAGCACTAATACGCCTGTGAAGGACACCATCTATCACCACGATATTGTCCCACTGACCTACCAATTTTTTCAGGGTACTAGATAAAACTTCCTTCACATCTTGGCGATGTTTAAACGTTTCTTTCATTTCGAGCATCTCCTGAAGGTGTTCATCTTATGCTTGAGCCCTCCGCCAGTCAAATTCAGTGGTAGATGTTAGTGTGTGGATGTCTTCCATGTCCTCCTTGGTCAATGGTTCTAGCTCCGTCACAGGACGTCTTTACAGAGCATCCGCATTGGAATGGGTAATACCTTGCCGATGTACAATTTCCATCTCATATTCAGCTAAATAAGCCTGCCATCTGCTCCTGTGGCTCTTTCAAATTCCAAAGACAATGCTTTGTGATCGATACGTGCTTTGAACTTCCGGACCAACAAGTAGTGTCTAACACTGTTTAACAAATGTCACCAACGCCAACAGGTCTTAGTTACGCAGTTCTTTTCGCTTTTAGTTAAAGCCCGACTTAGTTGATGCTGCCTTGTTGGTTAGAGATTAGATCATGGCGGGGATTTCTTTATTTACACTGTCCTGTTTTAATGGGATGACAGTAGGGTAAGCGTGAGGTTTGGTGCACCCTAGAACCGGTTTAAACCCCCAGTGGCCTACTTTGCTACTGACCGTTCCAAGGCGGTAGCCCTATTGTCAACCCTTTTGTGTTCGTGATGTCCTTTGCATTTATTATTGCTTTTGCCTTCTTGTTTGTCTGTTTGCGTGTTTGTTTCTGTGTTTTGTGGTTGACTGTCCTCCTTGAATGCTACTTTCCCTGTCCGATCTTTTTATATTTCTTTGCATAACAAATCACTCGCTCCTGTCCTCCCTGCTTTTGTGATGGCTCTGCCCCC
Organism: Cyrtodaria siliqua; assembly: GCA_037043455.1. Classification (NCBI taxonomy): domain Eukaryota; kingdom Metazoa; phylum Mollusca; class Bivalvia; order Adapedonta; family Hiatellidae; genus Cyrtodaria; species Cyrtodaria siliqua. Next base: position 387,495 of record JAWPHD010000532.1, on the reverse strand, counting down.
TATGCTATTATTGCATGCATCGGTATCTAGAATAAACTCTTCTAACTCACTTGGATAAGACAGTATTGGTGCACTTATAAGAGTTTCCTTTAATTTGATGAATGCTTCATGCATTGATCTGACCACACAAACTCTTCTTGTTTCTGCAGCAACTTGTTCAACGATGCACAAATTGAAGCAAAGTTGTTGATGAATCGTCTGTAATAGCTAGCTAATCCGAGGAATGATCTCTGATATTATTTGTTGTTGGCCATTCCCGGACAGCTTCAATCTTTTCAGGGTCCGTCTGTATACCTTTTATCGGATACTATGTGTCCTAAACATTTGACACTTCTTTTCGCAAAATGGCACTTAGTTGGTTTCAGCTTGAGTCCGCTTTCTCTAAACCTCTGGAAAACGCTTCGAAGACGCTGCAAATGTTCCTCAAACGTCGAACTAAACACTATTGCGTCGTCTAAGTATATCAGACATACCTCAAACTGAAGGCCCTTCAGCACAGTTTCCATCAGTCTTTGAAACGTAGCTGGTACTCCCGTCAATCCAAAAGGCATAACTTCAAACTCGTACAACCCGAATGGATTTGAAAAGGCTGAATTTTCTTTGTCAACCTCTTCCATTTCAACTTGTCAGTATCTACTGGCCATGTCGAGGGTGGAGAAAAACTTTGCTCTAGCTAGCGTGTCGAGTGTTTCATCTATTCGCGGTATCGGGTAGGCGTCTTTCTTTGTTACTTCATTTATCGTCCTGTAATCCAAAACACAAACGGGTTGAATTATCCTTCACAATAGGCGAAGACCATGGACTACAGGACGATTTTGTTATACCTTCATCTAACATACCTTCAATCAGATCTTTAACCTCCTGTTTCCTGTGCATTGGTATCCATCCGGGATTTTGTCATTGCTGGTCCATCTGCCGTATTTATCTTGTGTTTAATCATGTTTGTCCCACCTATATCCGTTGCCGACGTAGAAAATATGTCTTCATATTCCCCCAACAATACTTGAAGACTTTCTGTTAGACACTTGTCGAGATTGTGATCCAACGTAAATGCCTCTCCCGAAATAGTTCCATGCTGTCGATAGGGTGGGCCCTGGTCACCGTTTTCCGTTCTACTAGGGGTTGTCCCATGTTGCTCCAAACTAGAGAAAGCAACAATGTCCTGTTCCTGCACCGGAGACAGGTATCCTATGGTAGTGCTCTTATACACAGTCACCTCTTCTGTCGATACGGTCATCACTCTTTAGAATGTAATTCCCTTAACCTTCTGTCAACACACGGGCCTGCAGTTATTGCCTCATTTTTACCAAACATTTGGTTTTGGTTCAAATAGGCATGAATTTACCACCGAAAGTCCGCGTTGGTACTTTTAAGTTTTTCCCTGTACAAGCATTACATGTCCCGGTGGTATAGTCACTGTGTGTTTCAAGCCCACCCTGCAGACCGCCGAACTGTTGTGTTTATGTGATATGTGAGTTTCTTTTGTTTTAACAGAAATTGTCGTTTTATTAAAATCAATCCAACATTGTTCACTTTAAGAAAGTCCGTTCCTAAAAAGCATTGATGTGCAAAGTCCTTAACTACCAGTACAGTTTGACAACACGTTTCATTATTTATGTTTAGTGACACTTCAACTGATCCAACTATGTCTATTGGTTCACAATTAGCTGATATTACTCTAGGTGGTGTGAAGGGTACTACAGTCAGTAAACAATTCTGTTTAATGTCCTTAAAAAGGTCGTAATGGATAAGGGTATAGACGGACCCTGTGTCTATGAGCATTGCCGTTTCTACGCCGTTTACACTACCCATGCAATGTATAGATAGTCAAGCACTTGAGCAAATACTGACTTCCTCCTTCGCTTTAACTGGGTCTTTTCTAACTGGTGATGACGGGATTGAACCCCTATCCCGGCACGGTTCAGTTTCCCGACCTCTTGGGGCATATTGTTTGGAAGTGGCCCTCTTCGCCACAGTTTAAGCATGTCCTATGCGGGCAGCTCCGACGGATGTGGCCCTCTTCCCCGCAGCCATAGCACTTAAGTCCCGTGCCATTCCGTGCACCTCTGTTATAACACCCGCCGCGACCTCTCCTACGTATCGGCGTCCCTGGCTGTCGTGACTGTCGCTCGTCTTTCAATATTGTCAAGACCTCTTGTATCATAGTCACCAATTCACTTGATTCCTGTACGGCTGCTATATGTGGTTTTGATTCCGGCGCCCTTCCTCTGACGTCAGCCTCTGTTGATTGCCAATCGGCGGCCATTTGAATTGCCCTCGTCTCTACATTATCCAACGCCCTGATAAACTGGTCTCTAGCCAGCTCGTCTCGGAGGGAGGCTTCAATCTCTGGGTAAGTTTTCCTTGTTAGCGTGCGAATATGGTTACCAAGCTCCAAAAGGTTCTCTTCTGGCTGTTTTGTTCTCGAAATGAACTTAGACTTATATAACTGAGGTTGTTTTGAACTTCTAAATCTCAGCTCAAGTGTTTCACATAATGATGACCAGTTTGCTTTCGTTGTTGTGTCAATGTCTTGGTACACCTTGTATGCTGCTCCCTTCATTCTTACTCCCAACAATTTGCACTTCAGCCCCTCATCCCAGCCATTAATTTCTCCGCAAGCGTTGAAACTAGAAAACCCGTCTTCCAAATCAGTATTACCTTCTCCATTAAATGTATCTGGCATTATAATGGGTTTTTTAACCTTGCTTTCCTCTGTGTCTGACATTCTGTCGATGCTCGTACTACTATCTAAAATCCAGAAATCAAACCCCACTTATCACCACTTTTGTTATTTTCAAATTGACTGCCTTACCCACTGTACTTTTTCTCTCAGTGCCCTCTGTAATTCCTTATTACACTTGTTTTTAGATGCCTTGTGGGATGTAGGCCATCGTATAATTCTCTGAAACTGTTTCTGAACACCTAACGGCGACCACTCCGTCTTTTCCTTATTGATAGTTTTGTAACCGTGTTGTGCCAAGACACTGTCCTGCACCCCCGAAATAACCCAGGTTGCTGCCTTGAATTTTGAAACTTGATGTCTACGTTCAACAATGTTAACTGTTCATCGAGCTGCTTTTGAAAATATTCCAGTTGCTTTTCTGACAAAGCAGAGTTTTTACCCCCCGAGCGATAGTCTCTAAATTTGTGAAAGGAAAGTGTTGGAATTGTAATAAAACCAACTATTGCTGAAGGAAGTAATGATTTGACTTTGTCCTTGAAAATCAACAACTTATTTAACACGGATTTATATGTAAATTATTTCTATCGAAACTTGGTATGCGCGAATCCCCAGCTAAAATAAACACTGGTTCTGTGTCTGACGACATATACCGTCTTGTGAGTATGTTATACCAGTCAAGTGTCTTTAGTACTATCTAACAGTATCGCATAAATTTAGGTCCTTCGCTATAAACGTGTAACCGGAAACTTGCACCCGGTGTTCGTATAGGTTTTTCTTTTGCTGTTGTTGTTGATTAAAATTATATCAGTGATAAATAAACGTCCAACGTATCAAATAATAAGTAACGCAATATTAAATTTCAAACGTCAAAATAATGTTTCAAATGTTTACTTATCCAAGTCAATGCACCCGCGTTCACGCTATACTGTTTTTCTCACTCGTCTTTTATTGTCACCGCGAATTTCGGCTTCCGCTAACACGCTGTCGTCTATTCAAATATATCTATCCCACCGCTGCCGCCACTTGTAACACTAGTAAACATGTAATTATTTATTAATCACAACTTATAATCAGTCACGCAACAATCGCATCCATTCATTCCCGCGCCCTGCTTCCCGCTCTCGCCATTCGTACAAAGCTACCTCATTGCCTGCTTTTCTAATTACCCAAAAGGTATCGATCGAACACAATCATTATATCTACCGGCATTACATATGGGAGAAGGTAGTAATAATAAACTATCTATATATTCTATTGAAAATGATTTCGTTTTATCGTAGGAGAGTTCGTAAAATGAATTATCGAAACATAATGGCTTAAAGATGTTATCTACAATTAATGTCTCCATTGTATTATTAAAACTGAATTTAATGACATTAGACATTAGATGTGTATAATCTTGGTTCTTCATTGCTAAAAATTGAAGCTTTAAGTTTGGTCACATTAATTAAAGTTTTGTTTTTGTGTGGTGGTGTGGGGGGGGGGGGGGGGGGGGGGGGGGGGGGGCGGGGGGGGGGGGTTGGTGGGGGGTTCTAACCAAGTTTAAGTTTTGCGGTTGGGGAATAAAAATTACTAAAGTTATGTTGGTGGTATCCGCCACCACCACCACTTTTCATAGAAGAGCACTGTGATACTAAAATTAATTTCTTGATTTTAGTCGTCAAATGAAAACATTTTACAGACATATTATACATCAAGAATACACGACACTCAATTTATATCAGCAGCACAAACTACAGCAGGTGGTGAAAGTACGACCGCTACAACAACCAGTAGTTACCCAACGGACAGTGGTGTAACAATCAACACAACGGCCAGAGTTGTCACTTCGACTACGACAACGAACAGAGGTGTGACAACAAACCCGACAACGGTCGGTGTTGACACCTCGACAGTGGATAGTTACGAGACAACAAACACGACTACAGTCAACAGTACAGCACCTGTAGTAGTTACAATAAATGACAAATATTCAGGTATTGTAACTATTGTTTCAACCAATAGAGAAATAAAATATATGCTTTGTTCTTGTGTTTCAATGTCAAAACTATTTAGTGGTGTTAAATAACTGCAAATATAAATTATGGCATGCGCATTTTCACTGAGACTACTATAGAAATGGATAAACAGACATTTAAACTTATTTATACTTGAAAATTTAGTATCTCTGACATTATGTCTAACCAACGCTATTTAATCAATAATGTCGTTAGTGATAAGCAGGTTTAGATTGTTCACCATTCCGTTGTTTTAACTAATCACAATATACTGTATATCATTAGAATAAATATTTTTTTAAATTTTGACAGTGGACCTATTTACACTTTATTAATATAACCAACACTATTCTCAAGAGTTTACCACTGCGAAACCTTTCCCAGGCTAAAGGCGAAACGGTCGTGTGTTTATACCGTTTGCTTTATTTCCTAGATTCGGACGATTATGACGAATTTCCTACCGTCATTGTTGTGGCAATCTTGATACCGATAATTGCTCTGATACTCGTGGCAATCATAGTATACTGTGTAATAAGGTAAGAATATTCGATATTTATCGCCTTCTGACGTTAACTTGTCCTGCTACGTACATGTTGTAGTCAATCCAGTTAATGATATTTGTCAGTTGCATTGTACAAGTACTTGTACATTCAGGATAATTAAATATGTTAAAAACAATGTATAACGGGTTAGATAAATAAAATGTTCTGGTTCATTAAATATGGATATTATCAAATAAAATAAGGTCATTAGAAATCTGTAACACAATCTTGAGCATTGACTTCCGCATGCATGCCATCTTCGGGGTGGTTTTAATTATGTACTATTGATTTTATGACTATTGAGTTTTGCTCAACAGGGGCGAGAGGGCGTGAGCTGTAGCTAGCATATTTCACTACCATTCATGAACAGTCTCAATCAAACCGAGACTGCAATATTTCGCATGTGTCGTGTTCGGCCGTTTCCAAAGGTTCACTCTCATACTATTTTAGGAATAGATTCATAAGTCAAGCACCTACCGAAAATATAGTAAAGTTATAGTCAGCGTATACTTTCTTAGTAGGATATGACATAAGTTTAAAGCAATATATATTGCTGTGTCTGTCAATTGGAAACTTAATCGAGTTATCGTGCATGTACGGCTTAGAAACTCAAGTACATGTTTGGATATACATAACTAGATACTATTGAATTTGACTTAGTTTACTAGTATTTCTATTATTAGATTTAAAATCACGAGTACTGTCTTGTCGGACAGTAATACGTTTATAAGTGGGAAAATGTCTACGTTACTATGCATTATACCACGTTGTTTTATAACCCAGAAAACGACGACGCAACGCAGATAACACCAAAGATATATACAGTGATGTATTTAACACACGTGACCACAATTCAATAGCAATATCAAATCAGGCGTACACAGACTGGTGCCCTGACAGTAAAGTAACCCCTTCAGTTGATCCCAAAGAACAACAACGGCCAGGAGCACGTGACAGCGGCTACGTAGAAATAACGGCAAATACAGAAGACCAAGATAACGACAAATACAGTACGATAGACTTCAACTCGAACAGCTTCCCTGTAGACGCTGGCTATGGACATCTGCCGAAACAAAAACATAACACTAAAGATACATACGCTCATATAACGTGCGGCCAATTGGCTTCCTACAATGATACAACCTACTCTCACGTTGTCAGCGATAATGGCTTAACAAAGAAACCTGTCATTACTAGCGACGAAAATGATCACACATATAACACACTGCACACTGGTGTGGTTCCCAGAGTTGTGGTAGAGCAAGACGTAGATGATGAGTACAATCATACGCAGTTTCACCGTTCAGCGGCACAACAAGGAAGCACGGAAAGTTGTGCTGACTTCGGTAACAAGAATGAAACAACATATGGGAAACCAGTAAACGCGCAATTTAATTTAACCAATAAAGGAAGTTGTAAAGACATGCATGATGGGAAAGCTGAAGATGAATATGCGGAATGTGAATCGAGCGATAGCCCCAGCAATGAAAACAATGGAACAAGTGACACAGATTATCAAAATGTTCGGTACTCCCGAAATCACTACTTTGTGCTTCAGAAGGAAGATTCACAAAGTGAAGAAGTTTCTGACACTGGCCATCATAACTATTTCGTTCTTGAAAAGAATAATTAAAACCTTGCATATAAGTAGCAAGTAACTGGTTTTGTTTGAGATTTTATGAAATTGGAATGTTAAACGATTTGATTTGGTGGTTATTCAAACTGATAAAGTAACATTTTCTCATTGTGCCTATACTCGTATACCCTCTCCCGTCATTGTATTTTTCACGGCAGATATCATTCACCTGCGCACATCTTCCGTAAATAGTACTATTTCAGAACATGTTCTTGAAGTCTATTTGCATCAATTGGTTAAGAAACTATTAGTGCCATCCTGTTTACGCATCCCACACTTAAGGGACACCAACTTGACTCATGTTTATGCTAATATTTGTATTGAATCTTGAAATGTTTGTAGATAAAGTAAATGTAGATAAATATTTGGAACTTTTAAATAGTGAAAATCACAAAATTATAAAACATCTGAGCGTCTTCGTTTTTAAAGTCTTTGAGATAAGAAGGCTAAATGTGTTAGATAATAGTAATTAGTTTACAAAACACATTTTATTATTAAAATATATGAAACTTACCCTTAATATTAAGACCAGTTAACTTAAACTTTGCTTTGTTCTGTTTTTTAACAAAGATTTTAAATGTTATTAAATTATTATTTTTTTATGTTTTCTATAAAAGGTGAAATAAAGTTATTTAGGATTTAAATGACTGTCATCTTCTCCGCATATATTATGCGTTTAAAATGTATTAATAATAACAATACCATGCATGATTGAAAATATTTCTTGAAATGTTACTTTCAAAAGCTTTATAATTACATATCGTGTTGATGTTGAAACACTAGTACTTTTGCATAAGTACACATAACTATTGGATGTACCTGCTGTCAACCTTGTATATATATATGTTTTGTATCCTCATGGGTCTTATGACCTTTTTGGAATGTTGATGAATAACAGATAGTATATACAAGTGTTTAAATAATTATATGAATAATGTAGTTTGGGTATTCCGACAAAAAGAGAAAGAGCGTGTGTTTTTATTGCATGAAGGTTATACATCTTGGTTTGTATATTTATCCATAACAAAAGCAAAACATTTGCAACAGATTAATGAGCTCCAATAGTGTAACGTGCTCCCAGATACAACTGAAATGTAATAAATCATATATCATGTCGTGGGTTCTGATTCATTTCAATGTTTCGACACTGGAATGAATGGCATATGATGCAATACCAACAGATCAGAATAGTAGTGAAGAAGGGAATAATGTATATTTAAATTTATGTTATTACAATTTAAATGCTAGCGAACATTTTAATACTAAACGTATAGAATCACTCTTGTATAAGTATCTCAAAATCTGTAATCTAATCAAATCATCATGGTCACATATATTATTTTGTGTTTTGAATGTTGTGTAGTGTGGCATTACACTTATATATTATACTCGAAAAATCTTGTCTATTTCTGCTTATTTTCTGTCAGTGTATTGAAGAGTACTTGTACACAGGTGTTTGTATATATTAAAAGTAAACAACTGTATCGTTTATCATGTTTATTCAAAGAATGTTTCATCTCCTTGAAAATAGTTTACAGAGTCATTAGGCGTATTTATTTTATTTATTCAAGATCAAATTTGGGAATTATACACCTCTACCAAGTCATGCAAATGTGTAGTTATATACCTGCTACAATATATTTTATACATGAAGTGCCGCTTTGTAAGTTTTGACTTGTTTGTACTTTTTTTTTTTCGCGAGGGTCTTGTGGTTTGACTTGATTACGCGTTTTAACGTAGGTCATACAATTAACTATTACGCATCAAGCTTTTAGGTATTAGCATTTATTCGTCTGTTTTGTTTCTTATAAAGTGTGCGCCCTTTGACCTAGTTTAAACTCCTAGCGGCGTTTTTACCACTGACCGTTCTAAGGTGGTAGCCCAATTGTGAACCCGTTTGCGTTTGTGGTGTTACATGGTTTGCTTTTTATTAGCTTTGTAATTGTTATTTCTTTTAATGCGTGTTTTTGATTGACTATGTTCTGTGAAAGCTACATTTCCTCCTATGTTTATGAAATCCTTACACTTTTAATATATATCAAACTGTGACTATATGTCTTGCATTACACCAAATCGTTCATACACATGTTTTACAATATATGTTTCTTATTCTTTTTAAATAAATACAGATTGGAAAATAATGACGTCAATCGAATTAATTTAGTCAAGGCTAGATCTGAATATAAATCACTTATTCGTAGATGTAGATTTGAATATGATAGAAATGAAACATTAAAATTAGTCCAGGCCAAACAAAAAAATGCTAAGTTGTATTGGAATATGTTGAAACAATGCGCAGGAATAAAACAGTCAAATATTCAAATTAGTACTTTTGAACAATATTTCAAGGCTGTTAACAATCCAGATAGTCCATTTTTTACACCGGACGAAGATATTTTACACTTTGTTGATAGGTATGAAAACAATGAATTAAATATTATGTTTAATGAACTGAATGTTGATATTTCTGAGCAGGAAATGTTTAAAGGTTTACACCAGCTCAAAGCTAATCGCTCAGGAGGACCGGATATGTATATAAATGAGTTGTTCATGCACGGTAAACATATTTTAGCACCATACATAATTAAATTGTTTAATAAAGTTTTTGAAATTGGTTATTTTCCAGAAAGCTGGTCAGAGGGTTATGTTATCCCCCTCCATAAAAAGAGAAATATAAATGACGTTGAAAACTATCGAGGCATAACTCTATTAAGTACACTGGGGAAATTATTTACACGGGTTTTAAATAATAGGCTTACTGTTGGGCAGAAAATTATAGTGTTTATATTGAGGCACAAGGCGGTTTTAGAGCTAACATGGGAACAATAGATAACATTTTTGTGTTACAAGGGCTTATAACTAATTTTATTAATAGGAGTAAACAATTGTATTGTGTCTTTGTTGACTTCGCGAAAGCTTTTGATTATGTTGTTCGTGACAACTTATGGTTCAAACTGATAAAGTTAGGTGTGCGTGGTAAAATATTTAATGTTATTAAATCTATGTATACTTCTGTAAAATCAAGAGTGAAATATTGTAATGAACTCAGTGAGGAGTACACATGTAAGCTTGGAGTAAGACAAGGGGAATGTTTATCCCCTTTTCTTTTTTCTATGTTTCTAAACGATATTGAAGATGAATTTATAAAACATGGTATTGAAGGAATTAATGTTTATATGTTTAAAGTATTTCTCGTATTATATGCTGATGATATTGTTATACTTGCAAACAGTAGTATAGAATTACAAACTAGTTTAAATTTGCTATCGGGATATTGTAATAAGTGGAAACTTGTTGTAAATACATCAAAAACTAAGGTTATGGTGTTTAAAAAGGGCATTACCAAGAAATTTAACTTTTCATTTAAATGATAATGCATTAGATATTGTTAATAGGTTCAACTATTTAGGCATAGTCTTTACAACGGGTGGATCATTCACTGGTGCAAAGGCAACACTTGCAGGACAGGCTTTAAAGGCTATATTTAAAATGAAGAAATGCCTATATATATGTACTGAGTTATCTATTGAACACAGATTAAATTTATATGATAAATTAATCACGCCAATTTTGAACTATGGGGCTGCAGTTTGGGGTTTTACAAAAGCTAATGCAATAGAAAGAGTGCATCTTAAATTCTGTAAGAATATATTAAGTGTAAAGAAGACAACGCAAAATGATTTTATATATGGGGAGTTGGGTAGAAAATCCTTTTTATGTCAACGGCATTTTATTATAATAAAGTACTGGCTCAAAATATTACATAGTAGTGAAAATAAGTATGTTAAAATAGTTTATGATATGATGATCAATGACATAACTGGCCAACCGAATACATTAAACTGGGCTTTACTATTACGTGATCTTTTGTGTAATATGGGTTTCCATGATGTATGGTTAGCACAAAGTGTAGGAAACGTTGAAATATTTTTGCTCGTTGTCAAACAAAGACTTCATGATAATTTTATACAAAACTGGCATAATAGATTGCAAGAATCAAGCAGAGCTTTATTTTATAATTGTATAGAGAATTTTAGATTTCAACCCTACCTAAATATGTGTAATATATCGAAATTTAGGCAAGCTTTAACTAAACTTTTAGCTTTAACTAAATTATGCCAGTCTTTAGAAGATGAATACCATTTTGTTTTAATATGTCCTTTATATACAGACATAAGAAAACACTATATTAAAACGTATTATTTCATGCGTCCAAATATGCAGAAGTTAATTTCTTTGATTAATTCTACATGTAAAAAGCAAATAAGAAATCTAGCTATTTTTATTTATAAGGCTTTTAATAAAAGAAATGAGTACATTTTTCCAAATAGGTAATACGAATTGATGTTGTAATGATATACATGTACTATTTATATATGCTTTTTGTTGTATAGCAACAGTATTTCACTCAAAATTGTATCACCTTCTCCACTAGATACACATACACGTAATTGTGTAAAATTACTAAGTATACTATGCATTTTGTACTATTTTGTTACATTGTCTGTCATGTTATTTTCATGTCTGTATTTGTACCACAAGGGCCTTAGTGCCTATTGGATTTTGAAACAATTTATCTATCTATGTTTAATTGACAAAAGCAACAATTAAGTTAACATGACGCCAGTACTTATATATCTCCGCCCTATTGTTGATGTCGGAGTATATTGGCAATATGTTTATTATAATACAGTTGCTATTGTTTGTCGGAGGTGTCGTATTGGTTTGACTGGTTAAATGGATAAATGAGTGACTACTGGCGTCATGTTAATTTAGGCTACGTACGCATGTAAATAATGTAAATAATGAAAAGTTTTAAGTGCTTGTTAATAATATTTGTTTTTATGTTGAGGACCATATTATCGCTTTTATAAAAGCATATATAAAATGTGCGTGTTTATGCTATATTCCTGTTTTACATCAGATTGGTGCAATCAACCCAAACCTGTTGGACCTATTTTTTAATTTGCAGATATCGATAATAACTGCATTATCTATTTCTATAATATGGTTGCATTTAAAATCAGCCATCAAACCATCATTTGATCCATATCGACATGGTATACGAATCCTTCATGGGTATTCGGTCTGATATAGAATTCCTACCGAGTTGTTTTTGCCGGAACCATGGATCTGATCAAGATATGTAATACTGAGGGTTTAAATCACCCTATCTGAACCGGATACCAATGATTTATTTTTTCTCATGATTGCATGTAAAGACGTTTGTACGTAATTTCAAAGTGACATAACTTTTCAGCAACCTTTTCAGTTTAAAATGTCATTGGTGTGCGTGATTTTACGATTTTACAAGCAGAGGGTAAGACCAGATTTTCCAACATCTATAAAAACCAATATACCCGTATATGGTTTGCAAGAACAGATTATCTTGCGTGCGTGCCAGACAACGTTATCTGTGTTATACACATGTGCTGGATAAATGGGGGCAGATACAAGTAGCGCGCATCAACGAGGACTATAGCAGTTGCATTATGTAAGTAAACTTGCAGAACATCAATAGTAATTGAAGATACCGCTATAATGTAAATGTTATGTAAGAAAACGAATCACTCATGGTTGTACATACATGGAAATTCCAACCCTAGGTATAATTGTGTTAACTGTGAACTCGAAAGAGCTTCAGTTCCAATAAAAAGCTCTAGTTGTATAGAGCCGTGTTGATTAAAATGCTACATCTATTACTGTGATAATTCATTCAATTTTACTATTTTTTTTATACTTATAGGCCTATGTTAGCAAAATAACTTGTTTAATAATTAAAACCCAATACCTTCTTACAGAATGAACACATATTATATTGTTTGTTATATTGCCTATGTCACTGTAATAAAATATTTACGCAGATATTATGTTTTTATTTACTTATTTGCTTACTTATAACACAATCTTGTTGTCATATATATTATATGTGCTAAAAACACGCATAAAAAACAAACAAAAATTACAAAGATGAACAAAAGGCACGATATGACATCACAAACATAAAAGGGTTGACAATAGGGCTACCGTCATGGAACGGTAAGTGACAAACATGGCAACATTAATTCGAACTGGTACACTGTTTTTTGCCAACATTAGAATAGTAAAAGCAGATATAAAACGTCGAACAGGTAACGTAGCATTAGTGGACCACAGTCAACCACAAACACGCACAGAAACAAACAACAAGTACGAAGATGAATAAAAGGCAATATATGACATCACACGCATAAAAGGGGTGACAATAGGGCTACCACATTGGGACGCTAAGTGGCAATAAATGCCACTGGAGGTTTAAACCAGGTTCTAAGGTGCACCAATAAGTTCTTTAATATAGTAAGCCTGGCCCCATGTGACTCAATTAAAACTATATGCAAACAAACTGTTCTGACAAGGGGGTCAACTGATCTACTTTTTGAATTTTATTTAGAAGAAAACGAACACTTGAAATTTGATTCTTGTGACCGAAGTGACAAATGTAGTTCAAATAGTTACTTTACCCTATGAATGTCTTATTTATAAGGAAATATTACTAGAGACTATCATCTTTATTACTAGAGACTATTACCTTTATTACTATAGACTATCACCTTTTAATTTGCAAAAATATGGATTTTAACATCATTATGTATATGTCTGTAGTTGACGCAAACTGTACAAATGCAGCACTTTTAACAACCTTTAATTGCATCTCCATTATAAAATTCATTCATATTCATATATATATATATGCATAAAATGAGTTTTATTTTATACATAAATGTCATAATTTGTTTCTTTTCTATAGTTAGACATGCATGGCATTGCTTTGTTCCATATTCCTATACTCTTCGTATTTGCGAACGGCACAACTGACATAAATAATACATAGAGTCTGGTCTCAGCGTGTTAGCTTATTTAAACACCGAGATGGGCGCAACGAGCATGGTGTACTTTGTAACACTGTGACGTCAGAGTGGCGTCCGAACCCTAAATTCCCCTATCAGGTAGTTGTAGTACGGTACAGCCACGCCCCTTAAGTTACCCTAAATAAACGATGTAATGCTTTTCATTCATCAAAGGAAATGTCACCGACCATGCTACAATGTTCAATATGATGCAGTGCCAAGGAAGGAGTGTGCATTTGTTTCGTGTTGTATTTTACACCATAGAAGATATAGACCATGATCATGAATAACTAGTAACTTAAGTAATATGCACAATGCCATACGAGCATCTGTTTGTTTATAGCAGTCTTAAATACGTGTATTTAAATAGTTTGTAAACATAGATGCCATTTATTATATGTGAAGCATGGAGACACCATCTTTTTGAAGATGTGTACCCTATTTATTGACAAACCTTAAATACCTAATGATATAAACCACTAACTAATGGTGTATTGCTTATTACGACTTAATATGTTACTACAAGAAAACATGTAGTAGTCTTATGATCGACATGTCTTATGATGACTACACACGTTTTTATGCAGTGACAGAAGCAGTTGTCTTGCATACCGGATAAGGTGATCCGTGTTTTGCATGGGTGCTGGAAAGCCTGATCTTATACATGGGGGAAGATAAAAGTCACAATGATATAAACAATGACAGTTGCATGACGTCTTTGTGTAAAGAAACATGCAAAACTTTAGTAGGTGGAGACGTCAACTTGCAGAATATAAATGGTATGCAAGAAAAAAAACCATTCATGGGTATCCGGTCCAGATAGGCAAATTCCAACACTCGGTATACTTGTTTTAATCGGAACCTCGGCAGAGCCTCTGTTCCGATAAAAAACAACAAATTATAACTCGTGTTGGAATTCCCGATCTTCACCGAATACCCATGAACTATTATTATAGTTTTATTTGTTATCTCTCATGGAAGAAATGAATGGCATGGTCCGAGAAAGCATTTGGTAACAGCTGTAAAATCTGTAACGCATGTAAACTGTGTTTAAATAAATGAGGTTTTAGATTCAACCACGTCACAGGATGGACACTGAGTGACTGGCTACCCAGGAAAGAATCTGGACAATTCAACCATTTAAGTGAGTTTAATATAACATATATAGAAATATAAATACTGATATATAAATAATATAACTACTCAAGAAATACATTATTTGATAGCGATTTTTACCTTATTAAATAAAGTAGTTCGCTAGAAATAGTTTACTTATAGTTCACTAGAATGTTAACTGTTAAATATTGTTCCACTTTATGGACACTATTCAATATTATCTCCGTTCGCTTAGCCCTGCTTTTCCCAAACTTCCACACGCATTGTATCGCATAAAGATTAAAACCTTTATGCACTTGGGAAAACATGAAACACCCTTCCATGTCCTTATTATATTCATTATAATGGAGGCGACTTGTGGGAGCATGTTCAGTATATACTCAAGGGAGATCACTGGACGTCCTTTTAAAAACGGTTAGGTTAAATATATTGCTCTCAAAGCAATGTTATAAGGTATAAGATATATCCCACCCTACCCTTCCTTCATTTTCTCTTTCTGCTGTGTTTCTTATATATTTACAGTTAACGTGTCTTTGAGTCAACGTCATGGCTGAGTTACATATATGATTTCGTTGACGGAGCAACATGCTAGCGGGATATGTTTTGCGCCCGTTGACGGAGCAACATAATCACCTGTATTTAACAGTTTGCTTAATTGAAAAGTAATAAATTTATAAATAATGTCTATAAGTATTACCATTATAAAACATGTATTAACACAGCCATGGCGAGGGATATGTTTTGCGCCCGTTGACGGAGCAACATAATCACCTGTATTTAACAGTTTGCTTAATTGAAAAGTAATAACTTTATAAATAATGCCTATAAGTATTACCATTATAAAACATGTATTAACATGTATTAACACGGCCATGGCCAGGGATATGTTTTGCGCCCGTTGACGGAGCAACATAATCACCTGTATTTAACAGTTTGCTTAATTGAAAAGTAATAACTTTATAAATAATGTCTATAAGTATTACCATTATAAAACATGTATTAACATGTATTAACACGGCCATGGCCAGGGATATGTTTTGCGCCCGTTGACGGAGCAACATAATTACATGTATTTAACAGTTTGCTTAATTGGAAAGTAAGACATTTATAAATAATGTCTATAAGTATTACCATTATAAAGCATCTATTAACACAGCCATGGCTTTATTATGTCAAACATTTTAGATAAAAGTAAAACAAATTCCTGCTTATTTTTATTAGTGCTTCCTAACTTTTTCGTAATTGTATAATTATAGTTGGATGCTAAGTGAGAGGGGATAGCGATAACAAAATGGCTGACGCGTTAAACGGTTCACTTTTCTTAGCTCTTGCCATCAAGTGGGTTTTGCCGCTGTTCTCCGGGCTAAAGATCAATGGCAGCTCCGAAACGGCGTTATTTATTTTGGTAACGTTCCGAGAGAGTTAAAGGTTTTCATAAAATGGCTGGCCCGAACATCTGCGCAGCTTAGTAGGTGATCTATGCCAGTTAATGTGAATTTTTATTACTACTACTTAAATTTTAGGAAAAACCCGAAGCAGATACAAATTAATTAATAAATTGTCTTCTTACTTAAGTACCTCATGTGACTGTATGTTTAAAAACAGTGCAGTATAACACTAGAGAAAACTATGCTAATAAGATTGCTCCCAGTTTGAATTAAGCTGTAAAATAACATTACATAATATAAAGTTATGTGTATATGTTTGTTGTTATGTCATGGTGATATCTAATTGTTGATAAGTATTAAGTTATACCGTCAGCGCCATATTGTGTTAGCGTATGCGTATATGACTTCCCGTTTATTGAACCAACAATTCACTTCTGACGCAGAAAGACAAGAGTTCAATACACTTGACACATTAAAAATATTCTAGTTTTAAGTTAAATAATGTTGTTCTTGAATCTATAAACAAGAGAAAACTGACAACAACATTAAGCATCACCTACTGAACGTGTATCTAACCCATCAGTACATTCAAAAAGTTGATTCATTTTAACATTGTAAATGTAAGAATTTATGTACTGCATGCTTGTGACGTTTACTTTAAACTATGATTTAGTAGGAGGTGTAGGAGGCATAGAACGATGATTCAAATATAAAATCAATAGTCGTGTGTCGTTCGTAAGGTGGTTCAAATGAGGCATAGAATGATGATTCAAATATAAAATCAATAGTCGTGTGTCGTTCGTAAGGTGGTTCAAATGAGGCATAGAATGATGATTCAAATATAAAATCAATAGTTTGTGTCGTTAGTAAGGTGGTTCAAATGAGGTATATATCGATGATTCAAATATAAAATCAATAGCCGTGTGTCGTTAGTAAGGTGGTTCAAATGAGGTATAGATCGATGATTCAAATATAAAACTAGCTGTAGTCGATGGTGAGCCATCGCTGATCCCCACCTTTTTGAAGTGCAAGTCAGAGATGCAGGGATTATCTCCCCTAACTCCGTTTTCCGACATTGCATCCAAATTTCTCAAAAGTTTCATGCATATCCCTGGCAATATGCCAATCAACCCCCAAAGTTTGAATCTGCCATACATCGTGATAAACAGTACCATAGCTCCCTAGCAACAGTTTTACGTTTCACTTCATATACTGAGTCCAAATAGATCACTATTTAAAAAGTTCATGGGAATAAAAAGTTAAAACGAATCACTAAGAATTTAGTTTATGTATCATTTAAGATATCGTCAGTCAATAAACAAGTACAAACCAGCGTTATCTGTCGCTTTTATTTTTTTGAGAAGTTTATTTTTATATCAACACCGGTAATTCCCATAGCGGAAGATTGCCGAAGGATTCCGAATGAAACTCCATCGATACCAAAATACTACAAGAAAAATAAACCCAATACGCTGACCCGCAAATGGAATGTTGCATTGTGATGTGCTACCCAAGATATATAATTAGTTGAATTTTAAGTGTATTTGACCTTTTGACCCCTGGGGCGGGCACCTTTGGGCGGAGTCAAAAATAATGTTGCTCTTGCACGTTGTCATGATGTGGGGAAGTCATACACTAAATGTGGTTGAATTCCGCCTAGTGGTTTAGGAGGAGTTACGCAACATTACACACGGACGGACGGACGTACGGACAAACGGACAGAAATACATGATCCCCACTTTTTCTTGAAAAAAGGTGGGGATAATCAATAATCGTGTGTCGTTAGTAAGGTGGTTCAAATGAGGTATAGATCGATGATTCAAATATAAAGTCAATAGTCATGTGTCATTAGTAAGATGGTTCAAATGAGGTATATAT
Source organism: Cyrtodaria siliqua (assembly GCA_037043455.1). NCBI lineage: Eukaryota > Metazoa > Mollusca > Bivalvia > Adapedonta > Hiatellidae > Cyrtodaria > Cyrtodaria siliqua. The sequence continues at coordinate 369,365 of JAWPHD010000532.1, read as the reverse complement.
CGATGATTCAAATATAAAATCAATAGTCGTGTGTCATTCGTAAGGTGGTTCAAATGACATTTAGATCGATGATTCAAATATAAAATAAATAGTCGTGTGTCGTTAGTAAGGTGGTTCAAATGAGGCATAGAACGATGATTAAAATATAAAATCATTAGTCGTGTGTCGTTAGTAATGTGGTTCAAATGAGGTATAGATCGATGATTTAAATATAAAATCAATAGTCGTGTGTCATTCGTAAGGTGGGTCAAATGAGATATAGATCGATGATTCAAATATAAAATCAATAGGCATGTGTCGTTAGTAAGATTGTACAAATGAGGTAGAGATGGTTCAAATATAAAATCAATAGTCGTGTGTCGTTAGTAAGATGGTTCAAATGAGGTATAGATGGTTCAAATATAAAATCAATAGTCGTACGTACCCGCTAGATAACCCATACGCAGTGTGTATTTGAAATGAACAATGCATGGTTTAATAACAAGTAAACAACTAAAACTCTAACTAACGGATTCATTTCCCCGACGTAAAACCCTTCACATGACTACATACGTAGTGTTTACTGACGTTATCTTGTTTATAACTACTGGTTTACTTCCTTGATGTATAAATATAACGTTTAAAAATGTTGAGTGATATTAAATATATTAAATATTCAATATCAAGTAGTGGCTGCAGAAATCTGTACTATACTTATTTCCAAATATGGAGTACTATCAAATGAGCGGATTCATGCTTATCTGTATGACTGTGATAGGTAAATATAACCGATTTTAATTTTCATTGAAGAATTAAATGTCTTTTATTTTTTGATATATTGCATGTGTACATGTTCAAAAAATAAATTGTATAAATACGTGTGATTCGGCAATGTAATCAATTCTTACATTCTAGAAGACAGAATCTAATTCTTAAAATCACTTAACGATGTCAAGTGAATCTAGATTTAATGCAAATGTAATATATAAATTTGAAAACTTTAAATCAAATGATGAATTGAAATTAATTTTATATCACCGGTACGTAGAACCGCAAAGATAAATCACAAACTATTAATTGAGTCCTTTTAGAAGCGGTGTTAAGTATTGCCTGACGTCGGCAGACAGACAACCAGACAGATAGATAAATGATGCGAAACTGGGTACAAGTCGCTCTACCAATTAAAGTATTGATGTGATATTCCGATACAATATTTTATTGTACACGCAAATCACACTGATATTGTATCGCCTCCTTCCTATCTAGCATTATTAATTGCATCAATTGAAATATGTTTAATTGTTTAATTATAAATGAGTTATGAATGTTTGTGTTGCTGAATTAAGTGATTAACATGTCGTGTTAAAACAAAAGGGCTATTTCGACATTGTTGATTGAATATGTCGCAGCCAGTGCAGACAGACACGGATCCAAGTGAGCATGTCGGAAACGGGATACGTCCCGAACCCCGCTTAACGTTTTAAAAAATCGTCGAAACTTTCCTGTTAAACTGCAAAGGTGATTTGTGATAACTTTACAACTCAAGTTGGAAAGGTCGACGCTGATTATGTAAGTTTATGGTGGGTTTATATATGATATAATGTTATATTTCTTTTCAGGTAATGTGGCACCTACTCAAGTATTCACTGCTCATGTGTGTACATATTATACGTATTGGAATAGAAAAGGGACTTGTAACGAGAATGATGTGCAGTGCAGTGAAGGACATGTAATTAACATAGAAACCCTGTTCACTGGCTTTGTACTTACCTGTGCATGCTGCGGTTATGTTGCACCATGTTCAAATTGTTGTGGAGATGCACCCACACGCAACACAGGAAATCTCTTCACACAGTTGAAGAGATATTGCAACAATAAACAATATTGTACAATAACTCTAAATCGGTATTTGCACCAATGGCGGCAAGGGAATGTTAAAATGAGTTACACCTGCATTCGTACGTATACCATTCTGTACTGTTTATCAATTGCATGCACGTTTTTACAAATACAATAACTAGTAACAAAGATCTCAATATAATAGAATATATATTTCTTCAAGGGTGACATAGATTATTATCTAGCTTAGTGTTTTTGTAAGGCTAGACGTAGAAATGGACAACCGCTTTAATTAACGATTTCTAGTTGGTCGGCTATTCTGAAGTGTGCAGTGCTTTAGAAGTTTTCAAAATGTCTACTATTACTATTTTGAAGGTACGTTAAACAATTGGTACACCTTTTTGTTGCCTCAGTCATGTCATAGACTGCAATATATTTTGTGTTTAATGTCTTCGACGATTTCCAAATCTCCTTTCATACCTTTTTATCCATTGCTTACACTATCACCTTATTTACACTAATATCATGACAGCAATATGGTCTACCAACATCGTATTTCCCTTATTTATATTCAAGATTTACATTCAGGTTTACTCACGTATCAAAGCACAGGTTAGGTTTACATCTCCTACATAAATGCATAAAGTCGTCGTTTTGCCAGATCAAATAATTGCCTAAACAATAACGAACAAATGGCTCAATTAACTGCATTTGAAACAGAAACATATTATGTTGTTTTGTGTTACGTGTTTGGATTGACACTAATATTACTTCAAGGAAGCCCAAGTCCGACTTAAATGATAGGTAGTCTAAGGTGCGGAATACATTGTAGTAATATATGAAATATACCTTCGAAAGAGGTGTTTGGAATTGAGAATTTCAGAATATCAGTACACCGTCGTGAGCCCCCTATGTCAAAAATATTTGTTTACCTAATATGTTGTTTCCAGTTTTTTCGCATCATGTGTATGACGGAATACTAACAAAGGCGCGGTTCTTCTAAATAATGCTACATAATTGTGTATCTGCCAAAATTCAAATCAATTTCTTGATTACCATCGTCAAATAAAAACATTTTTCTGACATGTTATACATGAAGAATACACGATAGTCAATTTACATCAACTGGGACCATACGTCTCTGTACATGGAATGGTCTGAAAATACCGCATCTGCTACATAAATGCAATATAAATCTCCATTATTTAAGCAACTTTAGAAACATTTACGCGAGGCCCAATGACTACTTGTTTAATTACAACAATAAGGTTGTATGCCTCTTAGCTATGTTATAATTATGTTGAACTATTACTATGATCTTGTGTTTTTCATATTTTCTTTTAGCATTTCTGCTTTTTACTTCAATTACAAATTGCAGTCTAATCTTAATTACTTAATTACGACATGAAGCAGGAAGTCGTCGTTTTGCAAGATCAAATAATTGCCTAAACAATTACTAAACGGAACGAACAAATGGCTCAATTAACTGCATTTGAAACAGACACATATTAAATTGTTTTGTGCTTCGTGATTTGATTGACACCACTATTACTTCAAGGAAGCCCAAGTCCGACTTAAATGATAGGTAGTCTAAGGTGCGGAATGAATTGTAGTAATATATGAAATATACCTTCAAAAGAGATGTTTGGAATTGAGGATTTCAGAATATCAGTACACCGTCGTGAGCCCCCTATGTCAAAAATAGTTGTTTACCTAATATATTGTTTCCATTTTTTTCGCATCATGTGTATGACGGAATACTAACAAAGGCGCGATTCTTCTAAATAATGCTGAATAAATGTGTATCTGCCAAAATTCAAATCAATTTCTTGATTTCCATCGTCAAATAAAAACATTTTACTAAAATGTTATACATGAAGAATTTTACATCAACAGCACAAACTACAGCAATTGGTGAAACAACTACCGCTGCAACAATCAGTAATGATCCAACGGACAGTGGCGAGACAACAAGCACGACGAAGGTCAAAGTTGTCACTACTACTGCTACGACAACGAATAGCGGTGATACAACAAACACGACTACAGTCAACAGAACAACACATGTAGTAGACACGCTAAATGCCAACAATGCAGGTATTGTAACGATTGTTTCAACCCAAGAATGCATATTGTGTGCTTGCGTTTTAATTCCAAAACTATTTAGTGGTGACAAACCTGCACATGTAAAGCACGCATATACACCAGCACTGCAGTTACGCTAGCACTGGATGAAAAGCCATTTGAATTGATTTATGTTTGAAAATTGATTATTTCTGTGTCAAATGTACGCTATTTAATACATATTGTCCTTAATGGAAAAACAGTTGAGTAGGTCATTCGAATAAAAGTAGATATAAAAGCTTAACAGGAAAAATAGATTTCAAGGACAACAGTCAAGCAAATTACGCATCGAAACAAACAACAATTACAGGGATAAACAAGGCAATGTATGTGACATTACAAACATTAAATAGTTGAAAACACGGCTACCGCCTTCGAATAGTCAGTTGCAAAATGACCGCTGGGTGTTTCTAGGGTGCGTAAAACCCCATCCTTACCGTATTCCAGTAAAACGGAACTGTGTAAATGAAGAAATTAAAGACAACTATAACTAATTGTATTTTTATAGTGGAGCTTTACACTTCATTAATACAATCCATTTCTCAACAATAGACCACTGTTCAAATATTCCAAGCATTGCGAAGATACGAGTACAGTCGTGAGTTTATGTTTTCTTTCTTTCCTAGAATCGGACGATTTGGATGAGTTTTCGACTGTAATTGCTGTGGCTATCCCGATGGCGATTATTGCTCTAATACTCGGTGCAGTCACAGTCTGCTATGTCATAAGGTATGGATTTCTGGCATTACAGGTTGGATACATTGTCAGTTTATTAAATATTGATAATATCAAATAAAATAAGGTCGTTGAAAATGTTTAACCCCACTCCTGACACGTACGTTAGCATAGGATTAGAATTAAGCCTATTCTTTGTGGCTTTAAAGAGGTTATGACCCTATCATTTTACAACGCACAGCATGCTTGGTGGTAGACCTATTTACAGTTCGATTTCCTCTTTAATTGTGCAATGACCGGACAAGCTATGGACCCTATGATGACGTCTACTTAAAACCCAAAAGGACGGTGACGTTTGCTGTTTGTCTGCAATCTTGTCGTGTCGTTCCCTGAATGGTTTATTCTCGTGTTGCTCTGGCTTCTGCCAAGTCATTGAGTACCTTCTTTGTGGCTTTCTAGGCTATTGTTTTTTTTGTATTTATATAAACACGAGCATCTTTGTGTTTTACTTATATTGCCTATTAATGATGCCTTGCTGGATAGAGAATAGTTCGTGGCGGTGATTTCTTTATTTACACTGTCCCGTTTTATTGGGATGAAGTAGGGTAAGTGTGAGGTTTGGGACACCCTAGTACCTGGTTTAAACGCCCAGTTGCATTTTTTGCCACTGACCGTTCCTAGGCGGTAGCCATATTGTCAACCCTATTTGTGTTTGTGACGTCATATGCCTTTATTCTTTATTAACACTGCCATTCATGTTTGTCCGTTTGCGTGTTTTTGGGTTTACTGTGTTCTGTGAAAGCTGCATTTCCAGTTCGACTTTTATACTTATTTTAAAGTAGAATACCGTTTAAGCCGGTGCTATGAGGCGTGAGGGGTGTTTCACCTGATATTATCTCTCATGAACCGACTATATTAAAACCGAGTCTGCTACTTTTCTCTTTGGTTTGTGTTTCTTGCTTCCTATGGATCCCCCTTTATATTAGGACGCAGATTCTATGTCCAGCACCTTACTAAAATATAGTAAATATAGTACAGCGTATACTTTCTTAGGAGGACATTACATATGTTTTAAGCAAACTAGTGCTGCGTCAGTCATAAAGAAATGCCTTCGACTTATCATGAATGTACGGCCTCCTAAATAATGTACGTGTTTGGAGATAAAATAGCTATATATTGAATCGGACATAGTTTATTAATGTTTTATTAGATTTATGAGTAAATTAAAAAATACTGTCTTTACGGACAGTAATACGCTTTTGAAGTGGTAACATTTCTACATTACCATACATGTTCTTGCAATTCAGAAAACGCCGACGCGATGCAGAGAATCTCAAAGATGTTGACAGTGATGTAAGTAACAGCAACAATCACAACTTAAATGCAATAACGAATCAGGCGTACACTAACCGTTGTCCCGATGACGATGTTACATATTCAAACATACTCAAAGGACACAATCTATCAGCATCGCAAGACAGTGGCTGCGTTGGAATACCAGCAAATAAAGAAGACAATATTGAAAACGACGAATACAATACCATAGACTTCAATAGGAACAATTTCGCCGTAGATGTCGGTTATGGACACCTACCGAAACAAGAACATACTACCGATAATATATACTCTCATATATCGGGTAACCATTCTGCTGTCGTCAATGATACAACTTACTCCCACATCGTCAGCAAGACGTCCTTGAAAAGGAAATCTGACATTACAAACGAAGAAAATGATCAAACATATAACAAACTGCAAACTGCGGGAAAGCGAGTTCTGTCTCCCAGAGCTGTGTTTGCGTCAGAAGAAGATGAGTACAATCATGCAAATTTTGCCAGTTCGGCCACAAGGCAGGGAAATCCTGAAGACTATTCAAGGTTGGGTACCAAAGCTGAAACAACATACAGGAAACAAGTGAACGTCCAAGTAAATTCGAATGACAAAAGAAGTAATAAAGACATGAATGATTGTAAACCTGAAGATGAATACGCTAATGTGTCTACTATCAAAAATAAATGGAATAAGTGACACTGAAAACCACTACTTTGTGCTTCTGAAGGAAGATTTGACAAGTGAGGAAGGTTCTGACATTGATCAACATAATTAATCAAACGTTTAACGTTATTTAGATTTTGATATTTGAACATGCCGAGATTAATATGTCGATAATCAAATTGATAAAATAATATTTTTCAAGGTGTCCAATTTTTTTTTTTTTTTTTAAAACGACCGATTAGATTTACTGTAAGAAACAACTATTGCAAACTATTGGTTATGGTAACCATGTGTTGTAAATCTCTGCGTGCGTTAGTGCGCGCGTGTCTCCGGATTACTACTGAGTTAAGGTACACCTTCTGCTTATCTTCTTGCGGAACGTCGTTGGTTCTACTCAGGTGCCCACCCGTGCATGAATATTACCCGGAGGGGTACCCGGGTTTTCCTCCACCAATGGAAGCTGGAAAAGTCTGCATATGGCCTTAGCTGTTGGCGCAACTATAAATATAGTTCAATTTAATTTTGCTTTTCTTGATTTATAGGAAGCGGGATATTACTCGAACTTTATCGTGATGTTCCTCTTATTGACTTGACATGGTGAACAATGTGTTGCATCGCCTTGATCTACTGGCCGTTAGCCATATAGTATTAAGGAACTATGAATTCCAACATACTTAGACGTCCTAAACTTGGATTTTATTGACAAAACTCGACTGTTCTTTATGTTGAATTATTATATTGAAACTCCAAATATATGTAAATGTAAGCATTAAATCTGTAAATAAAGTAGATCTGTATGCGTATGTGAAACATGTTAAACAACTGATTTATATCACTTGCTTCGAAAATGAGTGTGAATATATTTATTGCCGGGTGTAGTCATCTATAAAATTACTGTGCAAAGTGCAAGTTTATTTACAAAATAACTTTAAGAAACTGTTGCCGAATTGTTTATGTCAATGATTTGCGTGTTATTTTTATCTAACACGTGTGTCCATGCTATCTAAGGATACAATCATGGTTATCCGCTTAAGAAAGGAACACCGTTTGCGATAAAACAGTTATACATTGTTTTGGAATTACCAATTTTAATTTATAATCTTAATCTTATGTCTATTCAATTGGGGTGTCCACCAATTTGAATTCACTTGTGAATAGGTGAATGTTTGTTTCGGGTAAATCATTTAAAGACTGAAATTAAATTTGGTTTGAATGTTTTCTTTTACTATGATTTTTTTCTAGTACAATATTTAGTTCAATAATGTTTTATAAAAACAATCACAGAATGACCTTACTAAAATCATCGTCAACTCATCGTCACTGTTGCTAGATATGTGTTATTTCGTATGTCACTTAAATAATAATTTAGTACTTAATAATATATATTTCTTTGTTTTTAGTTACTTGTTTACTTATAACCAATGTATGTGCTGTCGCATGAGATAATCCGTTCTTTGCTCACATGGTCACTCATATTGATCCACCAGAGCTCACGTTGAATAAAGCCAACAGTTCGGATAACATAGCAACATTCCTCGATGTTCATCTCGCACTTGCATACATACTAAAATCTATTATAAGAGTGATGACTTTAACTTTGACATTAACTATCCACATTTAGATTGGGCGTATATCGTGCTACATCCTACGCGGTTTATCTCTCCCAGCTAATTCGACTTGCTAGGTCATATAACTATGTTAAGGATTTCAATTATCGAAAGCAAGTATTATAAATAAACTGCTTCTGCAAGGTTTCCTTATCTTAAACTACGTAGATCTTTCTCAAATTTCTATCGCCGCAACGAATCACTGCTGGAGAAGTACAAAACCAACCTTAAAACGTGTCTGCGACTAGGAATATCATAACATTTATTCTATAGAGACGTGATCTATAAACTTCGGAAATAAAACGGGTCTGACGGAATATCTGACCACTTCAGTCATGCTTGGTGATTGACCCCTCTACATTTAGTCACTACGCTTCACTCTTCTCTTGTGCGATGACCGGACAACCTCTTAGGACTCAACAAATTAGAAACAAAGCCCGCAACACCAAAAACACAACATGTTTGACAACAGGGGTACATATCCTAGGGTACACCTATCTTCACGCTTACCCTATTATTATCTTAGTTAAGCGGGACAGTGGAAATAAAGACATCCCCACCGGTCTATCTCTTCAAACGAACTAGGTAGTATTAATAGGCGATATAAATCAAATACAAAGAAGAGTATATGCATATATGAATATAAAAACAACAACACAGAAAGCCATAAGGCAAAGTATATGATTTACATTCCAACATTTTATTTAAATATTGTATAAGTATTTAACTCTCCGGCTTTCATAATTATATGATTGATTTGAAAACAAAAACTTCTGCAAATCAGCGTGAAACTAAATGCATAAACATATATACATCTTAATCTAATCTTCCCGTTGTGTTCCATCCTCCAGTCATTTAGTAGAAGTCCCCATGCATGTGTGTTGTTATTTACCTTTTGCTTTCAATATTCTGTAACGTTGGACCTAATGGAAAGCAAAGCATTGCATACATGTTCATTCAAATTGTATTTGCAGATATTTCTTTCTAATTTTCATAGTCTATGATAGGGTTTACACATGTTATATTATTATGTAATGTTATTTTCAAAACTAAATATCAAGATATTTTTTCTAAATAATAATTAACGTCAAATAAACTGTATATTCAACTATTCAACAATAAATTCCAGAAACTAAATCTTTGCATCAAATGTGTATAACCTGCTGGACAAATTTCCTGGACTCCTGACTTATAATTATTCGCCAAAAATCTCCCTCGCTAAACATATATATATATGTATATGCTAAACATATATATATATGTTGCGGTCAAATAAGCAGTACTTTCAGTTGAAACAGTCTGAAATAATGTAAAATTTACTTACTTAACCTGATGTTTATGAATACTTGAAACGAATTGTTAAGTGGGGTGAAGTTAATATCTTAATCATTTTACATCCTGTTTTGTTTGTTAAGAGTTGCACAGGGGCCTAGATAATTAAAACATACTTGTCTATTGCCTCAATATACTTGGTTATATATACACATGAGTCTGAATATGCAACCATGAGTCTGTGTTGCAACTTATATTACCTCTCATGAACAGACTCAATACGAAACAGATCTGCTACTTTTCTTTCTTGTTTGTGTTTGTTACTTCCAATGGATCTCCTTTTCAGTATTTATTATTACAAACATGAGGTATTCATTGTAGTAAAGATCTGTCTTAAAGTGGTATATGTCGCAAACAATGATAATTCAAACCTACGTGATACTATTTAAATATTTTACAGACACGAATACCCCTATAATGGTTTACGAATCACTGTACAATACAAATGAATCAATGTTAATTTACAAGCATTACATGATTGCAAGTTGTTTCTTAGTTTCGACACACTAAATTGGTAGTTTCTAATGTATAAACCCTCTATATGTGTCAATGTGATATGTAATTCTTCAAATGTATATTTTTAAATTGAAATTTCAGCTTACTTAACATTGGTTCAAAACACACTTCTTGTTCTTATAAGTAGATAATATGATAATGTTTATATCACCAATGTAATAACTGGAAGTAATGTATATGTTGTCTTTAGATGAAAGAGAAATACTTGGTTCGACTATATAAATGTGTTATTATAACAAAGAAACAACTTAAACACCAGTTTACTCATTTCAACCCCCTATGTTCCCTTTTTTAAAAATAAAATCTTCACAATTTCGTCATATCGTAATTTTAACAACTACTGAACTTCCGTGACGTATACAAACTGAGTACAATACGCTATACTACTGTACTTTCCTGACTTATACAAAGTCATATCAAGTGCAATACACTCTACTGCTGTACATACGTGACGTATAGCTATTGAGAACACTATGCACCTTCAAGCGGAGCATATCTATGCATGACAGAGGTTCTGAATCATACTAGAGAAATACTAAAACGTATATGGTTATTTATATGAATTTCCCCTTTCATATTACTTTATTTATTATTTATTTTATTAGTATTTCAGTTGTCTCAGTTGTCTCATTGGCATAATGATTATTTATATGGATAGTCAATCAGGCGGTCTCGAGTTCGAATCCCATGTTGAGCGAAATAGTTTTCATTGATTAGGACAGTGATGTTTTTCTATAACCGGGCGATGTTGCTGCAACGAATGCCGGATTAAAATTGATGTCCTGATATATGTTTCTTTCCTTATATACGGGTTTGCGGCCATGTTTCACAAGCTTGCATTTGGTAGTAAACCAACGTATTCGCTTTAGGTATACGCTCACTAGCCTTTATAAAGCTATAGTATCGTTAACACAGTTTTATATTCTGTTAAGTGTTACAGTAACGTATATTTACAGTATTTACCTATGTATCTGCGTTACTCAACTTTTTTAATATTGCTATCAACTCAGTTGGCAATTCTTATACTCAGGTAGTAGCTCCGTAACCTCTGTGTCGTGAATAGCGCGCTGTATTGTGCACGACGTTGTTGACGTCAGACGTGGTCGACGTGAGCGAATACTGACGTTTCCGGTTACATTGCATGTAAACGGAGTGTGCAAATGCGTATGCAATGGCTATAGGTTATTAGGTTTGTATTGGGATATATGCACTCGTTATCTGCGTTTACGACATATTGCAAAGGACCGCAAAATGGATACGCAGAAGAACGAGTGCATATACCCCAATATAAATGTAATAACCCTTTTATTGCATACGCATTTTTAATATATAAACGAATAATTAGAATAAAACAATAGGTTTTAACATTTAATTTTCATCAAAAATATTTATTGAAAAAACACATATTATCGTTACATCGTGGGACTTTTCACAATGAAATCAACATTGTTTACACCACGTGACATACTTTCTTTGACAGGAATAGAAAATTGCACCAATCACGAACGAGTATACATTACACACCCAATATACCCTGACTTCTATGGTGACGTGATTTGCAAACTTCTTTCGTAAGATCCTAGGTCATGATCATGTTCATACTATCTTTATAAAACTTGTTAAAAAGGTTTATCAAAAGAGGTTATGACTCTATCATTTTGCAACGTACTGCATGCTTGGTGGTGGACCCATTTACAGTTCGCCACTATGCTTTCCTCTTTAATTGTGCGATAACCGGACAGACTGTGGACCATGTCTACCTAAATCCTAAAAGGACTGTGCCGTTTGATGTTTGCTTGCAGTCCTGTCTTGTTGTGCCCTCAATGGTGTATTCTCTTGTTGCTCTGCCTTCTGCCAAGTCACTGAGTACCTTCTTTGTGGCTTTATAGGCTATTGTTGTTTTGTATTTATATATACACGAGCATCTTTGTGTTTTACTTATATTGCCTATTAATGCTGCCTTGTTGGTTAGAGAATAGTTCATGGCGGGGATTTCTTTATTTACGCTGTCCCGTTTTATTGGGTTGACAGTGGGGTATAGTCAACCCTTTTGTGTTTGTGATGTCTTATTTGGCCTTTTATTAATCTTTAAAATTGTTCTTTGTTTCTGTTTGTGTTTGTGGTTGACTGTCGTCCTTGAATGCGGCTTTGCCTGTTCGATTTTTATATCTATATTTACTACACGTCAATATGAGTGAATATTGACGTTTCCTGTTACATTGAAAGTAAACGGAGGTTGTAAATGCGTATGCAATAAGTGGGTCTATGTACTGCCTTAAACCGTCCCACATTGTTCTCAATATGAGTATTTACTCCAATTTGTGTTGTTGATGAAAAGCATTATTTTACTCTTAATGTTGTGGGTGAAGTTATTCAATTTGCACTTTAAAAAATACAGAATTGAATGAATTGAATGTTTTTTCTTTGTAACAGCACATCAACGCGGTATATATGTTCAAACCCGCCCCAGAGAGATGGGAGTGATATATAGGAATCATGGAACCTGTCCTAATCTTTAAAACATATTATTATGGTTATTTAACTTTCTCGAAGACCTCCCAGTTTTCGTGCCCGTCTGACGTACGAGGCTACATCTGTCTTCAAGAGGCAAAGTGTTTTTACTAATAACACACCGACGAAACTCAGTGGCGCCGGCGAGGCTTGGATCCGGGATCTCCGGATTTCAAGACATTCGTGCTATCCACTGGGTCACAGGCTGAATTACATACAACGAAAATGGTAAAACTTTATTATTTCCAAGAAGCTGGGTTCACAGCAGTCATTATTTATTTAGCAAATTTGGCATTAAGTTCATGTATGTCGAGCTGAAGTGTGTGTACGTGTTGTTCTAAGGATTATAGTCCCTCCGCCAGTGTACCAACAGGAGAATCATTCAATGGCACGGCATTATGTCTGGACAGTCTCGAGTTGCACTATGTTTGAAAGCCTTGTATATGCCCAACTCATTGCTATGTTTTGACTGGCAATACAATCAATGGCAAAGGCTTTCGGAAAATAAAAGCCAATTATGAACATCTAAACAATGGTACTATTTAGCAAGCCAATATATACTAAACCAAATTGCTAAGTATCAACCTAAGAACATGTCAATACTATTCTCATTGTTTTGTGTATTTTGAGCTTAATTAGAGATACGGTTAAACTGCAAAATAAAGAGTGTAAATCGTCTGCTCTGATTGCATGAACATATTTTAAAACGTTTAAGTCAATGTGTTTTCTTAGAAATAAGTTATAACTCTTATATAACTGGGTATATAGGATTTTATAAGTACTTCGAATTAGTGAAGCTTTCGATGTTCCTAATTCTAAAATATGCCAGTTAAAATTACTTTGACATCATGTTGTACTAGCATTACCACTACAAATGCGCTTGCAAAAGAAATTTTCGGAATATTTAATGTTAACGCTGAATTACAGTTACTTGAATTTCAAACAATATTCAATGTAAATGGAGGTAATTTAAGATTATCCATATTTCATTTTTTTATAGACGAAAAATCTGCGATAAATGGGTCAATTTTTTATGTTTTTTTCTATTATTTCATACCAATTTTAAAAAAATTATATCTTTAAGCGATCTTTGACTCATGTTATGTGTTTTATCAGTACATTTCATGTTTTCATATAAAGGGAGGGTAACTCTCAAAAGATGTTACAATTTAAACAAACAAGAGCTGTCGGAGAACAGCGCAGCTCGACTATTCGATTTTTCGGAGAATAATAAATTTAAAGCTAGTATATACCATCAGAAAACAAGGCTACAACAATGTGGGGTGAGGTTGGGAGCACAATATAACTATGTGTAAGAATTGACCAAAACTACACAGAAATATGTAAAAAAAAAAATCCAGTTTTGAGTGGGGTGCGGGGTTGGGGTGGGAGAGAGGCGGGGGTGGATGGTGGGGGAGTGGGGGTGGTGAGGGCAACATATATGTGAAATTCACAAAAATATGAAGAAAGAAAAAAAAAAATCGAGTTTGAGTGGGGATGGGGTAGAGGCTTAGGGTGGGGAGGGAAGGGCAACATGTGTAATTGACTAAAACAACAAAGAAAATAATATGTAAAAAAAAAAAAATCAAGTGGGGCGGGGTGAGAGGCGGGGGTGATTGGAGGGAGGGGGCAACGGGAAGACGGGAAGTTTGCAACATATATGTGTAAGAAATGACTAAAACAACACAGAAATATGTAAAATAAATAAATAAATACTTTCAAGTGTGTGTGTTGGGGGGGGGGGGGGGGGGGGGGGGGAGGGGTTTCGGGGGTGAGGGTAAGAGGAAGGGGTGGGGGGGTGGATGGGGCAACATATATGTGTAAAAATTGACTAAAACAACAAAGAAATATGTAAAAAGAAAAAAGTTTCAAGTCTGGGGCGGGGTGGGGGTGATGGGGTGAGAGGCGGGAGTGCGTTGGGAGTTTGGGGTGGGGGGGGGGGGGGGGGGGGGGGGGCAACATATGTGTGTAAGAATTGACTAAAACTACAAAGAAATATGTAAAAAAATATATATAATAGTTTCAAGTGGGAGCATGGGGGGGTGAGGGTGAGAGGCAGGAGTGGGTTGGGGGTGGGGGGGTGGATAGGGCAACGTATATGTGTAAAAATTGACTAAAACAACAAAGAAATATGTAAACAAAAAAAACAAAAAGTTTCAAGTCTGGGGCGGGATGGGGGTGGGGGTGATGGGGTGATAGGCGGGAGTGCGTTGGGGGTTTGGGGTGGGGGGGCAACATATGTGTGTAAGAATCGACTAAAACAACAAAGAAATATGTAAAAAAAAAAAAAAAAAAAATCCAGTGTGGGGCGTGGTGGGTGGGGTGATGGGGGTGAGGGGGGGGGGGAGGCAGGGAGGGTTGCAACATATATGTGTAAGAACTGACAAAAGCAACACAGAAATACGTAAAAAATAAAGAAAAAATATCAGATCTGGGGCAGGGTGGGGGTGGGGTGATGGGTGAGAGGCGGGGGGGGTGGGGGTGGTGGGGGCGGGGAGGGTTGCAACATATATGTGTTAGAACTGACTAAAACAACACAGAAATATGTAAAAAAAATATAAAAAAAAGGGGAGAGGGAGCCCTTGAAGTAATAAGATGCATAATGCTATAACAAATCCCAAACCAAAATTATAGATATATATATAAGCATGCAAACCTAGATCTGCTTTTATTGCACATTTTATGGGCCATCACAATTTGGGTTCCATGGGAGCCCAGAATTTGCAGAAGACATAATTACTTATCCAACCCTTTACAACATACTATAAGGAAACCAATTCCAAAATTTAGTTCAGCTAGGACAAAAAATGTAAGAGATATAGACCTGTAA
Source organism: Cyrtodaria siliqua (assembly GCA_037043455.1). NCBI lineage: Eukaryota > Metazoa > Mollusca > Bivalvia > Adapedonta > Hiatellidae > Cyrtodaria > Cyrtodaria siliqua. The sequence goes on along the minus strand of JAWPHD010000532.1, from coordinate 353,957 downwards.
ACACAGCTTACACGCAAAATTTGATGTGAAACAGACATATTTTAAGGGCTATCAGAATTTGGGTTCCATGGGAGCCCAGGGGTTACAGGAACCAAAATTACTTAAGCAGCCCTTACGATAATGCTATAAGGAAGCTAATGGCCAAATTTGGTTGTGCTAGGGTAACAATTGTAAGAGATATAGACTTGTAAACACAGCTTACACGCAAAATTTGATGTGAAATGGGGCACATTTTATGGGCTATCATAATTTTGGTTCCATGGGAGCCCATGGGTTACAGGAACCAAAATTGCTTATGCAGCCCTTAAGATAATGCTACAAGGAAGCCCATGAACAAATTTGGTTGTGGTAGGATAAGAAATGTAAGAGATATAGACTTGTAAACACAGCTTACACGCAAACCTTGATGTGGGACGCCGACGCCAACGCCGACGCCGACGCCGACGCCGACCCCGGGGTGATTACATAAGCTCTCTTATTCTTCGAATAGTCGAGCTAAAAATAAATGTTTTACAAACTATGGGTCAAAACAAAATACTTATCATATATCTATTCTAAAACATATTTAAAATAAGAAAATTAGTTAAGATACAAAAGTTGATACTTAGCAATTTTGTTCAGTGTATAATAAAGCGTACAAATATAAGATCGAACTTTTTAAAGGAAAAACGCTTAATACATATAAGAATAGGTAACGAGGATATTCGGAATAGTACACATTTAGTGATCATATTTATATTTACAGATGAGTACCCTAAATCTATGTCTGACATGCCTGTTCTACTGCAATAAAATTGTTTTCTTGATCTGTTAATAGTACTTTGCGCAAATTAAGAGTGTAAGTTCGTAAAACGAACACCTTAGTATTAACAGTAATTGTATAAGGGAAGTAATTCTTTCTTGCTTGATAGTTTTCGATTCATGAAGTAGTAAGCGATAAGGTTATATGCGGTTGAATATGTAAACTTAAATTTGTAAATTTAAACTGTATGAATCAATAGCTACACATTATCAACACGTCTTACATACGCTTAAACGCTCATTGTACCGAAACTGGCTGCAAAGCTGCTGATCAAACGACCGTAACTTTTGCAAATCAAACAAGCTGCCGAAGAGGGCCTGTGGATGCTCTACTGGCTAAAACGGCTCTTAGATCAAGGGTTGTCGACATAAAATTCCCATGAGTACTTCTTTTAAAATATTGCAAAAACAACCGGGCCAGGATGCCCATAGACAGCTCACCTGGTAATCATGGGAAATAAGTCTGCGGTGGTATTGGTATTTTTTAATTTGTCCCACTTTCTTATATGAATGAGACTTCATAACTTGAAATCATAGCAATGCTTCCTGCTAAGTTTCGTCAATCCAAAAAAATAATTAAAAAAGGGTAATTTAAAAAAAAAATTAAATTAAAAATTAAAAAAGAAAATCAATCAAAAAAAAGAAGAAAAAAAAGAGATATTCAAATTTTTTTTTAAACAAACAAAATATAATAATATTAAAAAACAAAGTAAAAATAAATGGTAAAGTTTGGTAAACACCAGATGAAAAATGAAGGCCCTATCGTCTTAACGAGGCAAAATATAGCATTTTTGACGAAATCAAGGACCATAACTCCGCTGTTACTGGTCCGAACTGGCTGGTTTTCGAACTTGTCCGAGCTTTAATTAACTTTAACAATCTGGTAAAGGTTGGTAAAGATGGGATGAAACATGAAGTCTGTATCATCTTAACGAGGCAAAATATAGCATTTTTAACTAAATCAAGGGCCGTAACTCCGCTTTTACTAGTCCGATCTGTCTGGTTTTAGAACTTATCCGAGCTTTTATTGACATCAAAAATCTGGTAAAGATTGGTAAAGATGAGATAAAAAATGAAGGCCGTATCGTCTTAACGAGGCAAAATATAGCATTTTAACTAAATCAAGGGCCATAACTCCGCTGTTACTGATTTGAACTGGCTGCTTTTCGAAATTGTCTGAGCGGTCATTAATATTAACAATCTGGTAAAGTTTGGTAAAGTTCGGATGAAAACTGAAGGCCCTATCGTCTTAACTAGCCAAACTGTAGGAGTTCTTACTAAATCTAGGGCCATAATTCCGCTGTTTCTGGTCGGATATAGTTGGTTTTCAAACTTGTCCGAGCTTTTACTGCTATTAACCATCTTTAAAGTTTGGTAAAGATAAAATGAAAAATGAAGGCCCTATCGTCTTAACGAGACAAAAGTTAACGACGGACAACGGACGACGGCCTTGGCCAGTACAGCTAATAAAGAAAACGTACAATAATAAAAACAATTTTTCTCTTGAGGGACTAGAAGAGCTATGGAATGAAAGTTTAGATATGAGTGCATATCGTGTAAGTATTGTTAAAAGTCTGCTTTTACTATTAGGTCATGCCGATTTGCTTAAGTCCTTGAAGCTTCGCAGTCTATATTTTAACTGGTAACAACTCACGAATATGAATGTCACGTGTGAAGTAGTTTCAAATCGACGAACACCCCAAAAGTCCGTATATAAGGCAGAAATCGATGCGTACAATTTCACCTCCTTACTGGTATCATCGATAAATATACGGCTACAGAATGTATGTGATAAAAAAACTAGTAGCCCGGGACGGGATTTGAACCACATCCTTGCACTTTTAAGTTTCGAATGATATACGCTGAACCACTAGACCACGGCTATTTATTGATATGTTGTAGCATTTTAACACTAAATAGGCATTGCGTGATAACTAGCGCGCAAACACAAACTCATCAAGCGCTAAATAACAAGTCGAGATAAGGTTGTTTTGAGGCGAAGAATTAGTTTCATATTGATAACATACAGTATTACACAAGGCAATGTTAATTTACACGTTCAACAAGATGGATTATATATTTACTGATCCATCTTGAGTTCCGTTCAAATATGTGAAGTTATTTTCCCTCGTAATAAATAGTCGTTGGTATAATATTTTCTCAACTAGCGTTATAGTTCAGTAGATTGAGCACCGGACTTGAAATCAGACGGTCGTGTGTTCGAGCCCCGAAAGACGATTTTTTTTTTTCGGTAAACATTTCGTTTACCTGTGTATAGGTACGATGTGCACTGGTCGATGTCTATATAGTAAATGATTTCCTGCGTGTGTGTGTGTGTAATTCTAAGGATTATAGTCCCTCCGCCTATATGGACACCAGAGAATCCCGGTACGCCCAGGCATAATGTGTGGACTGTAAAAGGGTATAATTTTGAATTTTTGTTTAAATTTTGTTGACTCCGCCACAGAGTCTTCCAAAGTTTCTGAATATATTATCAAAGAAGAAAACCAGCACTGTCGGTTAATTCAACCTAATTTCTCGTTTAATACTGGCTTTCTATAGCTGGCTGTAAAGGTGTTGTTAACGGACTGGTATTACTTGCACATAATAATATTAGAAGGAGATGCGGGATACCGTGCGACCTTTTGTTAGGTCGCTAGTATTTATAATTATGGGCACCTATTTCTGGGCGATGCGGGGTATGATGCGACCTTTTGACATGGGTCGCCCATACTTATATTTAATGGGCCAGGTATTTTTTTGGACTGTGATAGAAGGAGACGAGGGATATCATGCGACCTTTTGTTAGGTCGCTAGTATTTATAATTATGGGCACCTATTTCAGGGCGATGCGGGGTATGATGCGACCTTTTGACATGGGTCGCCCATACTTATATATGCAAATGTATTCAAACGTTGATAGACCACTATGATCTTTGATGCAATTATGAAATTATTGTTTTCTAATGCTCTGTGGCTTTCTAGGCTTTTGCTTTTTATATTCATATAAACCTGGTCCTCTTGGACTTATTAGTGGTGCCTACTGTAACAAAATGAAGACATATGCTATTTTTATTATTTTGTTGAATTTCGTTGGAGTTTAAATCGCCCTGAATTTAAATGGGAAATTTTACAGCATATTTAACTCGCATATTTACATTAATGCATGATAAGTCAGGATTCAAATTTTCCTCGATTTACCCGGGGATTTATGGAGCATGATTGTCACCTGATGTCATGTGATTGAGAAGGACGGTGAGTATTTAACCCTGATGGAGTTCTGGAAAGCTGGCACACATTACTGAGCAGACCGACGGGTTGGTCGTTAGAACCAGCAGCACACGGCAGCTGGGTGAGTTAGTTTTTGTAAATTGTTGAATTTTCAAGTGTAGATTAAGATATTCACTTTTACCAGTAAATTATTATATTTTTCTGCAGATTTTTCTGTAGGATTTTCTGGTAAGTGGTACCAAATGAATTATTTAACTTGTTGTATTGTATACCATAGGTATTTAAACGACAGAGAGCGTTTTACGGTTAATTAAATGCAGCTACAATCGTAAATACAGGTGGATTTTATATTGTTGTCGTTACTTCAATACTGTGAATGAATTGTTGATAGATTAGTCGATGAATATTTGTATATGTTAAGGATTGATTTATTTGATGTTGATCTTGTAATGATAAGACTAATAGCGAGAAATGCTGTAATGTGAATTTGCTAATTTGTAGTATAGTTTATGTTATACCTGTTCAAGGCTACGCTCTTATATAACCTATGGCGCGTGTATAAGTGTACACGAATAAGGAATATTTCCGAATGTACGGACAAAGTGGCGTACATGCATGTAAATTGATTGTGTATCATTTAATTCATATATTCTTTGATTCATGCAAGATTCTTAGTTTAACAGTTATTGTGATTTGATGTAATTTTAGGACAGAAATTATCTATTACACAAATATCGTGATGACATTTGGTGTATGCAAACAGGTATAATGTTAGATATTGGATCTAAGGTTGCTTGTATGAGGCGCCATACGTGACTATATGTTGTAAGATAAATATATACGTTGCGTGTAAAATATATATACTGAATACAAAAATTTATATGATACTGACAAATATATACGTTACTCCGAAATATATATATATATTGAAAAACAAAAATATATATATGATACAGACAAAAATATACGTTACTCCAAAATATATATATTGAATACAAAATATCTATGATACAGACAAATATATACGTAACTCCGAAATATATATATTTAATACACATATAAATGATACAGACAAATATATACGTTACTCCGAAATATATATATTGAAAACAAAAATATATATGATACAGACAAATATATACGTTACTCCGAAATATATATATTGTATACAAAATATATATGATACAGACAAATATATACATTACTCCGAAATATATATATTGAAAAAAAATAATAATATCATACAGACAAATATATATACTGAATACAAAAATATATATGAGACTGACAAATATATACGTTACTCCGAAATATATATATTGAAAACAAAAATTTATTATATAACTGTCATAAATTTACATTGAACTATGAATGACGTAATTTTAGTATCACACAAAAAAAGTTATATCGTCACTAGTGACGATATGACTTTTTTATATCATCACTAGTGATGATATAACTTTGCCGGAACTACTTTCTTAACATATTTGTTAAAAAACACACTGGTTTAAAGTTAAAATATTTTTTAATTTCTTCTGTATACAAACATTCATATAGATTATACATACAGACTATATAGCCTGTGTCATTTTTATTTTAATTCCACAAAATTGTGTACAAACTTAGGTTGAATCCTTTTGACTGGTGTCCCCACTGGCTGTATAATTCTCCATTTGATGATTTGCAAAACCATAACAAATTCTTTATCAGAACTGATCTTGTAAAAATCACAGATCAGGCACTGATAAAAATAGCAAGAATGTATAATGGTCTGCTGATTCCTTGATGATCTGAAGAAAAACACAAAACAATCCACTCCTTCATTTTGTCTCCCTTATGAATTGAACAGAATAGAATAATGTTTCTCTGCTCACATTTTTTTTTTCCTAAACAAATTTATTATTATGTAATATGTGTGATAATGATTAAAACTCATTAAAATAAAAACAATGAACTTTTATAACATCTGTTGTTAACTTTATATGAATTGTTTATCAATGTTGTTGTTGTTGTTGTTATTGCAATTGTTGTCGTCTGCAACAGACAAAAATGGCTGATTTTTTAGATGAATACGCCTGGGCTGAATTAAATGCAATGTTAGCTGGGTCTGAGTGTGATGAAGTACAAAACAGTAATCAACCTGTGTCTGAGGCATCAAATTTAATTATGCCAATAAGGAAACAGATAGGAAATGAACAAAAATCACGGTTTGAAGCTGTCAACCCTGAGAAAATACAAGAATTCATAAATGCACAGGAAAACGAAAACACCAGGAGAAAGACACAGGCAGATATGAAATTATTTCGCCAATTTTGCAATGAACAAGGAGAAGACAGGCCTGTTGAACAGCTTGACATCCCTGAACTTGACCAATTATTTGGAAATTTCTTAGCAGTGGTAAAAAAAAGTGATCACAGCGAGTATGAGCCTTCAAGCATCCGAGGACTTCTTTCTTGCCTTGAACGACACCTTCGAAAAAAAGGATATTCACAAGCGGTGAATAAAAATCCTCTTTTCTCCCATATTAACAATACAATGAAAGCAAAAATGACCTATCTAAAGTCACAAGGTTATGGGAGCAAGCCAAATGCAGCTGAAGAAATAACGGATGTTGACATCGATAACTTGTTTGAGTGTGGGCAACTAGGAATTGAAAATGCTACACAAATCATCAATCTGTTGCATATCACATTCTCTCTTGTAATGGGAATGCGTGGCGGTAGAGAGCAGCACACATTAAAATGGGGGGACATCGAGATACACACCGATGAAGATGGTGACAAATACCTCGAACACTCCAGAGAGACAAACAAAAACGAGAACTGGTACTGACCACACAAATGTACGCAAGTTCAAGCCCAAAGCATGGGAAAACAAAGATAACCTGCAGCGCTGCCCGGTGCAGGCATATAACATCTATAAAGATAACCGGCCACAGTCCATGATGAAAGCGGATGACCCATTCTTCCTGTCAATTAACCACGTACAAAATCGACGACCAGAAACAGCTTGGTTCAAATCATGTGGAATGGGTATCAACAACATCTATGGGCTATTGAAAAACATGCGCTTGAACTGCAGAAAAATTGAAAAGGACAGAAAAATTACGAATCATAGTGTCAGAAAGCACCTCATGCAGAAATGCAATGACTTAGGCCTGCCGGCTAACTGTACAATCCAAATTAGTGGCCATAAAAATGTTGGAAGTGCCAACAACTACAGCAAAATCAATGAAAAACAGCAGAAAGTCATTTCAACTGCTCTAACTGCCACCAACACGATCCAGACCACAAATGAAGCTTGTGTGCCGACACAGAATTCAAAATTACTTGATGTACAAAGTAGATCTACATCAAATGAAATTTCTGAATGTCAACCGAAATTAGGCCTATGCTACAGTCAACAAGCTACAAGTTCCAGATCCGAGCAACAATCAATATTCCATGGATCAACAGTCATCCATGGTGGAACATTTAATTTCTTCACCCCTGACATGACGGAGCGCAAACAAAGCCCAAGACGTGGTTATAAAAGAATCTTACCGTTGAACTTCAGCAGCGATGAGGACGAATGACTATTATGTGTTTTACACAGTGTCTAGTAGTTCTTTTCCGTGTTGTCTGTTGACACAAATTATTGACCCACGTGTGTAAAACGATAATTTTCTGCACACGTTTTTGTTTTAACAGTTACTGTTATTAAATCCACAGTTTTATTCACAAATATCCAGATGATGAACACACATTTAAATTCACTTCACCGAACACTTTTAAAATCCAATTATAGTGCACATTTAAATCCTTTATCTTGGCAGTATGCCGTTGGCGGCCATGTTATCGCTTCGTTTAATTCGAATTGTTGGCTGTTGAATTTACCTCCTTATTTTAGTTAAAGTGTACTTCTATCCAGTTGATATTCATAAGTATGACAAGAATTAAAGAGTAAATGTGATTTTCTTCGTTTCTTATGTATTATATTAAAATCCAAGAATGTTATAATCCTTGAATACTTGGATGTCGAATAAAAAACATTAGTTTAGAACAGTAAATGGAATAGCCAAATGAAACAGAATAGAATGTTTTCATACGCTTAGAACCTTTATTAAAATCCTATGCAGTTTTGTTAATTGGAAACATTTGCGTAAAGTTATATAATAAACAGAATAATTAACAGCATAAATTTGATACTGAATTAATGTCACTCGAGGAAGAAAGTGGTAATTTGGTTAGAAAAACTCGTTCTTCGAACTCGTTTTTTTAACCAAATTACCACTTTTTTCCCTCGTGACATAAATTCAGTATCAAATTTATGCTGTTAATTATTCTCTATATATATGATACAGACAAATATATATACGTTACTCCGAAATATATATATTGAATACAAAATATATATGATACAGACACATATATACGTTACTCCGAAATATATATATTTAATACACATATAAATGATACAGACAAATATATACGTTACTCCGAAATATATATATTAAATACACATATAAATGATACAGACAAATATATACGTCACTCCGAAATATATATATTCTGTCCAAAATTATATATCATACAAATATATATGTTACTCCTAGAAATATATATTCTGAAAAAAATATATTCTGTTTTTAAATATATATTGTAGACGCAAATATATATACGTTACTCTGAATATATGTTTTTTCCTAATTTATATATTGTACACGCAAACATTTATATGTTATACCTAAAAATATATTCGCTTTATAAAAAATATATTGTCTGTCTTAATATATTGAAGATACATAAATTATGCGAACTTCTGGATGACCGAAACTAAATAAATATCTATTTTCCAAATATATATGTCTTCTGCAAATATATACGTTGGCGTAGACTGCTACACTGTCCCGTTTTCCAAACTCGCACAAGCAAATTATGCTGGGTGTACAAAACGCTAAAAACACGGAAAAAGATCAGATGAAATATCGTACTCTTTCGTTTTAACAAGACAAATCATAGCATTTTCAACTAAATCAAGGGCCGTAACTATGGTGTTACTGATCGGATCTAGCTGGTTTTCGAACTCATCCGAGCTTATACAGATATTAACAATCGGTATATTAACAATCTGGTAAAGTTTGGTAAAGATCAGATGAAATGCAGGCTTTATTGTCTTAACGAGACAACGTATACCATCTTTAAATTTCAAGGGCCATAAATCTGGTGATGCTGGTGCGATATGGTTGATTTTCGAACTTGTCCGAGCTTTCACCAATATTAACAATCTGGTAAAGTTTGGTAACGATCAGATGACCAATGCAGGCTCTTTCGTCTTCACGAGGCAAGATATAGCATTTGTAACTAAATCTAGGTTCATAACCGGTGTTACTGGTCTGATCGGGCTGGTTTTTAAACTCATCCGAGCTTCCATGGATAATAACAAATTGGTAAAAATCGAATGACAAATGAAGGCCCTATCGTCTTAACGAGACAAAAGCTAACAACTCGTGATTGCATAAGGCCAGCAGAGCTAAAAATGCAGAATTACATGTTGTGACATATTTTCTCTAGTCCTTATACTAAAATTACCCATACTAACTACTTATTGTGTCTACAAAGTTTATTATATACACAAATGGCAAGCAATGTAGAAGCCTTTAGCGCTGATTGAAAAGCTAACTTACCATAACGCATTAGGCCCAGACACATGGTTAACACGTCGTTAAACTGCCACAATTCGACGCATCGCCCTACTCACAGGATCCACAACAGCGATGGCATCACGAATGCGCTGACGATGCACATGAATATCTCTGCTTCTGAGAGCTCCTAAGTAAAAGAAGAAAATATAACAACAACTATGAATGTGTCTGTGCAATTCCCTTTGTATGCTTTGATATTTGTTTACCCCGTGTCGTTGCCGGGGTAAAATACAACCTAAGGAATCACACAAACCCCCACATCATATTCATTTTGTAATTCTTTATCATGCTCATTCACGACACATGTATGCAAACGTGGAAATGTGGCTGCATCGCAAATGGAGTGTCAACAAAAGAATTTGAGAAGGTTCTAGGCCCATTCTCCATACTTTATCTCGATGTAAATGGAGGATGAGTCTGGCATGTTCATTCCTGTTAGGCGCCATATAACCTTTCATGTGTTGGTCGTTTTATTTTAATTTCAAGATGAAGTGAATGTGATCATAAAGGGAATTTGTTCTTGTGTAATAAAGTGCACTGGTCAAAGGGGTAGTGGTGGGGGAGTATATTTGTCTGCCTTTTAAGTAGTCACAATTCTAGTCTTAAGAAATTGGAAAGCCATTCACCTTAACATCATCCATGTCAACTTTGGTAAAAATAATTACTTGTTCAAGAAATTTAGGAGGAGAAATATGCCCAACTTTAATAATATTAGTGCAAAAATGGAACCTTCATTGCTAGCAGCTTTAAACTTATAGAAGGCCACAATGGAATACCACGCCATAGACACACATTACATGAAGCTCCACCCTGTCATATTATTCTAACACCGGACGTACCAGTTCTATTGTTATATTCTGAGCAATTGAGCTACCAGCACCATATTTAGCTCGACTATTCGAAGAATAAGAGCTCTTATTTAATCACCCCGGCATCGGCTTGCGTGTAAGCTGTGTTTAAAAGTCTATTTCTCTTATATTTCTTATCATAGGACAACCAAATTTGGCCATGGGCTTAAGCAATTTTTTTTCCTGTAACCCAAATTCTGATAGCCCTTAAAATGTGTCCATCGATTTTTTATATATTTTTTTTGCCTTTCTGTATTGTTTTTGTCAATTCTTACACATATAGCTATGTTGCGACCCCCCGCATCCCCCCCTTGCGACCCCCCGCATCCCCCCCCCCCATACACGAATGCCTCCCCACACCCACTCGAATTTTTTTTTTAACATATTTCCGTGTTGTTTTGGTCAATTCTTACACATATAGCTATGTTGACACCCTCCCTCCCTGCCTCCCCACCCCCGCCCCCCACCCCGAAACCCCACGAAACTCTTTTCTTTCTTTCTTTCTTTTTCAAAGATCAAAATGTATGTTGATCAAAAGGTATGTTGACTCAAAAAGGAATTTGTTTGTATACATGTCTCACTTTGAACACATGTTTACAGTAGCTGCCGTGGCCACGCGGTTAGCTTATTTGCAACTTATCCGAAAAGTCACGGGTTCAATTCCCAGTGGGTCTGTATATCGTTTTTAAGCTCGACTTGAAAATGACCGAGAAAACGTTCATTATTACGGATGGCGAAAGGTATACTGGATCGACAGGAATACTCAGAGTCTGTCGAAAAAATCGACTCATATATAGCCTTAAAGCTGCACAGTCCCTATTTTAACTGGTAATAACTCATGAATATGAATGAGTCAAGTAGTTTCAAATCGACGAACACCCCAAAAGTCGGTATATAAGCAGAAATCGATGCGTAAAATTTAACATTTTTGTTCAGCCTCCGTACAGGCTATATCGATAAATATACAGCTCAAGAATATATATGATAAAAAAAATAACGGGAACGGGATTTGAACCACAGCCTTGCACTTGTAAATTTTGAAAGATGTAAGCTGAACCACTAGACCACTGCTATTTATTGATATGTTGTAACATTTTTAACACTAAATAGGCATTACGTAATAAAAAGCGCGCGCACACAAACTCATCAAGCGCTAAATAGCAAGTCGAGATATGGTTGTTTTGAGGTGAAATATTAGTTTCATATTGATAACCTGCAATATTACACCAGACAATGTTAATTTACACGTGCGACAATATGGACTACATATTTATTGATCCATCTTTAGTTGCGTTCAAATATGTTAAGTTATTTTGCCTCATAATAAATGTTGTTAGTATACTATTTTCTGAAGTAGCGTTGTAGTTCAGTGGATAAAGCACCGGACTTTAAATCAGAAGGTCGTGTGTTCGAGCCCCGAAAGAGACGAACTTGTTTTCTGTAAAAAATACTGTTACCTGTGTATAGGATTGATGTGCACTGGTCTATGTATATACAGTGATTTCCTGCGCTGTATTTGCTCGCTTAAATACACGATTTCAACATGAGCTGGTGAACATGAAGTTACAAATAAAGACACGCCTACAAAGAAGAAATCGATTGATATAGAGACTCTGTAGCTTTAAATGTGCTGAAAAGAACGTGAAACAATTCAATATCAAATAGGCGACATTAGGCCCAATGGAAGCAAAGATTGAAAGAAAAAGAAGACAACAAAAAATGCAAAATGTAGATATACCGAATGTAAATATACCGATATTCAAGTCAATGACAAACAGCTGAGGTATTTATAGTAAAAAGTGTTTGTTTGAAACACGAACGGACGATGGACAACTCGCCATTCAATAAGCTCTGCTGGACAGTTCAGCTAAAAAAAAAAGAGTTTGCGTCATTGTTGTGTATCTCTCTCCATATGTATTATTTATAAATGGATGGATTGCAGGCAGCGGGCACATACCCTTCCCAGAGCTGTTAACTTTTTAAAAAGCAACTTGCCATTATTTTAAATGTTTTAGTTTTGAATGCTGAAAAACACAAAATTGTATATATATATATAAAAAAAATAGCAAACGCCACTCGCCCTGAACTCTAAATTGTTGTGTGAGTGCTTCCCCTTCTACTACCACCTTTATCATTTGTTTCTTTACAACACTGACAGCTATAACAGTTTGTTTTCAATATTAAAATAAAACAATCAAAATAACCATACACTGTAATTCATTATATTGTAATGTTGTTTTTAGTGGTAATAAAGAGTGTATTTTTCCCTTTTAATGTATTGAAAACCAAGTGTAACAGTTGTCAATATGGGCTGTAATAATTTGGCATTGAACACATTTTTTTTTAAGAAGGGGTGGTGTGTGAGGGTGGGGGATGTGGGCGGTGGGGGCGAACAAAGTAAAGGAGGATATGCACTACCTGCTTGTGGGATTGATGGATAATTTAGATAACTGACATCTAACATACCCATAACGTATGTTTCACTCGCATTAGGCACTATTCGTAACATGTCTCCAACAGCACTGTAAAGGTTGGCATCTGTGATATCAGTATATGTTATCCTTTGTCCAGTTACAAAAGAAATGTCCATACCAAACTCACATCTCCTTCTTAGGAGTGTCCTATAACTGACGCCCAGTACCGATGATAGTCTGCTCCAACTTCTGTGTATCCTATACAAATCATTTACCATCGCGGAAGTGATGATAAATGACGGACGTCCTGGTTCAGAGCTCGTTATTTTTGGACTACAATAGCTAGTATCTCGAGTATGCTGATATTGAAATACGCGAATGCGATAATGATCATACATCTTCCAAAAGTAGTCTTGTAATACAAGAAACTGTCGTGACATATCAAATTCGTCGATGCACCATCCTCTTACCAACGTAAAGATCACGTAAACTGTATCCCCCACCCTCCGTTCCATCACCTCAATGATGTTTATATTGTCCGAATGCATCAGGCGCGTGGCCTCGTCAGCAAGACGAGGGAGAGATATAATGAAGCTCTCCAAATCATACGTTGTGTCATCATTTACCGCAAACATACATGTATAATATAGGACCAACAAAACAAAACACATTAACCAAGTTACACCTACAGCGTTAAAGGCCGCCATGGTTGTTAACGCGGAGTAGTCGCTCGCAATCGCTTTACTGTTGCGCATGTCCGTGTTTTTAGCGTTTTTTACACCCAGCATAATTGGCTTGTGCGAGTTTGGAAAACGGGACAGTGTAGCAGTCTACGCCAACGTATATATTTGCAGCACAGTCTACGCCAACGTATATATTTGCAGAAGGCATATATATTTGGAAACAAATATTTATTTAGTTTCGGTCACCCAGAAGTTCGCACAATTTATTTATCTTCAATATATTTTTTATAAAGCGAATATATTTTCGGTATAATATATAAATGTTTGCGTCTACAATTTATAAATTAGGAAAAAACATATATTTGCGTCTACAATATATATTTAAAAACAGAATATATATTTTTCAGAACATATATTTCTAGGAGTAACATATATATTTGTATGATACATGTAAATATTTTTGGACAGATTATATATATTTCGGAGTAACGTATATATTTGTCTGTATCATTTATATGTGTATTCAATATATATATTTCGGAGTAACGTATATATTTGTCTGTATCATTTATATGTGTATTAAATATATATATTTCGGAGTAACGTATATATTTGTCTGTATCATATATATTTTTGTTTTCAATATATATATTTCGGAGTAACGTAGATATTTGTCAGTATCATATATATATTTGTATTCAGTATACATATTTTACACGCAACGTATATATTTATCTTACAACATATAGTCACGTATGGCGCCTCATATGCTTGCATTAAGACATGTCATGAAGTTACGATGTATGAACTTTTAGAAGTGGTTGCAGACAAATCCCTTATTGGTATTGTATGGTGGAGCATTAGTGACAACGTCACAATAATAAATATGTAAAGTATGTTCAGTATATGTACATTCCCATGTGCTCAGACAAAGTATGTATTTTGTAGCCGTTTTGTGCAGAGTTGCCGTAAGCCAAGTCATTGAGGGCGTAACCGGGACTCCAGGGTCGCAGTGAGGACAGCCATCATGGATCCCACACTCGCCATGCTGGTCGACTTCAGATCTCAGGCAGCTTTGATGGAGTTAACGGCGCTACATATAGTTAGTCTAAGACCATATGACAACCGGAAGCAGTGTCACCGGGTCAACATAATGCCATTGACGAGGAAGTATACGTGTTGGCTATATAATGTTATGCGTTAACTTCCAGACTTAGTTGTCAGTGTTAATAACATTGGATAGGGAATCGTGGAAACGCTGAGACGAACTTTTCAGCAACCAAAATATAAGGATGAATCTCATCAATCAAAACGTTGGTCTTCAGTGAAATATAACGAACTGAACATATGTGGTAACATCTACCGTCGACAGGAAACCGCGGCGCGCATTCATCTTTCATGACACTTTAATTAGTTTTCCTCACATTATCATCATCTATCATTCATTTGATTTGCAATATAATATTTATGTTGTTAATAAATTTGTTAATATTTTACTTTGTGATTTTTCCTTGGAGGATTGTCCGTACTGTCCTATTGATATGAACAAGCGGTCCACCCTGATACTTAATTCTTTATATCTTTATGTAAACCGTCACGTTTAACTGGGATGACAATAGAGTAAGAGTGAGGTTTGGTGCATCATAGAAGATGGTTTAAACTCCTTCTGCGTAGGAAGACATCGAGAGTGATTAAAATAAGTTCAGAGAGCTTTCGTTAGCCTCGATGTAAAAAGAGTATGAGAGGGGAAATTTAGAAATCGCCGAACAGGAGGAATATAAAAAATATTGAAAAGTCTCGGTTTGATTGAGACTGTTAATGAACGGTATTGAAAAGTGCTTGCTACCGTTCAGAAATGTGAGCCATACCGACGATGGTATGCATATGACGCTGAACATGGAACCTTCAATGAGGTATTTTCATACCATTCCATAGCCAGCGGCGTATGGTCTCCGTTTCTAACAAAATGCTTTGCCCTAAACGAGAATACAAAGGGCGAAATAAACAAAATGGAATTTAGTAGAGAGCAGAGGCGTATCACAGGTTACAGTCAAAATACTAAATTAACAAGAAAAGGTATAACATATATATTATACCATGGGAAGTACGAACTGCATGTAGATGTTCTGGATCCGGGATCGTTTTGATAGTGAAGGTCACCCAGGGCTTTTTTCCACAAAATTGGGAAGAGGCCCAAGCCTGTCCATTTTGGAGAAAAAGAACGCGCTTATTTCTCATTTTGGGAAAAATACAAGGTTTCATAAATTAAGTAAATATGACATGAATATACTTTATTTATATTGTCATCCATTATTTACCATAATTATTAACTTTTCCAAGTCGGAATTTACTTAGCAGCCAAAACACACTGCAGAATTCATGCTTTTTCTCAAATTCTGAGAAACTGCTGTTTTCCGATTGGGAAATATTTCTGCCACAGATGGGAAAAAACAGTCCAATTTTCTGTTGGGAAGAGGCCCTTTACAGGCCTCTGTTATATAAGGTAAAAACGCTCTGTCACCGGCACCTTGACCTTTAAATGAATAAGGATAAGGGTGATGTACTGGTCATGAGCAACCATTCATCCTTTCAAGTTGGAGGACCTAGATCCATCAAGTTTGTAGTTGTTGATAGGACATCGTATTGATAGTGAAGGGCACCGCAACCTTGACCTCCGACCTAGTGACCGGTAAATAACAAGAGGTCAATGACCTTGAAGCTCTACTGATTGATTTTGATTTCAGGAAGTAGTCTATACAAACTTGCTTTTTGAAAATCTATTTTTAGCGTTAGCGGCCATTTTGAATTTCCGGGCGACCTGAAATTTTGCTTGGATCAATAGGACATCAAGAGCAGCTTTCCTGTGAAGTTTCATGAAAATCCGTCAAGTAGTTTCAGAGAAGTAGTCGCTACAATTTTTCATTATATAACTCTATGTAAACAAAGATGGCCGCTGACAGCCATGTTTAACATTGAATCAAAATGATGTTCGACTACTATAACCATCATGCCATGCTGATCATTTAAGAAAAAGTCCCATATTAATATCTCTTATAGTTTTCAAGAAGTAGTCGCTACAAACTTATTTTTTAAAAAATTATTTTTAGCCATGGCGGCCATCTTGAATTTCCGGCCGACCTGAAATTTTGCTAAGATCATTTAGACATAAAGAGCAACATTCATGTGAAGTTTCATGAAAATCCATCAAGTAGATTCAGAGGAGTAGTCGTTACAAGTTTTCATGATATAACTCTATGTAAACAAAGATGGCCACTGGCAGCCATGTTTAACGTCGAATCAAAATAATATTAGAGCTGACATTTTGCTAGGATCAATTAGACATAAAGAGCAACATTCCTGTGAAGTTTCATGAAAATCCGTCAAGTAGTTTCAGAGGAATAGTGGCTACAAGTTTTCATTATATAACTCTATGTAAACAAAGATGGTCACTGACAGCTATGTTTAACGTCGAATCAAAACGGTTTTTGACAAGGACGAACATCATGTCCAGCT
Source organism: Cyrtodaria siliqua (assembly GCA_037043455.1). Taxonomy (NCBI): domain Eukaryota; kingdom Metazoa; phylum Mollusca; class Bivalvia; order Adapedonta; family Hiatellidae; genus Cyrtodaria; species Cyrtodaria siliqua. Next base: position 336,784 of record JAWPHD010000532.1, on the reverse strand, counting down.
GATCATTTTAGAAAAAGTCCCATATCAGTATCACTGATAGTTCTCAAGAAGTAGTCGCTACAAACCTGTATTTCTAAAATATATTTTTTGCTTTGGTGGCCATCTTGGATTTCACATCAATATGAATTTTGGCTAGGATCAACTAGACTTCATTGGGAATATTTCTGTAAAGTTTCATGAATATCCATTCAGTACTTTCAGAGGAGTAGTCGCTACAAATAAAAGTTTACAGACAGACAGACGGACGCCGCACCACGGCATAAGCTCTGCTGATCAGAATCTGCTGATCTCTGATCAGTGGAGCTAAGAACAGGTTATCTACCAGTCATGACCAACCATCCTTTCAAGGTTGAGGACCGTAAGATCAACCGTTGTGTAGTTATTGATCGGATATCTTTAGATAGCGAATGTGACCGCGACCTTGAACTTTGATGTAGTGATCCCAAAATGAATAGGGGTCATCTGGTTGTAATGGTAAAGCGTTCTTCCAAGTTTAGGGGCCTTAGGTCCAACCATTCTGTAGTTATTGATCGGACATCGTTTCGATAGTTAATGTCAACACGACCTTGACCTTTGACCTAGTGACCCCAAAATCAATAGGGGCCATCGACTGGTCATGACCAACTATCCGTCTAAGTTTGGGTTCCCTTCTGCCAACCATTCTGTAGTTATTGATCGGACACCGTTTGGATAGTCTATGTTAGCCCGGATTTGACCTTTGACCTGGTGACACCAAAATCAATAGGGGTCAAAATGAACATGGCGCCCCGACCACACTTTGTTGTGGGGAGCAATAATTTATTAATTGAAGGGCACTGGCTTAGTCGTTGCTGGGGTGATTTACGGAAGAATAACCGTGTGACAACCTGCTGTAAGGATGAGTATTACTACCAAGATATAACGGTCATGATTGAATAATTAGTAGGGAACTGAAGAAGTGAAGGGACACTACAAAATCTGAAATGAAGATTGCTGTGCATCCCTTTAAGTGGGGTGCATGAGATGTTGTAGATTTGGCGGAAAGTGACAAATGAGAATAGGTATTTTGTTGAAAAATATGTTTAATGTACAAAAACAACATTACTGATGTGGAAAAAAATAATTGTATGTACAACTCAGTGTGTCAGGTCCCTGCCAAGACTTGAACTTGAATCTCTTTTCTCGAAAGAAAAGTGTGTTTCCTTACACTACAGAGATCGCCCAGACATCACAAAAAGAGTGTACAAAACTAAGCGAAATTAATAAAGATGTAGATCAAAAGAATGTCAAACTAAAACTAGAAATTGTTATTGTCCATGGGACGAAAACGTATGGCTCCCCCACTCGCCCGAGATCGTTTTGATATTCAGTATCCCTGTGACTGTATCTACAACCTGTATCAGTAATATTTACTGGTCAACCATCCTTCCAAGTTTGAGGACCCTTGGTCCAACCATTCTCTAGTTATTGATTGGACATTGTTTTGTTATTGATCGGGGATCGTTTTGATATCAATAGGAGTCATGTTCTGGTCATGACCAACCATCCTTCCAAGTGTGAGGACCCTAGGTCCAACCATTCTCTAGTTATTGATCGGACATCGTTTTGATAGTCAATGTCGTCACTAGCTTGACCTTTGACATAGTGACCCCAAAATCAATAGGGGTCATCTGCTGGTCATGACCAACTATCCTTACAAGTTTGAGAACCCTAGGTCCAACTATTCTCTAGTTATTGATCAGACATCGTTTGATAGTCAATGTCACCGTGACTTTAACCTTTGACCTAGTGAACATCGATTTTGATAGTCAATGTCACCACGATCTTGACCTTTACCTAGTGATCCCAAAATCAATAGGGGTCATCTACTGGTCATGACCAACCATCCTTCCACGTTTGAAGACCCTAGGTCCAACCATTCTCTAGTTATTGATCGGAATCGTTTTGATAGTCAATGTCACCGCGACCTTGACCTAGTGACCCTAAAATCAATAGGAGTCATCTAATAGCCATGATCAACCATCCTTCTAAATTTGAGGACCATAGGTCCAACCATTCTCTAGTTATTGATCGGACATCGTTTGCGACACAGACAGACAGCACAAAATCAAAATGGCTCCCCTCCATACTTTAACTATCACAGAAGGTTATTAATACCCTTGCAAACGCATACCCCATGACTTCATGAATATGCGCAGTTCCACTTCATACTGATGCTTCTCACAATGTTTGGGGTATGACAGAGGTCACGGTGACCTTATTTTGGTATGCGACACACCGCTATCCCAAGATGTATCAACATACCAAGTTTGGTATTTCTAAGTGTTATTGTATTGAAAATATGGTCCGGACAAGCATTTTCTATGACAAAGGTCACATGTCAAGGTCACAATTACCTTATTCTGGTACGCGACACATCGCTATCCCAAGATGTATCTAAATACCAAGTTTGCTATCTCTAAGACTTAGTGTTATAGTAATAAAAATACGGTCTGGACAAGCATTTTCTATGACAGAGGTCACAGGTCAAGGTCAAAGTCACAGTGGCCTTATTTTGGTATGCGACACACAGCTATCCCAAGATGTATCCACATACCAAGTTTAGTATCTCTAAGTGTTATAGTATTGAAAATACGGTGCAGACAAGAGGTGAAAGTGTCTGTGGATGTTCTACTGGCTAAATGTGCAGGGGAGCGTAACACATTTTCAACATTCATTCAACCGGCACATGGCAATGATATAGGTCACTAGTTGTTAAATGCCAGCCAGGGTAGCAGGAGAACTAGTCTGTACAAAGTAAGTGTATTAAAGGGTTCCCACATTTTTTTGAGAGCAAAACTCAAGTTTTTTCCTGGTTTTCCCACTGTTTTCAAGGACAATTTATACCAGTGTTTGTCTGACACCGTTGTTGCAAAAACGTTTAATTGTTCGCAGTACTAATATGTGACACCACACAAGATGTTAGTTTATTGTTTTTGACAAGTATTGACTTTAACCAGCTGTTTTTTAGGCTGTTCTCCCTCCTATGAAGGAAATTTAGTGTTATTTAACTTGTTCTCAGACGACATGCTTTATCGATTCGAATGATTAGACGCTTGCATATACGACGGAACATTGCGAGTTTTATTTGAAAACATATTTTATGAGTCAACCGGTGAGGTAACGAATTTGTACGACAGCGATCAAAAACAAAAGTACAATATGGGGTTCACATTTCATTGATCAGAGCATTAACACATCTTTACGATTGTTCACGAATACCAATGGTTAATTTGTATGGGCTTACTAGGTCATTCGCCAAATCCCCATAGGCGAAAAGTAACCTGAACTGGCGAATGAAAACCGTAAGAAATACACACCAAATTCGCCAGACATCCAAATTTCTGACCGATTTTGTCTAAAAGATCTCGGAAAATCCCGAATTCTAATTCACAAAGTCTTTCACTGTTTATAAGCCACTATCCCGCTGAGTGTTTTAGCAATTTAGATCGATAAACTAATTATGTCAGCGTTTATTGAAAACCAGCGTTTATTGAAAACCCAATTGTGATGCGATAAGACTCCGCCCACTGTTACGCCTCTTGCTGTCAATCAACTGGTTTGTGTCCCCGCGCTCAACATTATCTGTCATATAAAGTTGTGACATTATTCACAGATTTAACTGCGTGATCGAGCCGGGTAAAACATCAAATAAAGTGGCGCCCTCTAGCGGCTAAAATGGCTGATCAAAACAGAAAATTTGAAAATGTTTGCTTACGAATTAGCCAGAGATACTCAGCCTGTCTGTGTTTTTGAACTTTACGATCACTGATAAGTGTTAAAGGAACACATGGCAATCTTGAGTTTTCAAAAACTAGCAGCGCCCCGTTAGTTTTTATCATTAATGTTAATTATAAGAATTGCATTAAGCCATTTGTTTTTGCATATTATTATTTTTTATATTATTGCACCAGTAATATATTAAAACTTATAGTAAAATAAGACGAAATTGTGAATACTTGAAATTTGATTTATTTAAATGTAACCAGGGTAAAAGTAAAAATGATACCGGATATATAAATTGTGACACCCATTTCAAATACTGCAAGATTGCCATGTGTCCCTTTAAGTGCCTACTAATTAGTTGTACACATGGTAGCGTAAACTGGAACAATGGCAAGTGTGAACCGGTGTTTATTCGGCTGTTTCTGACTGAATTGGGTTCATTTTATGGTTGATTGTTCAATCAACATGAAACAATACAAAAGGTGCGATTACTCAAATTTATAATGTATGTAGCATTTCTGAATTTGCAGCGCGGTCTTTCTAGATTCTTTGGAACTCGTGTTAGTTGAACGTGTATATGCCTCAGTTTAGCCTTACATTTTTTAAATATATTGCTATGTATTTTATTTCTCTGCATGTTAGCATATTGAAAGGCATTTAATGAAAATACTAAATGGTGAAAAGAGTCTGCATTTTTGTATTTTCTCATTATATATGCATGCATTCATTCTGTTCTTTTTTAAATTTCAGTCTTTACAATTTTTAAAAATTAAAATTACATTAAATTAAATACAATTTTTAAAAAGTTCTGTTTTTTTTCTGGGTATGGGAAGCATGATATTATGTCCTTTAATGGGGCATAACACCGCAAAAAGTCATTCAACTGGAACACAACAATGACAAGCACAACTACACATGGCACTAATCATCCCTGCCATTGTATCAAGAGAACAGAAATGTGACAAAGTTTGTGTATTAAAACTGTAAAGAACTCAATATCATTAACCAGTACACAACAATGGCAATGCAACTAGGCTTGGTATAGTTCTATGACATAAAACGTCACAGAACAGAGCTACAGATAAGCAACGTATTTGCGTAAATTCCCAGTTAAAACTCCCTAAATTAGGCTAAATACACAATTAAATTATTGGTGCGTACCAATTATGTTTTACAAATTAATTACGCAAAATAACCGTTTTTGTCAGCATATCATATTTTATCCATTACCGTGAAGACGGACAATATCAAATGGAGTGCATCGCCGTTTCCAGTCAATTCTGAAATAAGCGAGAAATTGAGATTGGCTAAATGTGACTGGTTATCAAGTTTATTTGTTTCACTCGAAAATGTTGTATTCAGTCTTGTCTATTTTTAATTATTCGGCATCACCGAAGCACTCAACTTTCTCTGTATGTCAACATGGCTAAAAGAGGCGCAGGTGTTTGAACTCAGTGCAAGAATATTCATTATCGCTAAATGTTAATAACTAACTCAGAACACAATAATAACTAACGTTGCGACGTTCAGTCAATAAAGTGTTGCCGACGTCAACATCATCCGCCGATAACGTTCAATAAAGCGAATATTTGTTTGCAAAAACGTAATTTAAAATGTAATAAATAGATTATTTAACTGCTGGGATCGACTATGGGTAATCCTTTACTTGATGGTAGACGTGCTTTGTTTTTTTTACTCACACGCATGCGCCCGTTCGTGAAAAAAACTACACGCCTACCTCTTGTGAAAGATTTCCCTATAATCGATCCCACCAGTTAAATAATCTCTATATAATTCATATAGGGCCCTGGTTTTGTATCACTGGTTAACATAGAAATTCAGAGAGATATTGCACTGGGTATAGTTCTCCCTGCACACTGGACAGACTACTTTACATCCCTCCGAAGGATGACCTATATTCACAGTACCATGCCCAAGTAAGATACTGAGGGAGTTTGTTTGAAAAATCCGGGATGTGACCCCACTGGAAATCATACACGTGATTTCTGGGACTCGAGTCAAGTATGCTTAACACTTGGCGACCGTGGAAACAAAAGAGCACAAGATGTTTCGAAAGATAAACATTCAAGAAAAATATGTCTGGAAGTCTCCTGAAACATGAGTCATAATATCCTAGACACATTCGGTATACACAGGGTCTGAATGACACGGACTACCACAACAGCCATGATTCTCACGTCTCCGTCTAGGTATTTTGTTCTTCTTTTAGTTTAGATACTACAAATTACCAAATATGCAAACGACGACTAGAAACGTCAGGGAATGTTTATGCACACACAACCTTCCAATTGTTCACTCGAATTTTTAAACATGCAGAATGAATAACAAATACGTAGTCTAGATCATCTGCGACGCTTGCTTGTTTACAAAATTATCAGGCGTCGAACATGATCAAGACTAATTTCATGTAGATCAATCCGTGACAACACAAAACATTCATAAACTGAAAATGTGTGCTAACTTTATTGAAACGTATGACAGTGGAGAGTGTAGACTTGCACATATTCTACTTACGATAAATTGTTTCGTTCTAACTGGAGCACTCTTGCTGCACAAAAGAAAACAAAATGGAGGAATGACCGGATCAAAACGGAAATGGATTGCTATGACGTCAGGCTGTTCCAGTAACACATTACTTTCATGAAACGCCTCCCGATATTTCGCGATATACATGCTACTCCTGCAGTTGAAGACGCAGTATGCAAACTTCCCTAAAATACCTCAGGCTTGGGCGAGCCAAAACAATGCATGTGTACACGTATGACACCAACTATCTATTCCATGACATTGACACCTGCATATCCCACACTTTTCAAAGTTGACTGCACTGACTACTGTCAGAAATGTCATTACATAATGCATTCCTTTCTGCATGTTGAGTTAGCTAGCGTAGAAACAGCAAGCGTGTGGCACTTTATTCAGAGGGTTACCGTAAAGCATATTTACATATACTATACTAACTAAATATTACCAGTGTGTGAAAGAAAACTTTGTAAAACCTTTAGAGCTGATGAAGGTATTTTTAATCTATGGAAGTGTTTATTTTAAAACAAAGACAAAATCAAACAAACAAATCTTGCATTCGACAGCAGGGCTCAATCTAGCCCAGGAATTTAGGGAGAAGTCACTTCTCCCTCAAGTGATTTTAGGGAGAAGTGGAGAGAATTTAGGGAGACTTCACGCGACGTGTATACGTAGACAAAGGTTGAATAGTCATCACCATGTATATTGCAATGCAGTGAATACAGTGTAATGCACACTAATTCTTTATACTCTATAATATGAGCTTGAAATATTGATATGATAATGGATTTATTACTATACTGTAACTTTTTAAACTTCTTTTTTTTAAATTTTTTTTTTAATTTTTTTTTTAAATTTCCGCGACTTGAACTTCGCTTTGATGTGCTGGCATGGCGAAGTCAAGAGATCGCGGGCGCCTTCTTCGCCCAAATCGCCTTGTAGATTGAGCCCTGCGACAACTCAAAGTTTGTTTACACTTGCACGAGTCTGACTCATTATCCGTTTGTGTAACATGTACAGCCACACAACAAATTAAGGCTTCTAAGTGCAAGTTATGTATTTACTTATAAATAGTAGTGTTACTGACTTGTTATATAAATGATCACAACTGCGTAAATTATTGTATTAAAGCAGTAAAACATATTAGATATTTGTAAATCAATGTCTTATTGTGTAAGAAATATTTCATGTTGACATACACTTTTATAATTAATGTATGACACTTTTTCTATCAACATCATTCACAGCCTTAAAATTGATGATTTCTAAAAGCACCGCATTTTAGCAATCAAAAGGCGCCGCATTTTATGATCATGTGTAAAGTAAACACTGCCTAGGCAAAAGTAATAATAAAAGTAAACGACATCACAAACACAAAAGGGTTGACAATAGGGCTACCGCTTTGGAACGGTCAGTGGCAAAGTAGGCCACTGGGGGTTTACACCGGTTCTAGGGTGCACCAAACCTCACACTTACCCTACTGTCATCCCATTAAAGCAGGACAGTTTAAAGCCTGAAGTAGTGGAACCACCTATTCGAAATTAAAATACGAAAACAAAAGTGTTTGAGAAAGTACCACCGATATCTGGAAATAAATTTCGGCCTCAGCGGTCTCCAAAGATCGGAATGAATAATAGCTCTGACTGCAAGCACGCGGAGACGTTTTATCGCCGCCACACTGCACAGGCAACGCTACTGTGATATATAGAAAAAGTAACATAATTTGTTTGTTTGTATGGTGTTTACCGTCAGTTTCAACACATGTAAAGTTATATAAGACGGTAGTTTTGTTTTGGTGGTGACAGACCACCCACTTTTCCTTGGTATAACCAGTACTGTACAACTCCCGTCATCCGTAAGAATCGACACTTCCTCACTTACAAGTCGAGCTCTTCCAGTCGGAATCGAATCCGTAGCGGTGAGATGCGAGAAAGTTTACAGCGCATTGTCGTTAACCTTCGGTCAAGGAGACGCTTAAGAGTAACACAAATAAGTCTAACAAAATGGGTTTATCACGGTCTAATATTTCCTGGACTATTTTAGAATTTGAAATCAATACAATAATAAAACATACCAAGAATCCTTTACTACAAATTTACACATAATGCTATCATCCTGAATAATACTTTTTGGTCGAAAATATGTTGTTGTTTTTTACTCAAGTGTCGTATGTGATAGTTCACAAGTATTTCAGTACCGCGTGTGTCCAGCCATTTGCGAGCACTTTGGCAAGACAGCACTGTCACATAGACAGGAAATGAGTTTGTTAACCTTGTCGGGATGTTATTGCACTCTTCATGTTATTCCTTCGACAAAACACGCACGTTATTAACGTCATGACGATCACTAACCAGCCGCCGTTAAATGTCACACATGTGCTCGATCAGCGATAAATATGGTGATCTTGGTTGCCAATGTAGAGTTTTCAAGGCGTTTTGGTCGAGAACAGCCGGTGTTTATTCTCTTGTTGCTCTTACTTATGCCAAGACACTGATTACCTAATTTGTGACTTTCAAGCGCTTTGTCTGTTTTATATTCATAATACATGATCATCTTTGTTTCATACTTATATTGTCTATACATGCTGCCTAGTTTGTTGGAGGATATATCTTGTCTGGGATTTCTCTATTTACACTGTCCCGTTTTACTGGAATGACTATATGGTAAGTGTGAGGTTTGGTGCACCCTGGATCCTGGTTTAAACCGAATGCCTTTGTTTGCCACTGACCGTTCCAAGGCGGTATTTCTCCCATTTATTTTTGCAATTGTTACGAGTTTCGATGCGCGTGTTTGATTGACTGTGGTGGTTCCAAATAGTATATAGTTACTACATTATCACTATACTGTTGTGCCATTGAGTCCAATGCAATATTGTCCAAGCTTTCTAGTTAGCCATTTTTCAAAAGGAAGTTCAAACTAAGATTCACTTACATGTTCTTAGTCATGAGACCTGCCTCTTTAGAAAACTGCCGAGAATAGTAGGGGTCATGTGGCATATAAGAAAATAAAATTCTGATCTTTGTTGACACCGTGAACAAACTGCATTCATTCGGCACCTCTTAAATGTGTTCTACTTTCACTTTCAAAACTGTCAAGTTGATAAATAAAATCATCATTCATCCATGCAAATGGCTTTTAGCTATCACAAACAAGTCAATAAAATCATTTCAGCCAGAAAAACAGGCCTTAAATACTCAAAAATGCCTTTTATCACAAAACAAGTTAGGGATTATATATTTGGGAACTCCTTTCGACTACACCAGGCATGAATACCGCAGTGATTTACTTCCTGTGTGCCTATAAGAACCCCTAATTGTGAGTGAATTTTAAAAGCCTCTATTCTGGCAAAGCCTAGAATATAGCGCATAAAAAACCAATACATTTTGGCGAATCGGTTGAGTATTGATCAAGATATGGGCGTTTCAAAAATGTACAGTGCAGTCGACAGCGATGAAAAATCTGTAAAAATGTTCACAGTTTTACCTATCTTAACTGTTATATAAAATGGCACTGGGCATATCTGTACTTAGTCTAATGGATAAAATGCTTAAACAAGTCAGTAAACCTGAAGAAATCAAGATGTTTAGTTCCCAAAAGTGCTATATAAGTGCAAAATATGCTGATTTGCATGCCAAATTCAGATTTACAAGGCAGTTTGGTGTATTTGTGGCATTATACCTTAAAGGGACACTGTCCGTAACTTTTAGCTTATAAAACACACAACAATTATGTTCGCAAACATTACACACTAAACATTATTGAATATTTACTAATTAAAAGCAAGATTGTTTAACGGAATTCAATCGCGCAAGGATTTGTACAAATCCTTGAATCGCGGTACAAAAAAAAAAGTAAATCCGATTTGCGCGTTTGAACTCGAAGCCCAAAATAAAATTACACTCGCCGTAATAATAGTGTGCGTGAGTGTAAAGTGGTCGACAACGCTCCCGTCTGAGCTAAGCGGGCTATACATATATCGCAATACATACTGTGGTGAAAACCTAATGTGCTAATGGAAGTCACGTGATCGCAGAAAAGGTAAATATTGTGGGTCCCACTTTATTTATATATAATAATTAAAACTTTTTTTTTCCAAACTCACGAATGTATTCCTACATACTTCTTAGGGTCTATCCTCATGTTTTTATGTATACATTTCACTGAATAAAAGTCAGCCAGTTATTTGGTTATGCTCAATATCTGCTTACTTACGGACAGTGTCCCTTTAATTTGGTGGCACTACATGCATATATAAACATCCAAATTACTCATAAATGCAAGTCTGGTACTAGCTTTGTGATTAAAAGTTAAATTTCTATGACTGGACAGCATACTTTGCCTACAGTACTCTCTGACATTTTCTCAGAAAGTTCAATTTTAAGGGGTAAGGGGAAAGATTTGGTGGTGTCACACCTATACAACTACACTTTTGCAAATTATAATGCTGAATTATCATTGCAAATATAAATATCTACATGTTAGCAACAAACAAGCCTAGTTTTGTTGAAAAATGTCTCTCCAGGTCATCATTTAAAGACTTCAAAAATCTGAAACTCCAAATTACAGCTTTCCTAGGCAAAAACATGCGAACAAATATCAAAACGCGTTTTAAAACATCGTGAAGTATTTTTTGTCGGAGCTATAGTCATTGCGAAAAGTAAAATACTGTTTAGGTAAGAATCGGAGAGAAAATGAATATTCACATTACGCCGCCTTATAGGTGTACCGGAAGTAAATCAAATCCATTTGAGTCCAATGCAATATTGTCCAAGCTTTCTAGTTAGCCATTTTTCAAAATGAAGTTCAAACTAAGATTCACTTACATGTTCTAAGTCATGAGACCTGCCTCTTTAGAAAACTGCTGAGAATAGTAGGGGTCATGTGGCATATAAGAAAATAAAATTCTGATCTTTGTTGACACCGTGAACAAACTGCATTCATTCGGCACCTCTTAAATGTGTTCTACTTTCACTTTCAATACTGTCAAGTTGATAAATAAAATCATCATACAACCATGCAAATGATTTTTAGCTATCACAAAAAAGTCAATAAAGTCATTTCAGCCAGAAAAACAGGCCTTAAATACTCAAAAATGCCTTTTGGGAACTCCTTTCGACTACACCAGGCATGAATACCACAGTGATTTACTTCTTTTACTTTAATTATGAACAAGGTCGGACATAATGGAAAATTTGTGAGGGTCAGGTCCATTCCAGTCCCTGGATACAATAGTTTACGGAGTTTTAATGCCAAGCAGCTTCGTGCAGAAAATTACTTCTTAGTTGTTTATGATATGTGATAATCATCTTTGCAAACGTATTAAAAAATAATAGCAAGCTAGAAATATTTGCGTATAACTATACAATGCCAACATTAAGAACTACTATATTACTGGATATAAAAGATAAGTTTATAAACAACATGCCCTAACATGTGTTTATCGCGTTTAAATTATTATAATGTATTTTCCATTTAACTATTCTGAAATGAAGTGCTATATAACCCTAAATCGCGGTGTTTACTTATACTTTAGTCCAATTGATAAGTAGGTGAAGTAAACCATAACTGTTTTACATCCTGTCTTGCATATTAAGGGGTGCACATGTTTAATGACCGAATAGCTTTATGTTTATGCAATACAACACGTATGAGTCTAATTCATATGGAACCTTGAATCACAAATGGTGCATAGCAGATTAAATGACGCACGGCAGCAACATAATAATATAAATAGGGCATGATACTTTCTAACACGCATGCCAGATTATATGTTAATTTATATCAGACACGGAGCAAACTGTACAATGACGATTAATGTATACACAGTTATTAAGTGCAAGTTGTGTCTAAATTCATTATCCTTACTAGTTAAATTCTTATTGATGAGTCCACTATATATAACAATATAAAATATGATTCCATTAGTATATTAAACTGAATTGCCAGCTTTTTTGCAAATTTGTTAAAATAATACTTTTTTGGGGTTTATGTCACCAATATAATGACAATATAAACACAGGGTATTCCATATGTGTTTATTTGAAGCAACATTTTTCAACCTTACAGAGTAACTGTCCGTAAGAGTATATTGAGCATAAGGAAATAACTGTCTATTTTTTAATCCGTGAAATATATACATGAAAACATGATCGAGCAGACCCAAATAAGTATGTAGCAATAAATTCGATAATTTGAAGAAAAAAAGTTTTATTTATTGTTTGTAAACATGGTTGAGAACGCAATATTTACATTCTGTTGCTTACGTGACATCCATTAGCGCAACATGTGCAATCATTTTACCATCATGTAGCTCAAATATACTCGGCTTTCGTCTATTGTTACCCGCGAGTGTAACTTTAGTGTGGGCTAGGAGTTCAACACCATGAAGCGGTACTTTTTTGTACCGCTACCGAATTTCGTCACAACATCTTGTTTCTGTTTAGTAACTATTCAATAATGTTTGTTAACGTTATAATTTTGTGTTGTATCAACTAATAATTACGTAGTATATCTTTATATCCTCCACGCATAGTATATATACATATTAAAGTCAAAATACATTCAAAATATATACAAATCAACATATAAATGGCATTCATACAACGCATGTGACTTAAAGAAGTGAGTACTTTAACTATTCAAAAATACGGCAATGATGAATTTAAGTCATAAATAGAAAATGGGAAAAATATATATATATTGTGATAATTAGAGGTTGTAATTATCATAATACCACGTGTCCCTTGTCTAAACGAAAAGCAAACGATTACATTAAATGTGTTATTAATTATGTGTCTCCTAGTTTAAATGTTACTACTGGCAAATATATATTGCTAAACTTCAACAAAATGAGGCAAATTTCAGCTGGAAAAAATGATCATCCGATGCCCACAAGTGTTAATTGAAACAATCTATTTTCTCTTGAATTTTAATGAATATATTTCTAGAATTCAGGATGGCAATACAGACACTTGGTTATGAATTCATACGAATATACGAGTTACAAATATTTATATACTATCAAAAGGAAGAATATACGGAAGAATAATTATGAATCTATTTTTATTCATTCTAGGAATAGAAATAATAATATATATCATTTTGTTATTATTAATTTGATGTATATCCTGCTTTAATTATAGATGACGATTTTTTTCATGTATATCTTCATTAGTAAACATTTGTTTTTGATAACTGTAAACTGGTTTAATCTTTTATTTTCAGATAATGGAGTAAATGCGCGAGATAATATTATTCATTTGTGTACATTTGACAACTTCATATGTAATAAGGATCCTATGCAATGTGATTATGGATATATAATTAAAATTCAACACCTATTCTTTGACTGGAAGTATTCATATTATAACGCAACTGTGTGTAATAAATGTCAGTATTGTTGTGCAAATGCCCAAACAAGAATTAATGGAACGTCTCTCAAAAATTTAACCGATTTGTGCAACGATAAACAGAGCTGTCATATAACAGTCAGAGTCAAACCCCAACTTTGGACGGCTAAAATCAATTACACCTGCATTTGTAAGTATACTCGTAGAAAATAAGATAGTAGCACAAGACATATTTTAGGTATGGTTCAGTGGTGTATAGTCTTGAGATACATTTGATTTTATCTTGAATTGTTCATATTGATGTATTAGGAACATTTCGTTGAGTTAAGTAAAAACTGACGTAGTTTTGAAAACGGAAAGCGAACGTACGAATGGGGTGTAATAATCCGCACCATGTCAAAATAGCAGTGACGTCATTTGATGGACATAATTTCCAAATTAAATTCCCGTAACCCTTGTCTGTCTTCTAAAATATAAATGTAATTTAAGAACTAGTCTATGACAAGAACTATCACAACCTGTCTTCTGTAGTGACGTGATTTACATACATCGTAAGATCCTTGGTTATGATCACTTTTATACAATTTTTATTAAACGTGATAAAAAGTTTATCAAAAAAGGTTTTGACTCTATCATTTTCCAACGCACTATTTGTTTAGCGATTGACCGATTTACAGTTCGCCACTATACTTTCATCTTTGACTGTGCTATGACCGGACAGGTTATGGACAATAAAATGATAGTAAATCCTGATGCTAAGAAGGCTAAGTTAATTGTGTATCTGTAATATTGTCTTGTCATGCCATTACAATAATAATTTATTCTCTTGTTACCATGGCTTCTGCCAAGTCACTGAGTACATTCTTTGTGGTTTCTAATTTTAGTTTTCTTCATTATAATATATACACGATAAAATGTCTTTGATACTTATATTGCCTTCTACTTATATTGCCTATCAACCCTTTTGTGTTTGTGATGTCGTTTGCATTTATTATTACTTTTGCTTTCTTGTTTGTCTGTTTGCGTGTTTGTTTCTGTGTTTTGTGGTTGACTGTCCTCCTTGAATGCTACTTTCCCTGTTCGATCTTTTTATATTTCTTTACTCTCGATTTATAGGGCTGAAAATAAGGTGAAAAAATGGATACGAAGGGAGAAATTTGGAAATCGACAGACACGATAAATACAAACGATATTGCAGTCTCGGTTTGATTGAGACTTCATGAACGGTAATGAAACATGCTTGCTTCCGTTCACGCCCTCTAGCCCCGGGTTGAGCAGGACTCAATATTTAAAATGTCAGTTATACAAACATGAGAAATCCAGAAGATGAGACCACGACGGTGGTATCTTTAATCAGGTAGTTTCATACCACTTAATGGTCAGCAGCGTATGGTCCCAAGACTGAGGTATTCATGTACCCTAGCCCCAGAGGCCATTTTGCCACTCACCGTTTACAAAAGAAGTCGTGTCGGGTGTTTTATCAGCTGGAACTAAATGCGTTAATCGAAATAAATTCCGTGTTTCCCGTTCTCACATGCTTTCATGTAAGTACATTCTTAAATCCTACTTCAGGCATATAACACACTAAATTTGTTTTTAATCACAGTAAGTAACAATAAGAATACGACGACGAGTGAAACAACACCAAGCAGAAGCATCCCACAGTTTACATCAACGGTTAATGATGATACAATATACACCACAACGGGAAGTGACAACAATCCAGGTAGTGGAACTATTCTACATGCTATTATGTTCGTGCATACTAACGTAAGAATAGCAGTGGAAGTCAAATACAAAAATGAATAGCATGGTCCTATACAAATAAAAGCACCAAACTGTGTTGAAAACGTTAATATGATAAAACTATCTTACATAAAAGATATTATTTATTAGTCTGTAGATTGACATTAGTCACTATTTATTATCATATACATTTACAATATGCTTACTAATTACATATTGATATAAGGTATTTATAATCTATGATGAGGTCTTATTAAATCTGAAAGGAATGGTAACGTCTGATGTTTGTCTTCAAACCTGTCTTGCCGTATCTTTCGACGGTTTAGTATTGTGTTCTCCAACACTTGTACCTTGTTAACTTTGTGTTGTTGTGTTATTTTAATATCACCTGTTAGTGCTGCCTAATGTGTAAGCGTTTTTATTTATTTATTTTTATTATTTGTCTTTTATTAAACATTTGGCAAGAGTGAGGTTTCGTGAACTTTAGAACTCGGTTTAAACACCGAACGTCCTGTTTTGCCACTGCACGTTGAAGGCTGTTCCTATATTGTCAACACTTTTATGTTTATGACGTATCAGCCTTTATTTACAAATGTCTAAAAAGTCCATGTCCTTCTTATTTCAAATGCGTGTTTTGGGAAGCTACGTTATAGGAATGCCACAGTTCCAGCGTTTCATCTACTTTTTATCTCATCGATACAGATAAACTCAACTCATCGTATCTAACATTATTTTTTCAAGAGTTGAACACCAGTTCAAGATTGTCTACAGTTAAAAAAAAGAATATGAGAGTGGACCTTTAGAAACGGCCGTACACGATAAATACGAAATATTGCAGTCACGGTTTGATTGAGATGTTCATAAACGGTAGTGAAATATGCTTGCTACCGTTCACGCCCTCTAGCCCCGGGTTGAGCAGAACTCAATATTCATAAAATCAATAGTACAGAATTTTAACCATCGCGAAGATGGCATACATATTTCAAGTCGTGTTCAGTCATATCATATGTATCATGTTTAACTTCAAACAAATTTTTTAGTTTTTTTCTGTATAGTGCATAAATTGGGCTTACATACATATATAGTATGATGTTTTTGTTTTGTTTAGACGAGACAGAAGGATTTCCTACTGTCGTTGTTGTGGTAACCTCGATAGCGATTATTGGAATGGTTCTCGTTTTAATCACAGTAGTCTGCTTCATCAGGTATTGTCACCAAGTTTAACGGGTTAGTACGGTGACTTGTTTGGATTCCTTCGCAATCTCACCCTATAAAGAACAGCGTGAATGCGAAAACGCGAGAATAGGAGGCGATATATAGCTGCTCCGCCTCGTATGTTCACGTTTTCGCCTCGCGTTTCCATGTTTTTGTGTAAAGAGTGATATCGCGGGATTGCGAGATGATCAAACAAGTCAACGTACGCTACAGGGGAAATTACATGGAAGTTAAAAGCGAATCGATAGAATTTCGTTCCAAAGGACTGAACTACTTACATTAAAATGATTTGTGTTTCAAACCAGAGCGCAACAATTTATATTAAAATACATTGGGAACATTTTAAAAATAATGTTTGGAATTAATCGACTTAATGTCGACATGTATCGGATATCAAGTATATATCTATCAACATGTAAATGCATACGCACACTTGAATGTGTCTGAACTGATGGCGTTAGAATATATCATTTACATGTATTAAATCCATGCTTGGTATAACAAAACAATACAATCTTAACAATTATAAACGGTTATGAGTTTATTTTGATTGATTGATGACAATATTGTCACTACATTCCAGGAAACGACATCGTGAACGTGAACAGCATGAAGTGGTGTATAACAATGTATCTAACAACAACGACCATTCTGTAATGGCAATATCAAATCAGGCATACGTCGACTGCTGCCCCGGTGATAGCACTACCTATTCAAACACAACCAAAGAACCAAACGTGTCCACAGCACAAGACAGCAGGAATGCTGAGGAAGACAGCAGGAATGCTGAAGCTAAGGCTAGTACAAAAGAAAGAGATAACGACGAATACAGCAAAATCAACATGGGTCCGATACATGTTCACGTTGAGGCGGGTTACGGACAACTGCCGAAACAGAACAAAACCATCGACAATACATATTCCCATGTTAAGGATAACCAATCTGCTGCCCACATTGACACATACTCCCACATCATCAGCAATAGCGGCTTAAGTGAAGCACCAACTATCATCGACGATAAAAATGACGATGTATATAACCATATGCAAAATACAAATAGGCTAGGTATTCTTCCCAACGGTTTGCTACAGCTGGAAGAAGACGACGATTATAATCATACGAATGGTTTACGTTCTGTAACACAGTAATGACAATAGGAAGGATATGCAATGATCGACGTCAAGACAGACGTAACTACAAATCCAATTAAAAAAAGGATATTCGTTGAGACGCACCATGCTTACTTCTTTTATTTTCATTGCAAAATACTAATATTTAATTTATGAAAATAACTGCATTTTCGCAAATTCTGTTGTTTATTTACCTATTTATTCAATACAATACATTGATATCTTCATAGAAGATATAACAAGAATGTTGCTGCTACAATGACAATATAACATATCCCGGTCTTCATGATTGTGTAATAACCATACATATTCCAGGCGTAACAAGACAGCCCCAACATAAACTGTGTGTATATTACATTGACGTAGTTACTATGCATCAAGTTTAAAGCTGTCTTAATAAGCTTTTAACTGATCATTGTAACAAAATATGCCATTGAGGCCCTAAAGGCAGCATTTACTGCTGAACATATGTTTGCTTTCTAAATTGATTCTTTTTGACAAATCATATCATTCCACGTACTAATGTTATAAAAATCAATGATTTCTTCACAAAATGTTCAATCAATTTTTGCCTCAAAACAGCAATACATAATCTGCGTATACAAAGCGTTTGTTAAAACATACATTATTCAATAAAACATGTAATGTGTTTTGAAGTATTTCCTTTGCACTTGAGTTAAATCTGACTCAATAAGGAAGTCGTTTGTTACTTAATAAGTAAAGCAATATCAGTGTATGATAAACAAAACAGTACATAATTATTATAATGCTTGTGTGAACATATTCACTAATAAAAATCAATGTGATGTATTCTGAGAAATCATTACTGTAACAGTTATATTTTAAAAAGGTTAATATTATAGGCTCGACTTTTCGAAGAAAATGCAAGCTATTTACTCGCCCCGGCGTCAGTGTCATTAACATTTTACGTTAACCTCACATCTCAGAAACCGTTTAAAGGACTTTAAACATGTGTTATCTTTCGTACCATAACTCTGTTATAAATTTCCCCAATAAATGCACTATGCATCGAGAGTCGAGTACGCTGTCCTCCAACAGCTCTTGTTATATTATATATGTTTTACTATATTGTTATAAATAGTTTTAAAAATATATTTCATTTGATAAGATTTCTTTGCTAAATGCATTCAACTTTTAATGAAATATGCGATTGTCATGACAGTTTTCTTTGTGGGACAAATATTATGTAAATGATACTGCCTGTTCTTTAATTTCTACTGACATTTACACTGGCCACTGTAGAAGCATAGCAGTGGAGGTTGACCTTCAAGCTCTTACAACAACTAAAACAGGATATTTTACACCGATTTAGTTCACGATATCTTTTGATGCCTCAGCTAGTGTACTCCAAAAATGTCAACCAATCGTGTTCTATCTGAACCTAATCATGGTGGATGTATAGTTTTGTGTGTGTCTATGTCCTTAAGCGAGCATGTTCTTCATTACTACATGCAGAGACTTGTGAATGCTCGAGAGTATTGGAAAAACACACATCTTTCTATTATCGAGACATATCTCTTTAGTATACGTGAAACACAAATCGTTCTACAGTATCATCGAGACATCACTCTCCAGTATACGTGAAACACAAATCGTTCTACAGTATCATCGAGACATCTCTCTCCAGTATACGTGAAACACAAATCGTTCTACAGTATCATCGAGACATCTCTCTCCAGTATACGTGAAACACAAATCGCTCTACAGTATCATCGAGACATCTCTCTCCAGTATACGAGAAACACAAATCGTTCTACAGTATCATCGAGACATCTCTCTCCAGTATACGTGAAACACAAATCGTTCTACAGTATCATCGAGACATCTCTCTCCAGTATACGTGAAACACAAATCGTTCTACAGTATCATCGAGACATCTCTCTCCAGTATAAGTAAAACACAAATCGTTCTACAGCATCATCGAGACATCTCTCTCCAGTATACGTGAAACACAAATCGTTCTACAGCATCATCGAGACATCTCTCTCCAGTATACGAGAAACACAAATCGTTCTACAGTATCATCGAGACATCTCTCTCCAGTAAACGAGAAACACAAAACGTTCTACAGTATCATCGAGAAATCTCTCTCCAGTATACGTGAAACACAAATCGTTCTACAGTATCATCGAGACATCTCTCTCCAGTATACGTGAAACACAAATCGTTCTACAGTATGATCGAGACATCTCTCTCCAGTATACGTGAAACACAAATCGTTCTACAGTATCATCGAGACATCTCTCTCCAGTATACGAGAAACACAAATCGTTCTACAGTATCATCGAGACATCTCTCTCCAGTATACGTGAAACACAAATCGTCCTACAGTATCATCGAGACATCTCTCTCCAGTATACGTAAAACACAAATCGTTCTACAGTATCATCGAGACATCTCTCTCCAGTATACGTGAAACACAAATCGTTCTACAGTATCATCGAGACATCTCCCTCCAGTATACGTGAAACACAAATCGTTCTACAGTATCATCGAGACATCTCTCTCCAGTATACGTGAAACACAAATCGTTCTACAGTATCATCGAGACATCTCCCTCCAGTATACGTGAAACACAAATCGTTCTACAGTATCATCGAGACATCTCTCTCCAGTATACGAGAAACACAAATCGTTCTACAGTATCATCGAGACATCTCTCTCCAGTATACGTGAAACACAAATCGTTCTACAGTATCATCGAGACATCTCTCTCCAGTATACGTGAAACACAAATCGTTCTACAGTATCATCGAGACATCTCTCTCCAGTATACGAGAAACACAAATCGTTCTACAGTATCATCGAGACATCTCTCTCAAGTATACGAGAAACACAAATCGTTCTACAGTATCATCGAGACATCTCTCTCCAGTATACGTGAAACACAAATCGTCCTACAGTATCATCGAGACATCTCTCTCCAGTATACGTGAAACACAAATCGTTCTACAGTATCATCGAGACATCTCTCTCCAGTATACGTGAAACACAAATCGTTCTACAGTATCATCGAGACATCTCCCTCCAGTATACGTGAAACACAAATCGTTCTACAGTATCATCGAGACATCTCTCTCCAGTATACGTGAAACACAAATCGTTCTACAGTATCATCGAGACATCTCCCTCCAGTATACGTGAAACACAAATCGTTCTACAGTATGATCGAGACATCTCTCTCCAGTATACGAGAAACACAAATCGTTCTACAGTATCATCGAGACATCTCTCTCCAGTATACGAGAAACACAAATCGTTCTACAGTATCATCGAGACATCTCTCTCCAGTATACGAGAAACACAAATCGTTCTACAGTATCATCGAGACATCTCTCTCCAGTATACGTGAAACACAAATCGTCCTACAGTATCATCGAGACATCTCTCTCCAGTATACGTGAAACACAAATCGTTCTACAGTATCATCGAGACATCTCTCTCCAGTATACGAGAAACACAAATCGTTCTACAGTATCATCGAGACATCTCCCTCCAGTATACGTGAAACACAAATCGTTCTACAGTATCATCGAGACATCTCTCTCCAGTATACGTGAAACACAAATCGTTCTACAGTATCATCGAGACATCTCTCTCCAGTATACGAGAAACACAAATCGTTCTACAGTATCATCGAGACATCTCTCTCCAGTATACGTGAAACACAAATCGTCCTACATTATCATCGAGACATCTCTCTCCAGTATACGTGAAACACAAATCGTTCTACAGTATCATCGAGACATCTCTCTCCAGTATACGAGAAACACAAATCGTTCTACAGTATCATCGAGACATCTCCCTCCAGTATACGTGAAACACAAATCGTTCTACAGTATCATCGAGACATCTCTCTCCAGTATACGTGAAACACAAATCGTCCTACAGTATCATCGAGACATCTCTCTCCAGTATACGTGAAACACAAATCGTTCTACAGTATCATCGAGACATCTCTCTCCAGTATACGTGAAACACAAATCCTTCTACAGTATCATCGAGACATCTCTCTCCAGTATACGTGAAACACAAATCGTTCTACAGTATCATCGAGACATCTCTCTCCAGTATACGTGAAACACAAATCGTTCTACAGTATCATCGAGACATCTCCCTCCAGTATACGTGAAACACAAATCGTTCTACAGTATCATCGAGACATCTCTCTCCAGTATACGTGAAACACAAATCGTTCTACAGTATCATCGAGACATCTCTCTCCAGTATACGTGAAACACAAATCGTTCTACAGTATCATCGAGACATCTCTCTCCAGTATACGAGAAACACAAATCGTTCTACAGTATCATCGAGACATCTCTCTCCAGTATACGAGAAACACAAATCGTTCTACAGTATCATCGAGACATCTCTCTCCAGTATACGTGAAACACAAATCGTCCTACAGTATCACCGAGACATCTCTCTCCAGTATACGTGAAACACAAATCGTTCTACAGTATCATCGAGACATCTCTCTCCAGTATACGAGAAACACAAATCGTTCTACAGTATCATCGAGACATCTCTCTCCAGTATACGAGAAACACAAATCGTTCTACAGTATCATCGAGACATCTCTCTCCAGTATACGTGAAACACAAATCGTTCTACAGTACCATCGAGACATCTCCCTCCAGTATACGTGAAACACAAATCGTTCTACAGTATCATCGAGACATCTCTCTCCAGTATACGTGAAACACAAATCGTTCTACAGTATCATCGAGACATCTCTCTCCAGTATACGTGAAACACAAATCGTTCTACAGTATCATCGTGACATCTCCATATTTGAATGCGTCTGGTGCAAATAATATGTTTGAAAAATGATTTAGAGTTGGCATCTAAACATCCACTGAGGTATATTTGTCAAAATAAATAAATGCCGAGACATTGTCCACACTCAGATAGTGCACGAAATAATCTTATATGTTGAGGAAGATTCCGATACACGGGACCTTTTGGTTTTAGTCCCCACATGAGACTAATGAGACTAGAGGAAGGGTTTTGCTTAGGACACACCAAAGAAGTCCAGTGGCAAATTGTGATAAATTGTCCCCAAGCAGCCTCAGTACGAAGACGCTCGAATTGGCGCCAAACTGGAACGTATATCTAACAAATGGGCTTGCGACGGTCACAGCTATACTAGACAGCTATACTAGACAGCTTATCGTTACTCTCTTGTTTCATAATTCAGTCATGAGCAATGTGAAGTAGCATGTGTTCTGATTCTTCATGAATGAATGAATAAACGGTGTTTTATGGTACGTCGACACATAAATAAGTCATAGCGTGCGCACAACTGATGAACAATTTAAACAAATAAAAAAGTAAGTTATTAAAACAAACTTGAAGCACCAATAGTGATGCGAACGCCGAATTGCTAACTAACTTACTTTTTCCGCACAAATCTAACATATAAACGCTGATAATGTTGGTAAATAACCAAACAAGTAAGTGGAAAAGGGGAATACTTCTAATAAAAGGCATGGCAGTGTTATGGTGCCTGTCATATATGATTTTGTGCCTCATTTCACAGTTTTCTGTCAATTGATTTTGGAATATGATTGTACATGCAACATTTTAACAACAAATCTAAGTAGAAAAGGGAGATAATTATAGTAAAATGCATAACAAAGTTATGGTGCTTGTAAAATATGGTTGTTTTATGATGATGAACATGGGTGCCAAATTTCAAAGTTTTCTGAGAGTCATGTTAATCAACCATAGGAATATATTCCTTAGTAATATTAGGACTGGTTCCCGGATACCAATACTAGTAAATCCTTCACATGTCGATGGAAAAGTTTTGCCTGCTGGTACAGAATATGCTTCCGTGCATTTTAACAAAAAGTAGTACATTTGCCAAATGTCATGTGTCATGTGTATATTCGGGATAATAAATTAACTGTTTCTGAGATATATGTCGTTATTGCTTTTTACACCTATTACTTACATTTAACCTAGTGACCTGATTTTCTCCATATTGGTTAAATTCACTAACCATAATATATATTACATTTACACCTCAAAATAATTTAAGGATAATGTTTACATTTTATAAATTGCTGTAATTGAACAATTTACTGTCTTCTTGCAATGTTTAAGTTTAGTTGTATTGTTTTAAAATTGTTACATGACACACATGTATTGACATGTTATATGAAGAAAAGGTAATAAGTCCAACAGGAACATTGTCATTCACAAAATACAGTCACTCCATCAAGTATTACAAAGCAAAGGTGATACAAAAAGTACATCACAAACTTACAAAGGTTGACAACAGGGATACCACCTTGGAAGGGTCTGTGGCAAAAGGGACTACTGGGCAGTTTAAACCGGGTCAAGGGTGCACCAAACCTCACTCTTACCCTGTCATCATCCCTAAACACCAGGACAGTGTAAATATAAATAATCCCTGCCGAGTTAACCCCTTACATTTGAGAAAGCATAGATAGGTGTTATAAAATAAAACACAGAAATGTTCATATATATAATATATCAAAAAAATAAGTTACTTGTCTGACGTCAGCGCATCAAGGGGAAAACCGTTAAGGGCA
Source organism: Cyrtodaria siliqua (assembly GCA_037043455.1). Classification (NCBI taxonomy): domain Eukaryota; kingdom Metazoa; phylum Mollusca; class Bivalvia; order Adapedonta; family Hiatellidae; genus Cyrtodaria; species Cyrtodaria siliqua. Next base: position 312,469 of record JAWPHD010000532.1, on the reverse strand, counting down.
CGACAAAACGGAGTGAAGGACATTCAGGTCGTTGCATTATCAAAGAAGAAAGCATATTAATTGCAAACTGTAGAAGTGTCTACAACTAAGCATTTAGTGCGCCGCAGAATACCTCTGTTTATAAATTTTCTAATAATTTTAATAAATAACTCATGCAAATTATTACGACCGATAATCTTCCTAAGTTTGTAAATCACATCTCCATACAAGACGGGTTGAAATAAACCTTGTCGCAGAAGTGTTTTAAGATTGCTATTATATTTGTCGAGCAGATCAGTGTTACAATAATGAAACTTAGAAAAGGTCTTACGTAACTTACGGTAACGGTAACCCTGTTGGAGGAATTTGTCAGTAATGTTAAGATTACGAAAGTTTAAGTCCTCAACACGGCTACAAGCTCTGGCAAAACGAATAAACTTAGAAATATACACGCCATAAGAAACAGTACTGGGAATATCCCCATCTAAATGTGGATAATTCACATTATCGAAATCAAAATCATCTCTCTGCGCTAGAGTTTGCAATGCAGCGGGCTTTTAAAGGCTGTTTGTGTAGTTTACGGGTCCAGTAACTTGTAGGATGTTTATTTTGCTTCTCGTCCAGTTTGATCCCAAACTTGGAAATATGTGCGATATGGTCACGAATAATATCGCTCTAATTTGGGTTAATTAAATCAGACTGTACGAGTCGGTGCTCCCCAGTTCCTCTTTTAAAACATTTACATAATATAGCCGTCAAACAATAATAGTCTATTATTAGAGGCTTTGTCAGCAGGAAGTATGACATATTTAGTAAGAAAATCCTGGTTAACTTTCTTCAGATGACGAAACGTAAACTCCATAATCATTAAAGACTAAGTAATTATTACTGTTCTATTTTATGGTCCTTAAATTACTTTGAAGAGTATATTTAATGGTACTAGCTCGTTCAGTTCTTGACTCTTTTCTATTTCACACCTAAACCCTTATTGCCGCCATATTGGATGGCGTCATGACGTCACAACAGTCAGTGCTAACAGAGACATTAACACTTTCACTAATACAATTGCTAAAGGCACAATCAATGAAAACATGGCTTTCATTTTGACAAAAAGTTTTCACTACTGTTCATGAACAGTCTAAAGCAAACCGAGACTGCAATATGCTTTAGTATTCATTGTGTTCGGCGATTTCCAAATATCTCCTTTTATATCATTTTTCTATAGTTTTTTGACGAAACTGGTGGCCATCATATGATGACGTCATGATATATCTATAATCTGTGAAAAATTGTGTCAGACCCGATCATAACACAGGAAATATAGTGATAACAAAATGTCCCTGAATGTATAACTGGTGGTCATCTTTGATGACGTCATGACGTTAAAATGTTCGGGACACTATTCCAGACTGAGCTCTACCACTGTGTAATCTCTCTGGATTCTAGATTTTTACACTGACTTGTCAATTTGAGCGCTGGAGACAGACACATGACGAGAATGTACACAGATATAATCAATTTAAAGATGAATTGCCACAATTTTTTGTAGTATTATCAATTAACAAATTTAACTCTTAAACATGTTAAACATCATATAAACATTTCTTGATAGTCCCGGAGAGAAACATATTTAAATCCGATACTAAGTTGTATGTTAAAATAAGCATTATTTGCATGACATAGATACTACTTTTCCCGCTGCGTGACTGCATGGGGAAATGAGGTAAATCTGAATTGTATAGCTGCACAACTATTGCCAGATAATTGATAAATACATTTACCTGTGGATTAAATTACCTGTTCAAAGTTTTCTACGTCATCAAATAAAATCTTATTCTCGCTTTTCGCAGATATTGCAATGTGTGAATTGTAAATATCTGTTGTTGTGTATTGATTTCGATTTAAATAGACATGGTCATGAAACAAAACTTGGCTGGAGAACTTTAAGCTAACCAGTAGGTTTTATTGCCTGCTAACCATTTCAAGTCGCTAACTGCAGCAGCCGGGTATGAGTAAATGGTGAATAATCGATTGCAAACCGTAAAGTCCAGTTGACCGAGCGCTAGCACGGTAAGGTAAATGTAAGGTAAAGGTCCTGAATTCGAGTCACGGCGTCCAGGTTTTGGCACGATATACATGTATTTATACCACCTGTTATATTTGGCGGTTCGTCCAGAATCAGTTTGAGAATCACCAGTAGTGGCTCAGTATAATTGTTTAGAAATTCAGGGATGAATTATAGTTTGGTGAGGATGTTGTAATCGAGTACAGGTAAATGGTGAATAATTGATGGAATTAAATGGTGAGAAATTGATTGCAAACCGTGTGTCCTCGATCGCTCAGTTGACAGAGCGCTAGCATGGTAAGTTAGAACCACTGGACAGAGACACCTGTTTGGCTTTTGAGCTCGTTCGCGACAACCTTGTGGGATTCCACGATTGGACATTTACTTCTCAAACATTGAAAATGAAGGTAGGTGCATGAACTGTCATTTCTCGGGTATTTTGTTCTTTGATTGTATCTTCCGTGGCTGTTTAGTACAATTACTGATGTGTGCCTAAATATTTCTATGGATGTTTACTTTATTTGTCAGAACTTTTCTTTTGATTGGATGTAGTTTTAATTACACTGTCAAATGTTGTCAATTTGTCCTGAAGATAGAATATATCGAGGTTGTGTAAACATTGCCTACTGGCAGTTCAAGTCGGTAATCTTCTCTTCACCAGTCTTTGTGTGTGTTGACTATTTAATTAGCTCATTTGATTTAGTGAGTGGTATAGAGTAGACATAGGGGTAGGTGGGTCATTGCGTGTGGGGTATTTGGTTTTTATAGGCCCATTTTTCTAATTTAGTATTTTATGGGGGTTTGACATGCGCGTAAACGTTTACATATTTGCTTGAGTGTAACATCCGTGTTTTCTTTATGAACATCTAGTTCTATGTTGCGGCTTAATGCACAGAGAATTGAATGTTTTTAAACCATAAATATTAATATATGTTCCCATTTATTACGTAGCAAACTCAGAAACTCAGCGTTTATATACGTTGTCAGATAGTGCTCCCTGTGTGTACCCCTTAAGACAATTAACTACTAATGCATTTTTCCTTAATAAGGATTAGTTATATCTTATTTATCCTTGTACATGTTGTTTACTTCTATGCGTGTTTTTTGTTGACTGTGCTCCTCGAATGCTACTTTTCCTGTTCGACTTTTATATCTATTTTCCTTATAGAGACTGCCAAAGTTTTCTGTTACAGCAATACGATACGTGATAACTGTGGGTTTTTAATTCTGTATATATATAATTGTGGTTTTTGGAGTCATTTAATATCATTGTTGAATATGGAGTACCATCAGCTGTGTGGATACATGTTTATTCATTTGATAGGTAAATAGTACTTTGCTTGAATGTCAAATGTATGGATTACTTGACACTTTAACTTTAATTATTGCGCAATAAACGTCATGTTAAACTTGTATATGTAATACCATTCCGCTCCCTAAACCATTTTGCAAAAAGTGTCTATTTATTCTTCTTTAAAAGCAGCATGTTTATTTTTGTGAGTAAGTGATAAGTGAATAATGCTATACGCCTAACCGTTATCGTGGAAAAGGCACTGACTATTCGCCTATGACATTAATTAAATTAGAGCGTACTATTCATCAGATCAGAATATTAGTTTAAATAAACACACCATTTAAATTTGTTATCATTATTATTTGAAGGCACAAAAACGATACTTGTATTCTGAAGTGTGTGTTGTCCAATAACACAAATACTCAAGATGTAATATTATCACAGAGACTACTTAAAATTATACATATATTGTCTCTGTGAGACAGATTAACACTGGGAGACAGTTTAACAAAAGCGTATAATTTACTTCTTGATTGTATATTTAGTTATGTAATTCATGTACATGTTTAAGTGTATCATGTAAACTGTATATAATATTTATAAATAAGAGATGTTTAAACTAAATTATACATGCGTCATTAACATATAAGCTTCGAAAGTACGTCGTGGATGCACAAATAGCAGTACACGTTTTTAATGAGCTCTAGGTTTGTTTGTGGAATTAAACAAGATTTGCAAAATTGAAAAGACTCTCTAACCAATCTTCTCAAAAATCATTGGACATAATTTCAGAAATGATCCTTATACCCTAGACTCAGCTGAGCACTTATGGTACATTTAGGCCTCTTGTTTTAATTCATTGGACATATTTTGACAGTTGATTTTCAGAAATGATCCTTATACCCTAGTCTCAGTTGAGCGCTTATGGTACATTTAGATCTCTTGTTTTAATTCAATGTCTTAAACAAGATCACTAATGAGCAAATTGGTGAATGTTTTGCTGAGTATTTGACTTTGATTATTTATTTTCAGGTATACTTGCAAGTGCTCAGGTTATCACTGTTCATATGTGTGCATACAGAGGTGGCACGTGCAATATGGATGCCGTACGCTGTCATAAAGGATATACAATTGACATAAAGTCACTTTTTCTGGAAGCTACATGGTACTACGCAAGGAGATGCATTACATCATGTTCATACTGTTGTGGAAATGCAAAAACACTAAATATAGGAAAATACTTTGAAACTCTCAAATGTCTTTGCAACAATTATCAAAATTGTACAATTACTCCAATGCGTGGTAGTCGGTGGATTGCTAAAATCGAGTACACTTGCAGTCGTAAGTACAAAGCATCATGGCAATTATTATTATTAATAATAATAATAATAATAATAATGATATTAAAAATAATAATAATAAACAAGAACGATAACAATGATAATAATACTAATGTTAGTTATAACACAACCAATGTGCAAACCTTATGCTGGAAACTTGAACCTAATTCAATATTATAATAATAAGTTCATGCAGTAAATGAATCAATATCCAGAAATTGTACACTTAAAATCTATTTAAGCTAACCAGTAGGCTATACACATTTCCAGGTCGGTAGCCCCGTCTTCACCACTCTTTGTGTTGTGTATTGTCCTTCTCACTCTATATTTAGTTTGCTTTTAGTTTTTGTACAGAGCGGACAGACGGTGTCTTTGCGTTTGTGTGATTTGGTTTCTATCGGACCACCTTTCTAATTTTAGTATATCTCCAAATCCTCAAGATCTGTTTTCGTACCAGCCAACTGCCAATTTCTCTTTATATGGACTTTCGTTGATTTTCAACATACATGTTGGTGTGGTCTCCATAACTAATTCGAGTATAATATATTAATAGAATCGTTGTGTAGTACTCCTGATAGAGATATCCTATCGTGTTGGTGCGTATAACAGAACCAATTGATATACGATGTCCTTGTTGAACAAAGTCGTAGTATTGTTTTAAACGGTGTCAAATAATTTGATGAAGTCATTAACATGATATATATGTATTTTGAGGGTTCTGGCTCAAAATTGTTTTTTACATACTTCGGGATATGAAATGGTAGATACTTACTCAAGTTTGATTTTTTAAAATCTGAAAACAAAATATGAAATGTGTACCTATTTGCTCGGGTTTGATTTTTTAAAACTTGAAAACAAGTATGTACAAGAAATAAAATACTTGTTTTTCAAATTTTAAAGAATAATTAAACCTGAGTAAGTATCTACCCCAAAATACATAGATAATAAATCACCATGGTGATTTACTTGATTTATTAAAACTTTTTTAAAATAGGGGTAGTGAAGATTGCAAGTTTAAATATTTTTTTTTATAGTTATCAAAATTACAATTTTTTTTTTTTTTTTTGTAATAAAATATGATTAAACATCAATACGTCTAAATTCTAAGCACTCAGCCTTACAATCTTTAAATTTCCAATAACGTGTCATTATTCTGACTGAAACTCCACCACAATCAGCACAAATTTTATTTTTTGCTCTTGTGCCTTTTTTACATATTGAGCACGGCAATACATGACTTGTTTTTAATCTATACTTATGCAAACTGCAATAATTAGAATCTTTTGTAGTCTTATTTTTACACGGATTGTGTAATACAATTTTAAGAAATTTGCAAACATTGATTTCCATTGTTTCTTTTTGATTTATTTTTTTATATTAAATAAAAAAAAAAAAAATATATATCAAAAAGAAATAATGATGACTGAAGAGATTATAGAAAAAATAATACACCTGTTTGAATCAGTTGAAATAGATAAGCAAACACTATCTAACGGCGGTATAAATGCATTAAAACCTCTTAAAGAAGTTCCAAAGGAAACTCCAAAAGAGGTTAAATCTCAAACATTAGAAAATTTACTCAAGAGACGACGTGCTAAAAAACGACGTAAACGAGAAAATTTAAAGCAGAAATATGATAAATTACAAGAAAATGTTATAAATGTACAAAAGCAGAAATATGCCAAATTACAAGAAAATGTTATAAATGAACTGAAAGAGTTTAATAATAGAAAATCTAAAGAAGGTTTTCCAGAATTAAAACTGGTTGACAAACCAAAATGTGTTTTTTTCAAAGCATACGAGGCGCCTGTCGAGGAATACAAAGACCCTTTAAAACTATTTCATGATGGGAAATCCATTATCACAAAACAAATACATAAAGAGATAGCAGAGTTTGCAAAACTAAAACAAGGATTATACTTTCAATTCGGTCTTACTATAGATTTAAATAAAGACGATGGTGCTACCAAAAAACACGCCCAAACGGCAGTTTTATATAGTGAGCAAAAGGTAATCTTAAACTCTGAAAAAATAAATAAGTTTTACGACGAATCATCTGCATATATACAAGAAAGCCTTGAAAGATATATAAGTGGAGGTTCAGGATTGGAGATGGATCATTGTGTTAAGTTTTACTTGAATATTGCAAAGTATGAACCATTAAAAGGTTCTTCATATATTCCTTTGCCTAAAGCTGTAGCTGATAAGAAGGCAATTATCAATGTAAAAAACGACGATGTTCAGTGTTTGTTTCATGCAATAAATTCAGCTTTAAATCCAGCTAAAAAGAATTCTGATAGATTATCAAAGTATCCTAGCATAGCGTTCTTAAAGAAAAAGGGCATTGACTTTCCCACTCCAATTTCTCAAATTTCCAAAGTAGAAAAACAAAACAACCTCGCTATCAACGTTTACGGATATACAATAAGAAAAAATAAAAAGGTAAAAAATAAAAAGGTAAAAAATAAAAAGGTAAAAATTAAAAAGGTATCTGTTTTTCCATATCGCATATCAGAACAACCAAAATATATTGAGCGAATTAATTTGCTCTTAATATCTGAAGACATTGCGGTTGAAGAAGAATCAGAGAATGAAGATGATCCAAATAATGAAGAAGGAATCATAGATGACAGCTATGACCCTGATGATTATCCCGACAAACCAACAACAAAAATAACAATAACAAAATATCACTATTGCTGGATTAAAAATCTGAATAGACTACTTTATGACCAAAACAAACATAAAGGTCAAACTTACTTCTGCGATCGTTGTCTTCACGGCTATTCTGGAAAAGGACTACTTACCAAACACAGAGAAGACTGTGAGGGTATCAACAAACATTCTTGCAGAATAGAAATGCCGCAAGAAGGTAAAAATCACATAAAATTTAAAAATCATCAAAATCAGATGTCTGTGCTTTATGCAATATATGCTGATTTTGAAAGTACAATCAAACCGCAATCAATCAAATTTGGAAAGAAATCTGAAATTCCAAATGTACAAGAAGCTTGCGGGTTTGGATACCAGGTTGTCAGACATGATGGCAAAGCTAAAGAACCTGTTATTTACAGAGGTGAAGATGCTGTTGAAGTGTTTTTAAATTGCATAGAATGTGAGAAGAACAGCATTAATAATATATTTAATCACCCCAAACCATTAATCATGACACAACAAAATGAAAAAGATTACAAAAAAGCAACACACTGTTGGATATGCAAGAATGAAATAGGTAGGAAATGCTGTGAAAACGGTAAAGTAAGAGACCACTGTCATTTTACAGAAGAATACAGAGGTGCAGCACATAAAAACTGCAACCTAAAGCTGAAAATAAAATCAAACAAACCTATACCTGTTATATTTCACTACCTCAAAGGATATGATAGTCATCTTATAATGCAAAAAATACATACAATGACAGGTAGTATTACATGCATCCCAAAAAACGCTGAAAAGTATATTTAATTTAGTGTTGGACAACTTAGATTTTTAGACAGTTTCCAATTTATGGCTTCATCTCTGGAAAAAATGGTTGATGCAACAGACAAATCTGATTTTAAAATTACCAAAAATCAATTTAAGGAAAAAACAGATTTACTTTTACGAAAAGGTGTTTATCCATACGAATATATGGACAATATGGAAAGATTTAAGGAAACGCAATTACCGCCCTTGGAAAAGTTTTACAGTAGTCTTTCAGATGAAAGTATAAGTTCCAAAGATTTTTACAAACTTATGAACAACTCTGTGTTTGGCAAAACAATGGAACATTTACGCAAGCGGACTGATATAAAACTAGTCAGAACTGACGGCTCCGACAATGAAAAAATAAGAAAAATACTAGCTAAACCCAACTTTAACAGGAGTATACAATTTTCAGATGAATTGTCAGCATTACATGTAAACAAAACAAAATTAACATTAAACAAACCAATCTATGTTGGGATGTCAGTATTGGATTTATCAAAGTACATGATGTATGATTGGTACTATAATACTCTAAAGAAAAGATACGGGGATAAATGTAGTTTATTATACACAGACACTGACAGCTTGCTGGTAAAAATCAAAACAGATGATGCATACAAAGACATGGCTGAAATGAAAGATGAATATGATCTGAGTGATTATCCGCAAAACCATCCGCTGCACGATGATACAAACAAAAAAGTATTAGGCAAAATGAAAGACGAATGTGCTGGTGTTGCTATAGCTGAGTATGTTGGATTAAGACCCGAGCTATATTCTATTTTGAGAGCGGATGAACAACTTATCAAAAAAGCAAAAGGAACAAAAAAATATATAATCAAAAAACATATCAACTTTGAAAACTAAAAGGATGCATTGTTTAACAAGAAAAAAAAACACCCATGATATGAATATGATACGCACGAAGCATTTGAAGCATCAAATATACGGCATAACAGTAAACAAAGTAACACCGTCACCATTTTACTCAAAAAAATACATTCGAGAAGATGGAATTACAATGGATGCATATGGTTTTTATAAAAACTTATGCATTTGGGTATCAGCAGGAACAATAAGTAATTCTTCTTTGACAAATCCTCTCTGCGGCGCTGGTAATTTCAAATAATAAACTCTTATGCCTTTCGTCACTATATAACTTTTAATCTTGTGAATATCTACACTCAACATTGGATCAGTTGCTCTGCGTTTTCCACCTTCTTGTTCCCCGGGTTGATATAAATATCTTACACTTGCATTCATACAGATAGGATCACCTTTTAATATTTTTGTTTCAACAGGAGGGGGCTTTTTTGTCTCCACATTTATTGCTTTAACAACTTCTGGTAATCTCTTTACCCACTCTCTGTTGCGTTTTTGGGAATCTATTTCCTTAGCATACTGATAGCCAAACAATCTTTCAGCTAATGTTCTGTTAAATCTTTCCACTATAGCTTGGTCTCTGTGTATTTCTGTTCTGCCCCGTCTGATATTTACTTTGTGTTTGGCCATCAACTGCGATACTGCACCCATGAATTCTCTGCCTGGATCCACTTGTAATAATTTTGGATATTTCAAATGCCGACTGTATATTTGTTCAAATGCTTTGGCAACTTCTGTGCTATCCTTGGAAGTCAGTGACTCTGCTTCTTTGTATCTACTTGCACTATCAACCACAGTCAACACATATTTATATGTCTTGCGTCCATGGCCAAAGCCAAAAGTATCATGCGGCAGAAATAACAAATCAGCTTGATGCACTCCATTCTTAGCAGAAACATCAAACCTGGGTCTAATTATTTTCTTTGGCGCAGGTAAATAAATCTGCCACACAGCTTGTTTCTTTAAAAATTATAATGCCTGTTTTTTACTGACACCAACCTCTTTTGACAATTTTTTAACTGCTGAGTAACCTCTCCAAAATCCTTTTGGGCTGTAATAAATCTTTTCCATTCTTATTTCTACTAAAGATTAAAATTTATATAACTATAAAAGAAAAAAATGGATATCACAACTGCACAATTCGATGAACTGCTCGAAGAGCAAAATCAATATAGCGCAAAGAAATGGACAGACTTGGAACTAAATAAAATATACACTATTACAGATATGGGCGCCTGATCATCTCAAAAATAAATTAGAGAAGAGTGCCAAACCACCATATTATATGCGACCACTTGGATTGAAACCATGTAAAAGCAACAACAAAAATAGGTATTATGCATATGACTTAGTCTTTTCAAAGGTTATTCCAAAGTAAACATACTTAGTCATTCCAAATCCAAAGAAATGCAAAGTAATTATAGTTTTAAACTATTTTTATAAACTCAATTTGTACGCCACAAATCCAGTTGCAACCATGCCCACCACAATAAACATAATTTCTCTATTCTGTTGATCCGGAGATGGTGTATAAAATCACTCATGTAATAATACTGTTTCATAGCCTGGTCTACATCATCAAAAGTCTGCTCTGCATGATGCTCTTTTTTGCAGTTGCTTATTAATAAAATCTAATCTCTCTGTTCTTTTTTTATTCCACGCCGCTTGTGCTGCGTTTAATTGTTCCACTGCTTTGTCATGCCTTTGTCTTTCCTCATCCTCATCTGAATGACTTCCCATTTTTTAAAAGAAATAATTTGAACCGCTAAATGCCAATGCATTTGTTAATTCGCCACCGATCATCATTGCTACTGCACTTGCCATTTTTTTATATATATTATTTTTAAAATTATTTCATAATATCCGCAGGAATAATACCTTGCTTAATCAGCATATCCTTTGTAGCCATTGCTAACATTATATCCACAGACAGCATCCCAACATCTACCATATTAAAATCCACTTTAGGCGCTGGTTTTTTTAGTAGTTTTCTGCCAATCTCAGAATATCCAACAGTTAAAAGTGTTTCCAATCCAGCGTGATACATCATATTTACAATTTGTTTTCCGTCAATACTTGTTGCCATTTTTTTTATATTATTTTTTATTTATTTTTGTTAAATAAATTATTAAAAACAATCAAACGGGTCTTTTGGTGTAACACGAACAGCCACAGGTTGCACAGGTTGCGTAGCAGATTTCTTGTTATAAATATACAAACCCAACCCAGCAATGCCTACTTATAAAACCAGACACGGTGGAATATAATTTTTGTATACATTTATTTTGATTTCTGGTTCCTCTTCATCTATTGTTATTTCATTTTGCTTTGCAGCATCTTGCTTTGCATCTTGCTCTACCAAACGCTTTGCCTTTCTTGCCGCTGCTCCTTTTTTTCCAGCTTCTATTCTTTTTGGATTTTTTACTTTTTGCACAGGTATAACTTCACTCTCTTGGTTCTCCATCATTTATATTATCTATATTTTTATTTTTATTAAAATCAATATGTCTAACAGTTGTCAGTATTGCTGTAAATGGTGCTAAGCACATTCCATACCTGTAATACAACTCACAACAAGCACTTGTCAAAGCATGATTAATAAATGGGTCTTCCTCCAAATCTTCTATCAGCTTTGGTGGATTGGTTACATTAAAATATTTTGATACTCCCATCACATACAATTTAATAAAAGAATTGCCTAAAGTTTTAGTCATGCTTGCCCCAAGCCTTGCTTCATATCTGCAGTAAAGTTTGTTAATTTCATCCGGGGGCATGCTATCTATATTTGTGAGTTGTATGTCTTTACCCAAATATTGACGACTACCGCCGCCAGCCACTGTGGCTGATAATCTTTCTTTTTTTGTTTCTTGTTGCTTTGATTCATCACGTTCTGTGAAACCTTCTGATATATCTTGTAATAGTTCTTCCGCATTCATTTTTATATTAATAATTTTTTTTTTATCTTGAAATAAATATAAAATACAAAACAACCAGTTGCGATATTTACCACGCAACTAGTTATGGTTAGTATTGTCAATAGCATTGTTATTACCATTGCTATTTTTTTTATTAGCATTGTTAATTTGCTGCAAGCATTGCTATTAACATTGCTACTTTGTTGTTAGTATTACTATAAGCAACAGTTGTAAAAAAACAGTTGTAACCCTGATCTTTTAGGGGAGATAATTTTAATTTTCAAGGGAAATAACTCTTTTTTCAAGGGAAGTAACTCTTTTTTTCAAGGGAAGTAACTCTTCTTTTTCAAGGGAAATAACTCTTTTTATTTTACAATGTCACATGACCGTTTATAAACGTCCATTTATACACCATATCACACAACCGTTTACGTTTTGTGACAATTTTTGTATTAATTAATATTTAAAAGTACTTTTATAAATTAATAAAGCAAATGTCAACGCTATTAATACCAACACAACTACTTTATCAGATTGTATTGCAGCACAATGCTAATTAGAATTACTAACTATGATAATTTAAATTTATGCAAATTTAAAACCCCTTTTTAAAGTCAAGTGGTAGTTGATCTAGTATATATAGGAGATCGAGTTATATTATCTATCGGTTATATGTTTGTAAGTGTTGGTTACCTGGTGAAAATGACAGTTATTTGCTAACTTGTTGTAGTCTCACAATTGTGGCGCTTAGTAGATGGTATCTGTGTAGTTCCGTTACTAGCAAACTAATATTGGGGTGCAGCTGCTAAAGAATTCTTCCCTGATATGTGTTTGCTGGTAACAGACCTTGCCAAACTTTAGGTGTATCTCTGCGTTTCGTTTCGGTAGAGATATGTCAAATAGAGTTCTGGTAATGTCTATGGAGCGAGCCGGCCCATTGAAAAGTTAAATTGATTGCGGGATGAGTGCAAGCGCAGATTTCCTAATTAAAATCAGGTGACACATTAACGGCTGTGCACAGCTGCGTAAAAAGAATTTGTACAGCCGTTAATGTAAAATACATGCGCATAACATGTGGCTTTTGCAAAAACTTATAAAATAAATTATTCAACCCAATAACCAGTTGGTTGATCAGTCCTCAAAATTAACTTGGAATATTTAGTTTTTGCTAAAGCTTTTCTTATTTTGGTTCTCTCTTCCAGCGTTGGAATAACATCATTTTCTCTCTTACAATTTTCATAACTATCTCTGTCTTTAGTGTAAAACATACACAACCATTTTGCTTGCTCCCGCAAATCTTTTAATACAGAATTATATCTCTGTGATATAACCCACACTGATTGTTTGGCGTGACGACCAGAGAATGCCAACTCTGATAACATATCCTTTTTCTTTGTTAATTCTTTTGTGGCGGAGCAATCATCAATGATGTATAATGTGGGCTGGCCAGCATATTGTTTGAAAAATAAACGCAACAGTTCTTGTAACATTTCTTTGCCCTTGCTGACGGGATTGACAATTATTATTTTTTTATCTCTCGGGTGTCTTACATCACCTATCCAGGATCTATTTTTATAAGCCTCGTTCCACTCTATGGTTGGACACAATATAATTATATGTTCAAAAACTCCAACATACTCTTGTTCAAATATGTCAAGAACAAACTCTGTTTTGCCGCAGCCTGTCTGACCGCAGATAATGGCACTGTGTGAATATTTAGGATATTTTTGTTGCAAACTAGTATCGTGATTCTTTGAATCTTCCATCTTCGAAATTGATTTGCGTATCTTGTATTATATATAGATAAATATTTAAAGGTTGATCTGCATCTGCTTTTTTATTTATTAGTATCGTTATGCCTTCACTGCCGTTTTCTATTTTTCTTCCACTGCCGTATAATAAATTGTCATCACATGTTCTAAGGTCAAGCCACGAAGCATATGATTTTGTCAGATAGGTCTCAAGAGAAACATTGGTAAAGTTTAAGTCCCTTGCTACTATTTCTGTCTCTTTGTTTCTTTTTGATGTCAAGGCAAAATATTTGTTGATTTCATCCCAATGTTGATATGCCTCCATGCCCTGACTATACAACTGATTTGGTACTCCCTCTATTGTCATTTCAACTTTTTCAATCATTGGGTTGTAATAGGTTTCTGTGCTTGTTCTTTCTGGGTCTTCAAACAGCATTAGAATACCTTTCATGCTCTGTGCTGGTACATTAATGTTGATATTCCAAAGGGTATCAGATTTTTTTTAATGATTTTTCTATGTCGCAAGATACGATCATACATAAATACTATCTTACCATTGATTTGCTGTCTTATTTGTCTGGATAATTCAACATCACTAACCATATCAAATTCCAAGCAGATCTTTTTTATTACATAAGATGCATCAGCATCAGTGCTTTTGATAACGTTGTTATAATCATTAAACGTTAATTCATATTCTAACCTGTCACCAAGCCCCGCTTGATAAAATGGCATATGACTTTCTAACATTTCAAAGTCCAGTGGAATACAAAATCTATTTCCATAAGCTGCTGCTATAGCTTCATCTTCGGTGTCTGAGGAAGCATCTCCCGCGCCAACTCTATGTTTTAACATGTTTGCTTTACCAATACCTTGGTAAGCTATGTTTACTCGTTCAGTAGGGCTTTTCCATAAATCTACATAACAATGATATATATCACTGTCATCTATTGACATGACTTCATTGCCACTTATTCTTATGGTCATTTTTTTCACAATCGCTCTACCCAGATTCTGGTATAGAGTAGCGTTGGCGTCTGTTCTGCTTTTAAGTTATATTTCAAAGGCAAGATGAGCAGTATGTGGAACTATCACATCATTAGTACTTAGATTTGGAAATCTCACAAGCAGTTGCTGGTTTTGGTCTATTGTTGATGGATTATTAGTTATTACTACACTTGTGCGGATGCCCTTGGCACCATGAGGTTCTCTTAGTTTTCTATGAGGGTTGAGTTTGTTTCCGTATGCCGACATTGTTTTTATTTTTTAAATATATTTTTCAAAATTAAATAAAATAAAACAATGGCTGAAGGAGGATATGACAATCCTGTGTACGATCCAGATGATTATGATGAATATTATGAATATGATTTACCAATGGTGCCTGATGAGCCTGTTCTAAGAAGTCTTTTTAATGAAAGCGATCATCTTGCTGACCTTGGAGGGAGGCTGAAAGAATCCCAACTTGAAGCACACACAAAAAATCTTGTAAAATCCTTTTATATTGAAATAGAAAAACGATATAAGATGACACCGGACAAAATGGATTATGACCAGTTTAAAGTATCAGATGATGGTAAAACATTATACTGGCGGTTGTTTGGTGATAAAGAAATAAGAATAACTTCCAAGCAAGGTTATTTTACATTTCTTGCTCTTGGTTCTTTGGTAATTGAATATAACAGGGTTATTGGCTCTGGGGGAACAAAGGCGGTAAGCCAATTTGCCGGAGTATGACAGTAAAACAAAATTATCACAAAAAGCTCGGCAAGCGTTGGAAAACCACAAGAAATGATTTACCAGATAATGTGGATGCTATTTCATTACAAGATTTATAACATATTATTGATAACATAGATACATCAGTACAGTCAATGGAAGATGATCTTTATAACTGGGATGTGGATGAGCGTCCTGATGCTGAAACACAAACAAATATAGACAAGCGTGAAATGGATGGAATAGTAAAAGCGATGACAACTGTCACGGAAGAACTCACCAATAATCTAGCAAAACTCACACAACTTGATAAAGATATAACAAGAGAAAAACAAAAGTTAGAACAAGCTAAGACTGATAATGATGAATTCCAGATAAAAGGAATTAGCGACCGCATCAAAGACCTTGAAGTTGAGAGAGGTGCAAGAATGGATGTCATCAATGAGAACAGAAAAACTTTTCGTAACCAAGTAAGCAGAATAAAAGAAACAATAAACAAAACGTTAAACGAGGATACAACTCTTGGAGAGAGGATCAAAACCTTGTTTAGAGAGCAAGGTATTACTATTGTTAGCATTTTGACTGCGTTTGGTATGATTATTGGGGTATTAGCTGAGGCCATTATTCCTACAACGGGAGGAGGGACTGCACCTGTTCCGACTCCAAAACCTGATCCATCAAGTGTAAAAGATTGGATAAAAAAACAACTGTTTAATCTTGGTAAACTTCTTGCCAACCTGGCTGGTAAAGCTGCTGCAGCACTTCCAGGAGTTATTGGTGCAATAGTATCATGGCTTTTATCTGCAACAGGTAATGTTATTAATTGGCTTGGTAACAATCTATGGGCTTTGCTTGTATTTGTTTCCGGGTTGTTGTATGTGGCAGCTAAAGAGTGGTTTAGTAAATCTCGTAGATAAATAATGCAGCAATACCTATTACTATAGTACCAAATATTTTATTTTTCATGTTCAATCGCTATTTTTTGTATTTCTGGTGGGTTATGCTCCACAGTTTTATGTATTGATTTATCAAAGTCAGAATGTTCCGGTAAAAAATTCTTTGTTTTGGTGCCTTGAAAAGGTTGAATAATTTTTGGTGGCACTGGTTTTACATTTACATCATTATTTAATCCTAATGCTTGTGCATCGGTTGCTATTACAATTTCATTATTGTAGCCTTGTATTATTCCGATTCTTAATTCCATGTCACTCGGAGACATGTACAATCCACTTCCATAGACGAAATTTACTTTACTTCTTGCATATTTTAGGGTGGTTTCATATCTTGAAATTTGACTGGGCAAGTCGATGGGGCTATTTATTGCGTCCTCTACATTTGCTAAAAATTGTTTCTGTGCATCAAATGCCGTTCCAGTTCCAAGTATATCTGTTCTTGTTTGTGATTGCGAGCCAAGAATTGCACGGCAGTATGTTCTTATGCTGTCATTGATTCTTTCTACTCCTGCCCTTGTAAATCCAGATGAACAATCTAGTATAAAAGTAGACCAGCTGTTGTCTGCTTCAGATCCTTGTGCAATGTAATCAATGTGATATGTTTTATCACTCTCATAGACTGTAAAACTCATCGTTTTGTTGTCGTATACAGTATTTATCAAAGGATGATAACCAATATTTGTCCAGTAATTATAAATTGTTCCTAGACCATTATTATAGCTTTGTTTCTGTCTCCAGTCTGAATATAAGTCAACGTTAAACTCCTTGCATATTCTCTCGTATGCGTTTCGGTTATATGTGTTATTAAACGCATTCCAATTTGAGTCTTGCGGCATTGCTACACTCATTTCAAATAATATTCTTCTGACTTGGTAATAGACATGAAATCGAAATAACGAACCAACCAGGGCATCAGCTTTTAAATGATTGTTAAAATTCAACTGGTTCTGCCAAAATGACATCCAATCTGTTTCCCAGCGTAGGACTATATCATCTGATTTAACGTAAGAGAGTTTGTATTTTTCAAAGACATTGGGAAATGATGCTTTAAAGCCTTTACCATTGGATTTAATGACTATGTTTTGATTTATTATATCTATCACTTTCTTGCTAAAAGCATTTGAATAGTGAGCATCTGGGTTATATTTGAATTCTTTAGAAATCATTTTTATTTTATATTTTTATATATATTAAAAAAAAAATGTTTCATACAATTTCAAACATATACGGTTCTATTAGCTTACAACAATATATCGATAATAGAAATGGAGATAAGCGCGTTGGATTAAAAAGTTTTATATACACTATCGGTTGGTATAATATTAATCATGAAACCATAAAGACATGAAATCCAGATAAAATAAAACATTTAGCAGGTGGACTCTATAACTTTCAAGACTTGAAAGAAATGTTTAAATTGCTAAATGAAAATATTAGCCTGGACGTTATTGTCCAAATTGGTGCAGCCATTTTAGATACGTCATTTAGAGACACAAATGTCAAGCGGTCTTTCAAAAATGCTGGGATTCAAGGACAGAAAATGGTTGACAGGTACTAATATGGGAGATTACCCAATTAATTTAGCTCCTTATAAACACCTATATGTTCATCTGAAATTATTTCAATGGTGCACCAAGCACTATTATAGGTGTTGTACCTGTAGTAAATAAGCAGTATGGAGATATTGTATTTACACATTTTTATCCTGAATATCACTGTCTTATGAATGGTGCAATTTCTGAATTAACAATAGAGAAGTTAGAGATGAGTATGGCAACAAGATAGATAATCACGGTTTGCCTATGAGTTGTGTTTTAGAAATTATATAAAAAATATATTTTCATAAAAAAAACAATGAGTATATTAGGACCAACAAGACCTAAAAAAACAAAAGACTTAAAGGCTTTGATAAATAATGTTCAAAATTTATATAGGCGAAATGTGCCTTTTGTTAACCAGTTTAATCATTTGAAAAATAGAGTTGATAATCTTAAATATGGGATTATAACAATATTTGCGGAGGCTAAGGGCCCACTTGTGTTGAATAGAATACTCTCATTTGGTAACGGTGGGGCAGAATCAAATGTGGGGCTGGTAATGACACGCCGTGGACATATTATGGGAATAGGTTTAGCATGTGAACGATTAGTTGGTGACGTATCTGTAATAGTTTCTGTCAATGGTGTTGAACAACCAAATTATGACATAACGCTTCACATCATCCAACGCAATCATGATAACCTTGATAGTCCTTTAGAGAGTGGTGCTGGTTCTGTTGTTAACTTTGTATGCAAGATTGCCAACGCTACCGCTGTAAATACGGTGGCATCATTATTAATTGAATTAATTTAATTTTTTATTATTAAATAAAAAAAATGCCGAAGCAACCGACAGCACCAAGTTTATATCCTGAGTTGTCAGTGGAAGACGGACAAAATTATAGATTACAAAAGATTTCAGAGATTGAAAAAAAGTTAATTACAGAACGAGATATACGTCAGTCACTTTATAAAAAATATAAACATGGTATTAATATTACAGATGGAATTGACACTACCTTAATATCTGCAGGTGTTATTATGGCTGGGATTGGATTTGTTGTTCCAGTTTTGTTACCTTTGGAAATGGCAGCAATAGTATGTGGAGCTACAGGTGTTTGTATTAATTGTATCAGACGCAAACTTAATGCAAAAGCTCAAAAACATCATGAAATAAAAACTTTGGCGGAGTCTAAGTTGAATAGCATAAAACAGTTAATATCAAAAGCGTTAAGTGATGCACACATTTCTGAGCAAGAGTTCAAGAAGGTTCTGGATGAACTGGAAAGATACTATAATTTAAAACAGGATATCAAACAAAATAAACTTGGAATTAGTGAAGTTCAAAAAAAAGAACTATTGGAGCAGGGAAGAAAGGAAGCAATGGCAACCTTACAAAAAAGTCTAAAAAGTGTGTCATGAATTGTTTTAGTAATGTGTATGAGTACGATCCACCACCTTTGTATTCAAGGTCGGAAAATTGTTAATTTAGGTGTAATTTTGATAACTTATAAAAAAAAAAAATTAAACTTGCAATCTTCACTACCCCTATTTTAAAAAAGTTTTAATAAATCAAGTAAATCACCATGGTGATTTATTATCTATGTATTTTGGGGTAGATACTTACTCAGGTTTAATTTTTTAAAATTTGAAAAACAAGTATTTTATTTCTTGTACATACTTGTTTTCAAGTTTTAAAAAATCAAACACGAGCAAGTAGGTATCCATTTCATATTTTGTTTTCAGATTTTAAAAAATCAAACTTGAATAAGTATCTACCATTTCATATCCCGAAGTATGTAAAAAACAATTTTGAGCCAGAACCCCCAAAATACATATATATACATGTCTCAATTAAGTTAATAGATTGACCATGTAATAGACTAAGATTACTTGTGTATGCTTTATTTGATGCAGCTTCAATTAATAAATGTCTGTCTTCAAATTAATTGTAGGCGTCAGCTGCGACAACATT
Source organism: Cyrtodaria siliqua (assembly GCA_037043455.1). NCBI lineage: Eukaryota > Metazoa > Mollusca > Bivalvia > Adapedonta > Hiatellidae > Cyrtodaria > Cyrtodaria siliqua. The sequence continues at coordinate 292,590 of JAWPHD010000532.1, read as the reverse complement.
CACTAACAAAACAACAATTATGAAAACTGTAAATGGCGACATAACACATTCCACTACAGTCTGTTGTGACATATTAAATACAAAACCAGGTACCCGGTATAGTGTTCTATATCGCATACTTGTCTATAAATACATTGATTTTGAATAAACTATACGACACAGATCTAGCTTTTAACATTACTAAAAAGTGCAGTGCAATAAATTGTTGTCGCACGGTGGATATAAAGGGTGAAAACAAGTTATATGGCAGAAAACAAACGGTATTATGTAACGTAAAGAACCGATGTCTATTTGTTTCCAATTGGTTCCGGGCAGATTTGCGTCATCTCTATTATTTTTCCGAAATGTAGGGAAATGACCGATTACTATTGTATGCGACTATGTCTGCGTTTACGTAAGACATACTTATGTCTGCGTTTTATTTGTTACCATGCTTCCACCCTGTTTTCGCGACATAGTAATGGTATTACGTCTTTATTCATAGAAGAAATAAGCAGTGACCATACATTTTCCTGATTAGACAGTTTTACATGTTGGACTGCCTCGATCTGTGATATATGGGCGGATAACAGAGAGCGTGATTGTATGCATAGCTAGAACACAACAGGACATCCTTTATTATGTAATGAGGATAATTCATGAAGGGTGTACTTAACTCACAAGACAGCAATTAGAAAATGCTCTTGAATATTTCAACATGAAGGAAACTCACTACTACTGTTCTAATTTTGAACTGGTAGTGGCAATACAACAACAATTATACTGTAATTTTAGGTTTGTTTAAATACAGCATTGTTATCATAGCATTATTTAATTTTCCTAGAAAAATAATTATTTTTCTTCCGGGGGCACTCGGACCATTTTCCCCTCAGAAAATGAAAAGGTCCCTGTACTGTGTAATTCCTTTAAGTGACAACCTTATCTATTTCATTTTGCATTTCAATAAGACTATCCGACCTTTAAATATATGTTTAAAACGAGTTGCCCATTTATTTTTTAAAGTTTTTTCAACTTCTTCATAATTGTGTTCAACGTTTTTAAGTATAGAATTATCTTTGTGTGTATATATATTTAACCTATGAATATCAAAGAAAGGCATTTAACTGAAATTACTGATTTACTGGAGTAAGTGGTCGTTGGGTATATGATGCTTTCAAAAGTAATTTAGTATGAATTTTCATTCTAAGGCTAAACAAATAATGTAGAAGGTAGGCACGTTATTTTGCCATCAATTTCAAATATTATTGGTTAATCAGACATATAACGCATCTTATTGTTTAAAGGAACACGTCATTATACAAAAGTTTAGTGCGACAATTTAAGACATTTCTAATACAGCCTTGATATACTAAGCCAACAAAATCTCGTTAGTGTTACATTTAGACAGGAAATACATATATAACAAGAAACCAGGTTTTCCATTTGAAATGATATTACAGTACCGGTAAGATGAAAATGAAGTAACAAAAGGCAAGTTCCGTTCCAATACCTAATTTTCAACTAAAGTTATTGAACGGAAACCGTTTGTTTTTCTATTTTCAGTAACAATGACCTTGACCCCAGTGACCCCAAATGCAATCAATCCCAAACTTCCTTTTGATATAAGCTACCTACACAGCAAGTTTCATTCTAATACCTCATTCCTTACTTAAGTTAATGAGCGGAAACCGTTTTTCTATGTTTTAGTAACAGTGACCTTGACCTTGACCCCAGTGACCCCAAATGCAATCCGAGCTTCCTTTCCATAAAAGGTACCTACAACCGGAGGAAATTACCAGAAAATTGTGATACAAATATGATATTTTTCACAGTGCTTGTAAATGTTATGTTCAAATGAAAAATAATCTGAGCCAATTCGATAATTTTCAAGATTGCCGCCAAATATTCAAGATGGCGGCCAAAACAGCTGTATATTAAGCTAATACTTTATCGCGTTCACTATATTTTGGCGTCGACCCCATCCACAAGAAACCCATAGAAATGCGAAAATGCTACCAATATTGACATATTTTAGACGTTTCATTTTATATCATCTTAACCTTAAGTTTGGACTGATACTATTTTCTAGCGTGTTTTTTTTTCAACTGACTGTGCCAAGGCGGTACCCATATTATCAACCCTGTTATCTTTGTAGTGTCGAATGCTTTGCTTCTATTTTCCTTTATAAGTGTTGTTTGTTTTGAATGTATGATTTGGTTGACTGTGTACTGTGAATGCTCAATTTCCTGTTCGACTTTCTATATCTGCTTTTATATTTATTATTAACTACTTTCAAGTTTGCATTCTGTTCAAATTGCCAGGCATAGCTACATGGCGCTGTACACACCAAAGTAGCATTTGCAACTTCTACATGTAAGATTTCTTTTCTTACAATCACATTACCGAACTGATTGACATATAGCTGAAATGCGAGACAGAGTTGTCCAATACAATTCCATTGGTCACCAGCATATGTCCAGACCCATTAAGACGGATAATGTATAATCTGATATTTAGTATTATGCACATATCAATCTTTTTCTCTACCTGGGGTGGGAGCGGAATGGACATTCCCGGGGATTCTATAAAAATAAACTCCCCGTGTTAGGGAATCATACACCAACATGTAGAGTTTGTTATTAACCTCTGCCCTGGTGAAGTATACATAAATAGTGCCCTAGTGACTGGAATTAGACAATGAATACAACATACTGAAATGGGAATCCATTGGAAGCAATAAACACAAACAAGAGATAAAAGTAGCAGTCTCAGTTTTATTGGGTTTATTCACGAGAGGTAAAGTAAGGTGCAAAGTAAGTTGGGGCAACTTTTTACGGCCGCCACAGCACTAAACAAACGCTACTGTGAATGTCAATACATACTGAATAGGGGATCCCTTTGAAGCAGCAAACACAAGCTAGATATAAAAGTAGCAGACTCGGTTGTATTGAGTCTGTTCATGAGAGGTAATCTAAAGTGCAACACCTCTTACGCCTCCTATCACCGGCATAAGCGGCTCAATAGAAACATGAACTGTTAATTTTTGTATCTGCTGTTACAACAGTTGGCTTTGTTAAACATGCCTACGACTGATTTTGCGATTAGCAAAACAGTTCAGTTCAGTTTTAATTCGAGAATCGTAAAATATTTTTGACAGTTAGCCGGCACTTTGCTTGAATCTGAAACATTTCACCTAACACCGGAACCTCTGGTATTCCTTTGTACTACTCACTCAAATATCTGTCAATTGCGATGTAGATGTTGTTGCTTTATTTTTGACAGTACGACTCCAACTTTGGTCTCAGTATATGTTGAATTCTCCGTTTAGGTGGAATTTACTGATTTTCTTGCTCGAAAACAACAACACTGGTTTTCTTGCTTGAAAGATATAATTGTGTAGCTGAATCAGTCTCAGAATCGTCTGTGAGAAATGCTAAGAAGTTATGTTATTGCCTAGAACCAAAAGTCCTTATTGAGTCATAACAATCTGCTACTAGTCTACCACCATTTCTGATCAAACTGTAAATGCTGCTAGAATCATCAAGGAATGAATCTCATTCCAATTCCTTTAATGTGTCCTCTTTATTTTTCTTAGGATGAGAATATTTCACTTTCACCATTATTATAATCAATCTCAAATTGTTCTACAGGGCTACACTTTTTTTGTAACTAAAGCCATCCACATTTTTAAAGCAGATAGATTATCGGCCAGTCATATTCCCAACCATCTCCCTTTACTTTCATTTTCTTTTGTTCATGAACCTGGTTAATAGGATGCTGAAAACATTTTTTCGGTGATGTTTGCAAATGTACGCTTTATGAATTTAGCTGCATTGACTGGATACTTGCCGCTCAATCAAACGAATTGGTAGCATGACCAGGGGCAAACACGTAGAGGATGAGTTCTGAAGTACAATGTACAATTTTGTCTAGCTGAATATTTGTCTCTATACACAAAGTCCAGAAAAAGTGTTTTAAAATTCAGGACCTGAATCCATAACTGAAATTGTGAACATTCTTTAATTGATATAACACTATTTTCATCGCCATTTCTATCGCCATCTCTGCATGGTTGGCGTACATATTTTCCTTTAGCTTGCTAAAGTCACATTCAGTTATCTGTTTCTCTTAAATTGTTTTTGAAACATTTGAATCAGATATAAACGATTCGGCCGGATCATTTGATTCGATAGGAGATTCAGAGGGGACAGTTATCCAGCCATTGTATTTCAGTACATAACATAGCACCTACAAATTGTCATTTTGATGTGCAACCATTCCATGATAATAACAATTATCGTTGAATGGTTTGCCAATGTAAATATCGGAAGATCTGCTGTTTATTACCGTCATTTGTACAGGATTAAGAAAGCTAACACGTCCTTGACCATATCCATAGAATGGTTGATTTTTGCCACGGAGTGTGCTTGCTCTTAAAATAATGGCAATAACGCTGTGATAGTGTGACTTAAAATGGTAAAGACTGCCTAGAAGTATAGAGGTTGAATGCCATGCTGGACCGTCTTTGAAACAGCTGCCTCTTTAAGTTTAGGTAGACATTTCACGATTACAATTTGACATGTATTTTAAGATTTCACATTCTAAATTCTCAAAGTTGGCATTTTATAATGTCAGAATTATAATATATAATTTGATAACATTTCCTAACTTGAACCACCCGATTCGTGTTCAATACATTTCATTAAAGCAACTAACCCGCCCTATAACGGCATTACAAACCAGTTATCGAAACTCCAGGTTTCGAAACGGTGTACATATGTTGTAAAATGTGGCTGTTGATGGCGGGATAGGGACTTTAAAGAATAGCTTTGTAATATGTATGGGTGATACAATCATAATTTTATTTGATGGTAAATATTCGGCCGAACGTGTTCTCTTTTATGCAAAAAAAAAAATAATTGACGTTTGCTCTATTCGGATCATTCGTATCATTGTAATCACACATATAATATAATTTAATATGAATAAGGCACTGCCTCATAGCGAGCTCAACTCATTAAAAAAACACTGGAATGCAAATGAAAACAATCATCAGCACATTATGGTTATTAGAACCACCTCAGTGAGAGGCGAAGAATAAAAATTAATCATGAAACTCTGCCCTACTCTTACTGTCAGAAAAATTGTAATAATTATTTAACATGCAGACAGGCAGTTTGGTAGTTTGGACCTTTTATTTACCATCCCCATCAGATGGACAAAGCCAAGGGAAAATGTCTTGCGCAAGATGCTTGACCTTGAACTTAAGTGATGTTCACACCCAATATATTAATGATACCTAACAGTTTCATCTCATTACCTGAAATTGTTGGACAACTTATTGGAATGAACACCAAAAGTACATTAATATTCACATTGACATTACTTTAATGTGCAACACACGGTCTTTTGAAAACACATAGGCAAATTAGGTTGCGTCTCATTATTTTAAGATCTATGAAGTTCCTAGGTCTTTACTCGAAAGAAGAAGGGGTTTAGGAGTATGACTGGACATGAAAACTGCATGACCTTGAATAAAGGACCAATATATGTGTATGCTACTTACCACATGGACCGGACAAGAACATTTTTCTTAAAGGCAATTGAAATAAAACTTAAAACGTTTTTGTTTGTTTGGCGTGTAACGTCATTTTCCAGCACATTTAAGGCTATGTATGACGGTCAACATTTTTTAGTGGTGGAAGCAGACCACTCACTTATTCCTGGTTAGAAGATGTCAGACACATACTGTATACTTCCCGTCGTCCATAAGAATCAACACTTACAAGTCGAGCTCCCAGTGGTTCTTGACTAAGTAGCTTGTATGTTTTGTTTTTGTTTTCAGCGATAATAGAATTCTATTTTTTGCAATGATCTCTTGTGTAATGTCATAACTTAATATCAATTACTATATAACTGATCGTTGGCCACAGTTGAGTGTTTGGTACATCACTTATTCCCACTACTGTATCCATCAACCACAGATAACTGCAACTCATTAATGGTGCAAGTACATCCAGTGCTTTTTAGTTCGGTTGAAAGTTCAAGCCATCCGTTGCAGGTTATTAATGCTGAGTTCTACTATTAAGCAAAACACAGTCATAAACAACCACAAACAATGGAAGACTGACGCATACTATATTCTTTTCTTGGACATTCTTGAACATTCAGGACATCTAAGGGTGCAGCTTAATTAAGGCAGAAATGGCACTGAAAAATATAAAATATATTAAAAACAACAACAAAAAAACACATATTTTCAAAACACAGTTTTATAACCGATTCAGCAAACGCTATTGATAGCATTTGTCTAAAACGTTTTAATTTCTGAAACGGTTGTGACACAGCATGGTAGACTTCGACACTAGAGATCTTACTTGCACCACTGAGTGTTACAATGTGCCCATGGGAACGCGTTTAATTTCTTAGCTTTTTTTTTTTAATGTGGACATAAACTGTTTGAATGTTGTGTTACATTTACGTCATATTTAGCACATGTTAGGCTATATATGACGATCTATTTTTTTTGTGGTAGTATCAGATCCATTTTTTTTCTTTGGTACAACCAGAACCGAATATCTCCAGCCGTCCATGATTATTGACACTTTCTCACTTGACAAGTCAAGCTTACAGTGGAACACAAATGTGTAGCTGTGAGAGACGAGAAAGTTTTAGACACAGACTCTTTACTATCCCGGCCAAGGATGCGCCGGACATAAAGTGGGCGGCCAAGGATGCGCCGGACATAAAGTGGGCAGTCCCGTGTATTGAAGGTTATATATATATATATCTTTCTCCTGTCTGGGGCGGCTCTAAATACCTTAGATATTGTGTTGATACACCATTAAAAAATATATGTCCAAGAAGCTACTGTTTAACACTGCAAAAAGGAAAATATTTCCTGGCAGAGGGATGTTAACAAGCATGTACTGGAGTCAGGCAAATGAAAAACTAGATTAATCTATTGAAGAATTGATTTTTAAAGGATTTATTTCCATATTTAGATCTTTCGACAGGCTAAATATTTAGATCTTTCAACAGGCTATGCAAAACATTAGGTTACTTTAAAGTGTGTGAAGTCCGGGACACTTCTCGCTAAATTTAAACTAGCTTATGTTTTTCATAACCCGTTAAAATATAGAAATATTGAATTTAATCGTTTTATGTACTTGGTAACAGTGACGTTGCCAACCTTGCACGCTTACAACAGTTCTCAAGTTAATCAAACGAATAAACTATACCTTGTTTGTTTTAGCTGTGCCCAAAATGTAAAATTGTTATTTCACTAGGAATTTAAATGAAGCACATAAACGTGTTTCATTTAAGGTCAATGCAACAGAAATGTAAATATTGGGGTTTGAATGGTGGTAGTGAATGGCAACTTTACCATAAATAGCTTCATGTTAAATTTTCCCTTCACTTTGCGTATATTATAAATTTGCCAACCACTGACCGTCGTTAAACCCCAGGAATACCGAAATTAGAGAATCAATACTTAAATACACATTATTCAGCTGCTGAAGGCAGCTGACTCTTATATGACTTTTAAATGTGCCTATGGTTAACAGACTGTGACTCATGTAAGTGGCAATACGCATGCTTTACAACTTGAATTCCTAGAGAACTCGTCTGAAAAACTTGAATGGTATAAACACATATTTTGTAATTTTGAAAGGCTACCATTTCAATTGCTGAAATGACATTTTCGTAAACCAGTCTACTGAAATGTAGCATGTAATCCATTCGCAACATCTCGTACACTGCTTTGCGGGATCCCGAAGAATGACGGGATTTGCCGAGCGTTCGCGATTGGCATGTAATCATTACTATCATATGTATATTAGCGACGAAACATTCAGAAGTCTCAATGGTGCATTTGGTCGAGGCGCCGTGTTTGTACCCACGAAGGTATGGTTCAAGCCTGCTGATTTGCCTTTTTTTTTTAATTTTCATTGGTTAATATTATTCCTTTTAAATTACATTTTTCACTTTGATAACGCAATCTTATAATTACACATGGTAACAGTGAACAGTTTATATGTGTTGTAATGTACACTCTAACGCACACGTGAACAATTGTATTTCTGTGGTGATGTGTACTTCTAGCACGCCGTATTACAAGGTAATTGTAATCAATATGTAAGGCATGTCAAGGTTTTTGAACAGAAAGAAGCGAGGTCGCCCTATTTGATTTAAAATGCTTGGTAGGAAGAACTGATGATAAAAATCGGGAAGAATGTAAGACAAAAATGTCGTGGCGTGTTTATGTCTCCGTGACAACATTTATTTTTTTCAATATTGTTTTAACACCCGTGACTTGATATATTATTGTGTTAACTTCTTGTCTTTCGGCAGCTATTTTACGATTGCGTAAACCCTTGCTTGTTTACCTGTTGTTATAGTATCAATAATAGTGTGCCTTGGGAGGTTGGTAATGATAAAATCATAAATAGTGCAAGAAAGATAAAATATCATCAGTGTATTCAGTATTGACCACAGAATAGCCTTTTTCTATTCAGGCACACCAGATTGAGCAATAAGCTCCATAAAATGAAAGTATTCGAAATTAGACGCGTATATATTTTTTTCAAAATTGTGCTTATAAGCTGCAAAAACGAGGTATCAAGATCCAAATTATATCATTCAGTATATTGAACCGCACAGAACTTCGCATATGGGGGCGCCCAATGGAAAAGCCTGTAAACATAGCAGTCTGATTACCTTGACCTCCGAGATAATATTTAGTGCCCCCACAATAGCATAAACAATGGGGTTATAGTTGTGTTAAAATCGAATAGAATCGTTCCGGTGTGAATAATTAATTTCTGCACAACCATCCGAACTCCTAACTGTATTTTATTCACCGATAAAACACAGTTACGTATTTATTACCGTATATTTTATTTCCCCGTAGTGAAATACAAGTACAGTATTGGTATCTACTATCCTCGACCTCTTAGTTTACGACCACTTAACGACAACTGGCTACATATATCAGTAATACATTATATATTTGACATAATATGATGTTAGCTAATCTAAACTATTCAAACTGCAACAAAAACTACCGCGGCTTTGATTAAATTTTGTTTATTTTCCATCCGATAGCATTTGTAAATGGATGATCTCAACTTGTTTGTTTCCAGTGAACGGCATGTGTTTCCGGTCACCTTATTTACTATAGCTTTTATCCCGAGATGCAGTATTTTCATATTGGCAATTTATGCAAATGTGTTGACCTAAACTCACGATAGCTGACAGTAGAGAAACAAAATGCAAAAATATCAACCATTTTTTAATTTAACAAGAAGAAACAAAGCCGTACTTATTTTCTATGAAATAACGTTAGTAAATGTCTATCCTCATCACCCTAAAATGGATTTTTTTCAGTACTTTGGAGCATTACAATTATTGTCTTCTCCTGTTTTCAAAACATGTACGTCTGCTTGTCGGGAATTTAGGTCACATATCATGTAGGAAATGAACTAACATAACAATTACCAGATGTTTTTAACACAAACACCGACATTGCTGCATGTTTTACTCAGTTACCCCGCCCTTGATATTACCCATTTACTACTTCTCATTTTACGCGTAACTAAAACTTGTTGATATCTAAATTCTAATGAAAGGCGAAGGATTAAATCATCAATGCATCGTAAGATATTTTTTGGGGTAAGTTTGCTTTATAATGGGATGCATTTAATGACGAAAACACTGGTAAAGAGATCAACTATCCATAATAAAACTATCCGTAGCATCAGAAACCAGTCTTATTTGCAAGTGTTTTCTGTTGTTGTTTACAACTATTCATTTAGCAGACGATCATAAAAAACAAGACATCCGTGGATTCACATGTCTCGCCTAACGGGGGGTGGACTTAAATATAAAAAGGTCAATGATGCTTAAATAAAAATTTGTAAACATTTTAGTAACTAACAACAATCGAGTTTGCTGTTTGCTGAGATGACATTTAAGTGCATTTGTTTAAAAACGAAATGCCATTCTATTAAAAACAAGAGGCCTAAGAGGGCCTGTGGATGCTCTACTGGCTAAAACGGCTCTTATATCAAGGGTTGTCGACATAAAATTCCCATCAGTAGTTTTTTTAAAGCATTGCAAAAACAACAGGGATAAGATGGCCTTAGATCGCTCACCTGGTAATCATGGGCAATAAGTCTGCTGTGTCTAGTCTGGCATGGGCATTTTTTTAATTTGTCCCACTTTCTTCTATGAATGAAATTTCATAAAAATGGGTGGGTGGGGTGGGGGGGGGTGTTAACATTCTAAACAAATATGGTAAGATCAGATAAAAAATGAAGTAACTACAGATTTAACAAAGGAAAATACAATAATAGCATTTTGTCAACAAATCAAGGACCATAACCTGTCGTTACTAATTAGATCTAGCTGATTTTCCAACTTGTCCAAAATTGCATTGATATACCATGCTTTGCACAACTAGACATCATACTGAGGCTTCCTGCCAAATTTTGTAGAAATCCAACAAGCCGTTTAGGAGGAGTAGCGACGACAAGAAATTTAAAGTAAAAATGTCAAAGTGCCATAACTCCGTCATAAATCAGCAAACTAGGCGATATGCACAATTAGACATCTTACCGATGCTTCCTGCCAAGTTTCGACGAAATCCAACAAGGCGTTTAGGAGGTGTAGCGCCGGCAAGAAATTTAAAAAAAAAATGTCATGAGGCCGTTACTCCATCAAAATTCAACGAACCAGAAAAAAATGTAATATGCACAGCAATGCTTCCTGCTAACATGGTGTTAACACACACACACAAAAAAAATAAATAATAATAATGAAATAAGAAAATTAAATTTTTTTTTTTTTATTAAAGGGACACTGTCCGTAACTTTTAGCTTATAAAACACACACTAATTATGTTCGCAAACATTACACACCAAACATTACTGAATATTTACTAACTAAAGCAGGATTATTTGATGGAATTCAGTCGCGGCACAAAAAAAAGAGAATCCATTTCGGGCGTTTGAACTCGCAGCCCAATCTAAAATTACACTCGCGGTAATAATAGTGAACGTTAAGTGGTCGACCTAGCTCCCAACTGAGCTAAGCGGGCTATACATATTACGCGGTAAATACTATGGTGATAACCTATTGCGCTAATGGAAGTCACGTGATCGTAGAAAAGGTAAATACAGTGGGTCCCACTTTATTTACAAATAATAATTTAAGTGTTTTTTTTCCAAACTCACGAATGTATTACTACAGACATCTTGGTGTCTATGCTCATGTTTTCATGTATATATTTCATTGAATAAAAGACAGACAGTTATTTGGTTATGCTCAATATCTGCTTACTTACGGACAGTGTCCCTTTAAAATCAAGAAATAAAAAAAATTAATAGAATTAAAACAAACAAAATAGTATTTTTATTTTTTAAAGGGGCTGGCGTGGCGCAGTCGGTAGCGCGGCGGATTTGTAACCGGAGGCCCCGGGTTCAAGCCTCCGTGGTGCCACTGAGTTCCGTTGGTGTGTTCTTGGGCAAGACACTTTACCTTAGCCTCGTCCGTCGGATGGGGACGTAAACCGGGCGGTCCCGTGTATCGGTCTATCTTCCGAGCACGTTAAAGAACCATAGGAATCTATTCGATAATAAGAGTAGGGCAGGTTCCCGGATTCCTATGTATCCTTCCCCTCTCTCTGGGGCGGCTATAAATAACCTATACTGTGTTGATGAGCCGTTAAACAACATTCAATTTTATTTTTTAAAAAAAAAAAAATGAAAAAAAAATAATAATTAAAACAAAAAAAAATTGAAATAGGAAATTAAAAAAATATATATCTATTAAAAAAAAAATATATAAAAAAAACAAATATATACTAATAATAATAAAAAAAAGGCAAAACATCTGGTAAAGATCAGATGAAAAATGAAAGCCCTATCGTATTAACGAGGTAAAATATAGCATTTTTAACTAAATCAAGGGTCATAACTCTGCTGCTATTGGTCCGATCTGGCTGGTTTTCGAACTTGTGCGAGCTTTCATTGATATTAACAATCTGGTAAAGTGTGGTAAAGATCGGATGAAAAATGAAGGCCTTTGGCCAGTAGAGCTAAAAATCATCAGCTCCAAAAAGTAGGTCAAGGTCATAGATGAAATCCAGGCATCCAAAAACAAGATGCACTACCGAAAACACAACTATGTCAAAATAGAATATGTTTTTTTTCCAAAGATTAAGCTATAAATTAGGTTTAAACATCTAGTGCATAATTCTAGTTCATGAGAAAGTGATGTAAATGTAACAATTAAAATTATCTGCCCTTTGCTTGGATGGTGAAGGTCACATCCACATTTGCTTTGTCACGTTGCAATGTACCACTCAAGATACAACTATAAGCAAAGTTTGAAAGTTCTCACTGCATACAGTTTGTGAAAAAGTGACCTAAATGCCAAAGTTGAAGGTAAAAATTATAAGGTTATCTGCCCTTGCTTGGAGGGTCAAGGTCACTTCCACATTTGCTTTGTCAAGTCGCGATGTACCACTCAAGATACAACTATAAGCAAAGTTTTAAAGGTCTAGTGTATACAGTTTGTGAAAAAGTGACCTAAACGCAAAAGTTGAACCTAAAAATTAGTAAGTTATATGCCCGTTGCTTGGAGAGTCAAGGTCACTTCCACATTTGATTTGTAACATTGCGATGTATATCACCCATGATGCAACTATAAACAAAGTTTGAAAGGTCTAGTGCATACAGTTTGTGAGAAAATGACCTAAACGCAAAACTTGAATGTTGACGCCGCCGCCGCCGGAAAAGCAACACCTATTTCTCTTTTTTTCCTCGAAAAGGCGAGACAAAAAGTGCACTTACTTTCTACACAGATGCGTGCTAAATGCAAATACAAAGTCAACCCTTAAACAATTTATAATCATTGTATCACTCACAAAGAGTTGCTAGTTGGGGCATGTCATCTCTGTAAAGATGCACTAAAGAGAATAAATAAAAGGCGCTTTATTGTAATTGTTTGTGAAGTAGATGTTAAGTGGATGTTAAGTTTCGCGTGTCTCACTAATTCCTATTGTTTTGAAGTGGCTGTAAATAATTTAAATGCACTATGGTAACTATGGTTGGGTAATTTTGATTTTGCAACAGTTTCAGTTTCAGTTTTCTTTTTCTTTTTCTCATTTTTCCTGTTTGTGAAGTGGCAGTAAAGTGTTCAAGTGCTTGCACGAACCCACCATTGTCTCATATACCGTTTTAAGTGGCCTCTACAGGTTACTTTAATTTTGAACAATTGTAGATCATGTCATTTTCTATATCATTAACTACTAGCCAATATTTATAAACAAAAAAGGAAGTAAAAATTGGGACAAAAACACCGTAATTATATGCTTATTCTTGCATATCCACGTTTTATACGAGTCCTGGAAAATCTGATATTACACATGGGGTCAGATAAAAGTCATGCACATCAACAATAGGGCCTAATGTAATATCAGATCAATAAAAACGCGACTTCATGTCATTGTGTAAGTATAAAGTTTTGCTTATGATATAATTTTCATAAACCTGAAGGTCTGAGCCTAAACCGTACTATAAATGCCGGTCTATTTCAGCCGTGCTATAAATGACAGATTCGGCAGTATTACCATGCGATGTACCACTCAAGATACAACTATAAGCATAGTTTTAAAGGTCTAGAGCATACAGTTTGTGAAAAAGTGACCTAAACGCAAAAAAGTAACCTAAAAATTATTAAGTTATCTGCCCTTTGCTTGGAGGGTCAATGTCACTTCCACATTTGCTTTGTCACGTTGCCATGTACCACTTCAGATACAATTATAAGCAAAGTTTGAAAGGTCTTAGTGCATACAGTTTGTGAAAAAGTGACATAAACGCAAAAATTTAACCTAAAAATTATTAAGTTATCTTCCCTTTGCTTGCAGGGTCAAGGTCACTTCCACTTTTGCTCTGTCACGTTGCCATGTACCACCTAAGATACAACTATAAGCAAAATTTGAAAGATCTAGTGCATAAAGTTTGTGAAAAAGTGACTTAAACGCAAAAGTTGAACCTAAAAATTAGTAAGTTATCTGCCCTTTGCTTGGAGGGTCAAGGTCACTTCCACATTTGCTTCATCACGTTGCGATTTTAAATCCATGATACAACTATAAGCAAAGTTTGAAAGGTCTAGTGCATACAGTTTGTGAGAAAAAGACCTAAACGCAAAACTTGAATGTTGACGCCGCCGCCGCCGCCGCCGGAAAAGCAACACCTATGTCTCTTGACGAGATTTGCATAATAAACGTGCGCAGACGTGATTTCGACCGACGGAGGAAAATACGTCTGCACACGTTTATGGTGGTCGAAAAACGATACGTATTCATCAGATACAGATCAGATTAGTTCTTAATTAAAATGCATTTTTTTTGCAACCAGACTGAAAACATTCAGGACTGTTTTGTGCCCCTTTTAACATACTCTGATCACTCATTCTCTCCCCACCCACACCCTCACACCCCCACTCATATTATTGGGCCCCCACCCCACCCCTGTTCCTACGCCAAACCATTTTTCAGAACTTAATAAAAAGAAGAAAATCTTTAAGCACCTTTCAACATCTGAGTTCTAAATAAATAGGCGCACATTACTTGGAAACTTGGCAACAGCAACTGCACTGCAGTGGTTAAAATTTCCCCACCCACCGACTTTGCCGTAAGTTTGTATATGATCAGGGCTTTATATTTAACCCAGCTATGATATATCAATAAAGTGCGATGCGTTTTCATTTAAACATTGTATTTTAGATTATCGATACTGCAGTAGCTTTTAAAGATAGGTAGAAATACTGTTACCTTGACTCTGAGTCTCTCAGCTGGTAATAATCACCATTATTTTATAAATTGTTAGACGGTTGTTTATCCTCATTTTCCTAATGACGTCACGTTTACAAAATGAAGTCTGGTAACCGGCCACCTGGATGTACTAGATCCAACGCGAATAGAGGTGGGCCGGATACCAAAAAAGATGGGAGTTAACTGCGTTTGGAACGAATATAGCCATGACCTCCCCTTAACAAGGGAGTTAACTGTGTTTTGACTTTTTTACCACGGTTTTTTTCCCCATAGTATTTGCTACTCGCGTTACCGTAGAGCTCGCTCGCTATTATATATATAAGTTATGATATATGCGATTATAGTTTAGCTAAGAAACTGTTTGAAACAATTATAACCTTTCTTTAGTATATATACAATAACGTTTTACCACCAGTGTCTACATAATACTTTGATGTGGTTTCATTTTTGAACTTTTAGGCCATTTTGGCAGCCATTTGGAAAACTGGTGACCATTTTGAAATAAGGGGAACATGAAGTGGCTCAGGTTCTTAGTATGATCAGGTCACCCTAGAGAATAATTCTGCCAACTTTCATGCTTGTATCACAATTTAAACTATTTTGACAAGTATCTCAGTTATTTCCTCCGCACAGCAAGTTTCTTTTCAATATCTCATTCCCAAAGCGTTTTATTTATATTTTAGTAAAGTAACCTTGACTTTCATCCCAGTGACCCCAAAAGCAATCCCAAACTTCCTTTTGATTCAACCTACCTACACAGCAAATTTCATTCTACTAACTAATTCCCAACTAAAGGTATTGAGCGGAAACCGCTTTTACTATTTTTGGTAGCAGTGACTTTGATTTTGACCACAGTAACTCCAAATGCAATTCCAAGCTTCCTCTTTCCATATAAGGTACATTCACAGCAAGATTCATTCCAATATCTCATTCCTAACTAAAGTTATTGAGCGGAAACTAAAAGTATGACACCGCCCGCACGACCACCCTCCCACAATACCCCAAACTCATAACCAGGTTTTTCAAAGAAAATCTGGATAAACAGGAAAACCTGGTTAATAAAACGTGTGTTCCTCGGAGTAAACGTATTCACTTTCATAACTAACATTGTACCATAATACATATATTTACTGACTGACTGACTGACTGACTGACTGGCTGGCTGGCGGGTTGGCTGGCTGGCTGGCTGGCTGGCTGACTGACTGACTGGCTGGCTGGCTGGCTGGCTGGGCTGGCTGGCTGACTGACTGATTTATTGATTGATTGATTGGTTGATTGATTGATTGATTGATTGATTGATTGATTGATTGATTGATTGATTGATTGATTGATTGATTGATTGATTGATTGATTGATTGATTGATTGATTGATTGATTGATTGATTGATTGATTGATTGATTGATTGATTGATTGATTGATTGATTGATTGATTTATTGATTTATGATTGATTGATTGATTTGTACACAAAACAATATGTACCAAATATATATATTACGGTGGGATTATATAAAACTGTTATTTTATTAATTTGTGTTTTTGTTTAGAAGTGTCAGCACGGTTTCCTGTCGCGGCTGCTGTGTCTATCCCGCTATCGATTATTGCAGCAGTCGTCATTGCAATTACAGTATTCTGCATTCTAAGGTATGGAAGTGGATATAAACACCTGTTTTAATCTAATACAATATATTGTGTATTTGATACATATAATGTTAAATATAAGAAAATTGATCCTTGGTGATTGATGACTCCCTTTCACGTAAGGCAGTTCCATAGCTGGCATTCCAGACTAACTTAATAGAGTCATGTTTTATTCGAGGACTTAATGCTAGGCTCACACCGTATGGGAATGACATGCTATGTTCCTGTTCCTCATAAACGATTCCACGATTCTCACAAAAACGATGCTGTATAGTGCATGGACAACCCAGATACAAATATATTCGCACTATTAAGTTTTATTGCTGCTGAGCTTACAAAGAACATCTTATCTTAACTTAAATTGAATTATTCAAATGTTTACTAAAAAGTGTTTTTGTTAATTTAACAAATGATGACTGTTAGTTATTGACATGCATTATGTTAAGTTTTCCACTACACTCCAGGAAACGAAGACGAGACCAAGCTAAATCTAAAGAGGTGTGTAATGTTAGTCACAGCAACGACCATAACATAATGGCAAAATCGAATCAAGCATACACCGCAATCTGCCTCGATGATGACATCAACTATTCAAACATACCCGCAGAACGACAAGTACCAGCACTGCATGGCCTTGATTATGTCAACGTACAGGCGAATGCAGAGGGAAAAGACACTGACGCATACAACACAATAGACTTCAAGCCTGGCATTTTTGCAGTTGACGCTGGTTACGGTCATCTGCCAAGACAAGAACAGGCAACCGACAACACATACTCTCATATCATGGGTGATCAATCTCATGCCCAACATGATGCAACTTATTCCCACGTTGAAAGCAATAATGGTGTAAGAAAAGAGCCTCCTTTTCCAAGCGATGAACCCGATCAGACGTATAACAATTTGCAAACTGTTGACAGACGAGGTATGATACCTAAACGTGTGCTACATACAGAGGAAGATGATGAGTATAATCATACGAATATTGTCCGTACAGCAACACAAAACTGAGATCCGAAGTGATATACACTATTAAGTAACAAGACTGAAGTAACGCATTTAACACCAGTAAAAGTCCAAGAAAAATTTAAACGATGAACACTTTGGAAAGGTTAAGCAAACGGTGAAACCTGAAGATTAATATGTTAATTGATCAATAATCTTTTTGAGACAAGTGGCAGTCTAGGCAGTATCATGAATGGAACATGTTACACTGCGGTCAAGACAAATCACAAATTCTTCAGACGGGACATTTTAGACAACAGGTGCAGTACAGTACAGATAAATACATATACTGATAAAAATAAATTTAGCAAGTAAATTGCATGGCAAATTCATTTGCAAATATTCTAGGCTATGCGTGGCAGAGGTCATTAACAATATAATTAACATAATTAGCAGATATATGCAGGGCATTGTATTTGAAATATATCTGCGAAAAAATAACAATTGCTTTAATCTACCTGCTTTACAGATAGTATAATTTCGTTCTTATTTCAATGTGAAGGGAGGTAATTTCATATTTTTTTTAAACTTTGGTTCGTTATTGCATTATAATTACAAGGTTAGTATCCATTGCTTTTGCGGTGGTTATAACTTGAAACCCAGAACTGCCATTTAGTGACGTTTAACCACGTTATTTATCATATTGGTATTTTTAAATATGAAATACGCTGTTTTAAGGGTGCCCTCTGGTGAATATCAGTATAACAAGAATTTTTAATTTCCCTGTTTTTTATGAAAACTAACATATTACTAATACTACTACTGGACAAATAATGATGTATTGGTGTTTAATCTTTTTAGCAATATTAATCTTTATTAATACACCCCACAAAGCCCAAAGTCGGGTTTTAAATTCAGAAGCAGCTGAAAATTGGGTATGGCCTTAGAAATCACCCAATATTTTAGATAAAAAATAAGCAAATGATAAAAAGTTATGGGAAGCTAAACAGATATCAATACAAAAGTAAGAAAACCCTTAAAATGATAAAAATAGGAGAAATCCTTGAAGTTTTTAATTTCAGCACACCTTCTAATGAAACAATATAGGGTCTCAGGGATGATACAGTGGCTGATATGAAAACTGACATATAATAATCTATAATTATCGAACCTACATCAATGTGTGGGGTTCATGATTGTGAAAATGTATACAAAGTATCAAGGGTGTATGACTAATGATTTTGGAACATCTTTCCACTTGTCACAACATCCACATACGCGTTGCGCGAAAATATGCGCAGATCACGCTAAATCGTCACCAGAGGGCACCCTTAAGTAAATGGGAGATAACTCTGATACTTACATTGGATCACAACTAATTAGTGAAAGAGAAGATCACCCTATGTCATGCAAATGTTTTATAATACTTCACATTATAAAACAGCATTCAATTTCTTGAAGCTAAATGTACATGAGGATTTTCCTAAACTTATTTTTTTCAGTATATTTTATTCCGAGATATAGACAGGAGAACAGTTTATAGCAATTTCAAACAATTGGTACTTGAAACGATTAGAATAAATTAAAACAGTGTGTGTATCATTTTTGTAAGGTTTGACAAAAACACTATTTATGCAAATCTCATGTATAAATTAATTCAGTAAAACCCAATAATCTGCCATCTAAATGCCTCACTCCTTAAAAGGGCTTAAGTATGGACGTCAAATGCCTGGTACTGGCTTTCATACTCGATACACATCAATCGCAATATCAAATCAAAGCACTGAAAGTGCTGATGGACGGTGCCACTCAGAAAGTATAGATTCCGAAAATAACGGGTTTGCGTACTAACGTGGTGAACATTTGTGCAAAATATTATTGAAATCAGAGTGATGGGACCGGACGGAAGGACAGACGGACAATGGCAATTTTATTAAAGTAAAGCTATGTAGAATTTGTTACAATTTATAAGTGTCAAAGAAGATGATTGTAAAATGAAAATGTCAGAGAAAGTTGGTCACAACATACGTATACATGAGATCTCGATTGCTTTCGAAAACCAATCAGATGCACTCATGCATAACAGAGTTATCGCCCCTTGAATGTCTGAAAAATAGGATTTCTGCAAAGACGTTTTCGGTGGCCATATGTCTAAAACAAAAGGAACTTCACTGAATTATGATAAGTATAAAAAATAAATAAAAGAAATACATGTAGTCTGATAAAATGGTAGTCATAGTTTCTATGTATTGTTTTAAAATCCTTAAATATAAATGCTTTTTAAACACAATATTGTTACTTGTAATAAAATGTGATAAAATGTCATTTATAGAACGGAATAATTATAACTATTCCACTGTAATATATGTATTCATTCTCTATTAAATGAAGTATGTTTGTTTGTCCTTTTCTCTGAAATACTGCGTATTGTATTCCGCCTTGTTTAGGCAATACACAGGTAAATGTTATGCCAAATAAAATATTCAAATGAATTGAATAGATGAAAATAATTGTATGGTTTGATAAAAAGATATCTGTGGTACATTATTAGTCATTTGGTTTGTTACTGACACCCTACAGAAATATGTGGGGTCAGTAAGATTTAAAGGGGGCGAGGCAATAGCCGAGTCCCCCTATATATTTGACTGACCCCACATATTTCTGTAGGGGGTCAATAACTAACCCAATAACTGATTTATTGCATCAAGCACCCTTTTAAAAGCAAAAACCGATATTTAACCCATTTTAATGGAGAGTCAAAGTCATTGAGACGTTCGTGCAGTTTGTCGGCATGACGATGACGTCACGACCGGTATAGTTTAAAAACATTATTAATTTACTTATTATGTTTGTTACTAACGCCTTAAAGAACTATTTGCAAATAATTTAAACTTTAAATCGAATATGTAGTCCATATTGTTTTAGTGACCCTCTATGAATAATAGAGTGACCCTCTATGAATAATAAAGGGTCACCATGTGACCGCTCTAATCCAATGAAATTCCTAGGGTTGCGTGCGAGGTGCAATACAGTTATATAATCTCTTTGTCTCGCGAATTTATGAACAGCCTTTGATAGTTACCATGATGTAATGTGATAAAAGGTTTCAATTTAATATCATGGTAATCTAATTACTTACTTTTCAAATGTACGTACTGCACGGATTCTATTTATTATCCAATTACACCTGATATATATCTATTTCATGTACGCATGCTAATTGTTCTAATATATGATATAAATAAATGATATCAATAAATGAATTTAAACATTATTTTTTGTCGTTACATACATCCTGCATACACTGATAATATACCGATAATCTCTATTAGATTCATTAATAAACTATTAATTGCTACTTTCGGTATTCTCCGTACTACGCACTGTTTCCGTTATATTTCGGAATGGTACGGTACGGCTTTTACTCCCAACCTCTTGTAGACGCTCGTTTACATTATAAGACATATGCGCATTAATTTGTACAGGATCAAATCCCTTCAAAACATCATATTACTTCAACTTAAGTTAAAATCACTTAATGTTTACCAGCGCTTACATATTTATAAATATGTTGTCAATATACGGACCTTTTGCCCATTTACAGCATTGCAAATGGTACTACTTTTATCGCGCTGTAATCTGGTGCTCCTTGGTTTCTAGTAGAAATTCCTTGTGCGTCAGAATTGCCACTACTTAGTACGTTGCCTGACGGCACCGTCCAAAAAGCATTGCAAAATAATTATTGCGGTATCGCATAAGGAAAGCATAGGAAAAAAGATAATACAGTCGAAGGGAGATAACAAGGTTATGATATGGAGAGTTAGATGCGCAACTAATAATCGCTCGTATAACATAGGATCAAACATCGCGTTAGGTTATATTGGGACAGCGACCTCAGAGGAAAATAAGCTGAAGGATGAAGTTTCCCTTGACCCCGCCAGGGAGCGAACCCATGCGTGGCAGAGGTACGTTGCTCTAAAACATATGCCTTATCAACTGAGCTATGGCCGCTCAGAATCAATTGAATTTAATTAAATTGGGGTTTTACGGCGCACAAACACAAGAAAGGTTATATGGTGCGTAATTTAAACTTAATGGATGGCTTTCCTACATTATAGCGGCAAGCAAGAACAACATGTTTTTGGTTCCAGACCCAGGGACCCTCATGAGTGGGGGGTTTCAATAGGTCAAAAACACAAAAAAATCAAATACACCGTCATTTTTTCTGATGTTTGCGCATTACTTGGTGTATATGTTATGCGCAAAGTAAGAATATGGACAATTCCGGAATTGCTCTGCGCAAAGTAAAACTTCTTAAAATGCGCGGCATTATCGGAATTCTCAAAATGCGCGGTTCAATTCCGGAATAGTCCGTGCGCAAAGTAGGAATTGGGACAAAGTAAGAATATGTTCGTTATCGTCAGTGCGCAAAGTAGGAAATGGAACAAAGTAGGATTATTTTCGTTAATCATATTTGCGAGTATACACTTTGATTTTTGTTTGCTTCATTCAAATAGTCAACATATCAGCAGTATATTAGTATAAGAAATTCTAAAGTAAAATAGCTATTTAATCCAGAAAATATGATGCATACATCAGTAGCTAAAGCTAAACAATTTTATTTTGAATCATGTGTACGTATAGTTAAAATCACTAACATACTGTGATTTAGTTTGCTAAATGCGTTTGACAAAAGAGCATACAAATACTTAAATATGTGTGTTTATTTTAAGCCGACAACCGTGGGTGTTCTTACATACCTATTAGGATATCCGCGTTTTACATTCCGGATAGAAAGTATTTTCTTGCATTCGGGACAAGGCTTTCCGCGTTTTAGGTTGAATTGAATTGAGTTTTAAGGCGCACAAGCACATGAAAGGTTATATGACGCCTAACAGGAATGAAAATGCCAGGCTCATCCTCCACTTACATCAAGATAAAACATGTAGAATGGGCCTAGAACCTTCTTACCTGCAGAACTGCAGAGCTGTTGCCATTTACGATGGACCACGTTTCCACGTTTGCGTACGCGGTGTCATGACCTTGAATGAACGTGATAAAAAATAAAAATAATAATATGAATGGGGGTGGGGGTGGGGGTGGGGGGGGGGGGGGTCCTACCTCTGCATATGATGGTATGTTTGCATTGGTTGTATTCTACGCCGGCAACCTCACGGGGATCCGCGTATTACACGGTGGATGGATGCAAGAATATTCATAATCGCTAAATATTAAATTAATAACTAACTCAGAACACAATAATAACTAACGTCGCGACGTAATAACTAACGTTGCGACGTTGAGTGATGGCGTCAGTAAACTAACTTAACATGTAATAAATAGATTGTTTAATTGAATTGGGTTTTAAGGCGCACCAACACATGAAAGGTTATATGGCGCCTAACAGGCATGAACATGCCAGGCTCATCCTCCATGTACATCGAGATAAAATATGGAAAATGGGCCTAGAACCTTCTCACCCTGAACCGCAGAGTTGCTGCAAATTCTATCGTAAAAACTCCATTCACGCTGGAGCCACGTTTATTGTTTTTCTGCCACTGCTCTATTGATGTGAGCCAGATGGCACCTGAAACAATGCATGGATCGTGATGAAGACCTTTAATGAACATGAACAAAAAATGATATAATGAACATGAATTTGTGGGGATTCTACCCCTCTGCCTACCCCTCAAAAGGGATCTGCAGTGGCCCTATTATTTGCCCCGTGACCAAACGGGGCCCCCGGAAACCACACGGGGCTAATAAATAGATTAGTTAAATGCCCGAATCGATTATTGGGTAATCCTTCAATCGATGGTAAACGTGTTTTGTTTATTTACTCACTCTCATACGCTCGTTGGTGAAAAGAACCACACGTCTATATATATCGATGGTCTAGAATTATAACGTCGTAAGTGAAAAATCATAGTTTTCGGGAAAGTAAAAAAAAAAGGACTGACAGTAACAACTGTGTGAATTCTCTGAACAATCTCATATGTTGCTTTCTCATAAAACAAGGTATTTGTCATTTCCAAAAAAAAATTGACTTTGTAATCTGAGCAATTGCACTTACGACCTTATGTTATTAAATATTCGGAAAGGAATATGTTCATAAAAAAGTTGTATATGGCAGTTAGATCTTTTAAAATATGGTAACTGCGATTATTAAACCACTGTAAGTGTCTTATAAAAGTTTGCTAGTTCATGCTACTCTGTTGGTCGAAATGTAGAATGCATATGGGAACATGCGTGTGATGACCACATTGCAATATTATAGATTAGAAAATGTTCTATTTTTTAAAGTTAAATCAAACGGATATAAAAAAAACATGCTCTTATTATTATAAATTTAATTAAATAGTAATGGTCACTGTAGCGCTATAGACTACAGAGGGTATAGGACCATGTGTTAGTGTTTGTTCGTGATTGATTAGTTTTCTTTTCATTGGTGAATACAACTCCCAGTTCTAAGTTATTAAATGTTATTATTGTTACAACAATTAATTTGAAACATAATTCGTGTCTCTATTTGTATGTTACGTTACCCTTACTATTTAATTAAATTAATACTATTTGTATGTTAAGTGACCATTACTATTTAATTAAATTTATAATAATAAGAGCATGTTTTTTTTATATCCGTTTGATTTAACTTTAAAAAATAGAACATTTTCTAATCTATAATATTGCAATGTTGTCATCACACGTATGTTCATAAAAAAGTTGTATCTGGCAGTTAGATCTTTTAAAATATGGTAAAAGCGATTATTACCGACTATCTTTTGAAAATGTAAAACTATTCAATTCGTAACCAGACATTTAATTTGATATGTCTGGCTTTAAATTAGCAGAGCGACGTTAATAATGCATATCTTTTAGTGCATTTTGAAAGACCCATTGTGAAAAGATCTGGGTGCAAAAGATTGTATTACCATGAAAATAATGACACAGGCTAAATATCCACAAACACTTGTCACTTTAACGAGATTATATCATAGTTATCATAAATAGTTTCATTTCCCAAAATAATGATTGTGCCTAAAATATTTCGCAAGTAGCTTAAGTCATATTAAATAGTTTGAAAACGTAAAGTTGAAGACCAAAATAAGACCAACGCCTCTCTTGTGTTAGGCAACTGCGTGGAGACAACAGTCAGAACTCGAATTGACTCTACTGAGTTATGTGGGTGAGAAAGCTCTGTATGTACGTTGAGCATTCCATATCTCATATATATCCTTATATAATATGTCAACGCACTCTCTATATACTTATCATAATATATGTTCCCCATACCCTATATATCCTTACATATCATATCCCCATACATTATATATCCTTATGTAATATATCCCCATACCCTCTATTTATAATATAGAGGGTATGGGAACATATTATATGCGGATATATAGGGTATATGGATATTATATTTACATAAAAACTATATCCCCATACGCTATATGTCCTTGCATAATATGTCCCATACCCTCTATATCCTTACATAATATGTCCCCGTACTCTCTAAAATGCCTACGTACTCTCTCTATCCTTCATATTATGTCACCGTACCCTTTATATATTTACATAGTAGTATATCTACATACTCTATATATCTTTTAATACACTGTATCATTTGTATAGGAAATACTGGGAATAGAAAAGCTATAACCAGTGTTTTTGAGATACGGGAAATATCTCCCTCGGGAGAGAAATGGTTCCCGAATGAATGAATGAATGAATGAAAGGACGGACGGACGGATGGATGGTTGGATGGATGGATGGATGGATATGGATGGATGGATGGAATGAACGTTCGAACGAACGATCGAACGAACAAACGAATGAACGGTGTTTCATGGCATGTCGACAGATAAATAGGTTACATTTTGCACAAAAATCGACGAAAGATGAAGAAGTGAAATAGTAATTTAGAAAATAACGTGACAATGGGCTGATTATACTGTGTTCTAAGTGCTAGCACTAACATTACATCAAAAATGTAGCTTTCGTATGAAACAATATTCGTAGTGTACTAAATATGTTAAATATGTTTAAATATATTTCGAAATATTGCAATATCGTATAACATAACATAATTATATCATTACGTGGCATGAAATTAACTGTCATAAAATATGAAATAAAACCATAATTTCGGTTTAAAAACCTGAATATTGTAAAATTAAAACATTTAACTGATAATTTTAAACAGGTTATCGATTTTTGTTGCAGTAGAACATGTTTTATGTATGTTTATATTGTCGAAAATATACATTGTAAAACTGACTAATATAAGCTTCCCCATCGCTTACAGGAATTAATGCATGACCATGTAATGTAATAACAGTTAAATACAACGTTCGACTAACAAGTCCTTTTGTCAATTTATATATGACTGGTACATAATGGACCAAATTAAACAAACTTCACACTGTTAAGAGAGTGTGTGTGTGTAATGTTGTTTAAAGTTGTGAAGAAGTCCACGCGCCGCTCCGTCACGCTTCCTATTACTTGTGGCCCTGAGACATGTTGGTCAATCATGTTGTTTCAATGCAATGAGATACGCCCTTTTATTTAATTAGCCAATCACAATAGAGGAAATAAAAAATGAAATTAACTATGTTTAAATCAAATATAATTATTTCGCCATAATTTATTGACGTATACCACAGACCTAAATTTATTAATATGTTTGTGCGTATACTATCATATTGGAATCGGTAAAAGTTAAATAATTTAACTAGCTAGAAGAAATGTTAAATAAATTTTATCATATTAGCAGTTGTGTGTTTTTTTCATATTATCGCTTTATTATAGTTGTGTTTTATTCTTTAGCGTTGGTATAGGTTAACATTATAATAATTAATAATAATAATTTGCAAATATGTAAAAAAAAAAAAAATGCCGAATACACCGCGAACTAAAAAAAATTAGCATTTCCAACTATAAATTTAATATTTCGAAATACTCATATATCATTTCCAACTATAAATTTAATATTTCGAAATACGCATATATTGTCGTCATTAAGACGACAATATATGCGTATTTCGAAATATTAAATGTATAGTTTTAATGACGACAATATATGCGTATTTCGAAAAACTAAATTTATAGTTGGAAATGCTAATGTTTTTTAGTTCGCGGTGTATTCGGCTTTTTTTTTTTTTTTTTTTTTTTTATTAATTATTATTATTAATTATTATAATGTTAACCTATACCAACGCTAAAGAATAAAACACAACTGTAATAAAGCGAAAAGAAGTTCAATTAATTGTTCAATATACAGGCCTTTTAAACCGAAATTACGGTTTATTTCATACCCCAGCCAACCCCGTTTTCGCTTCTTGGAGAACATTTGGGAAACGAAAGCCTGGCCTAATATCCACAATAAAACATATTTCAAGACATGTTTTACTGAAGAAAAAAAAGATTACATGTTTAAAACTATCACTTAAATCTATTTTTTTCTTTCTTTTTTTTTTATATCCGATTAACACATGAAAAGGACACACAAGCAATACGTGGTTTATAAAAAGGACGTACGAGCGTTTTCAATACAATTCATATATTAAAGTTTGCATTATTCTTTCCTTTCTATGATTTTCTTGGTTTCCTCTTCCTGTGTCGAGGTTGTGTGAAGACAATCTAAATATGCCGAGAATTATTTTCATTGTTTTCTCTTCATCGATACCTAAATAATGTTGCAAGTCAAAGTCGCGTTTTAAAACGACAACAACACGTTGATTATATCTACACCAACTTGTTTTTTTTCATAAAAAGCCAATGAAAGAGTGATTTTCGATTCAACCGATAGAACCGTCTTACTTAATTATTCCGACATATTAGGTAGTATTACATAGATTTCTTTGATAAGCGGAAACTTTAACCATACTCACGGTCTGTGTAGGCGAAACGTAATTAATTGGGAAAATAATGTGCTTTTAATAAAGTGCATTGTCATGCAACCTCGTTTGAAATAATTAAAAATAGTTCAATTGAATTTTCTTACCAAATATAATGGAACATGTATAGGATAGAGCATGAGTTTTGCACGTGTACGGGGAGATAATGCACGAGCGTTAGCGAGTACTTTATCGTCCGTACACGTGCAAGACTTATGCTCTATTGTATTTATACCACAATAACTAACATATGCTGTGTATATCCTCGGGTATTACACGATGCATAGTGTGTATTTAGGCTATTGTGGTATAAGGAAAGTATGTTGAAGTTAAGGACTTCAAATTGTTTTGTAAATAATTAAGTTTATGTTAATCATACGCGATACTTAACTGTAAATTATCTGTTCGTCGCAGATGGGTGAAGCAAAATAAGCATATTAAAATGAAATATAAGTAGATTAGTAAATTAGCATCTTCCTATACACATCATAACACAAATTCTTACTTTGCGCAAAATATTCTCAAATAGTGCCTTATGTGGTTTATATATTTAACCCCTTGCGCAATTCCGGAATAGTCCTGCGCAATTCCGGAATCGTTGCGCATTTAAAGAATTCTTACTTTGCGCAGAGCAATTCCGGAATCGTCCTTATTCTTACTTTGCGTAGAACATATAGACTAGTCTATGAAAGATAAACAGCATATCAAACGATTTTATTATATTATTTTAAACTCGGACGTCTGTCAGAGGGTGTGGGATAGTGGTGTGAGAAACAATTGATTTGTATGATGCGATATGCCTTTTTTGAAAGATTATCTAAACCAGTCGAATCACGTTATAAATAATAAAGTGGAAAATTCAATTTTCTCAGTTCGTACGAGGGGCATTCAATTGATTCTGTCACTAATGCGCTCCCGTAGAGACCGCCTTACATTACCGCACTGAAAACTCGTGCATTTGAAGGCGATTTCACTAACTACATACATGCAAAATAGCGGTTTTATCCGATAACAATTGACGAAGATATCCATTGTTGAATTATGCGCACTCCTGTATAGTGGCTATATTTCAATGCTATTATGAAAAGTGAAGAAAAAATTGAAATTAGGGTTTACATCAAAGCCAGGGTTGCTTTAAAAGTACCTGCAAAAGAGATTTATGCTGAACTGTGCCGTGTACATGGCAGTTCTGCCGTGACATTGAGAACGGTTTTTTGTTGGGCTAAGACATTTAAAGGGGGTAAACTTAGCATTAAAGACCGTAACCGTCCTGGCAGGCCTGTTGTTGCAGCAACAAAGCAGAACATTGAACGTGGGTGTACTATGTTGAGCCCCAGCGGCGGATAAACAATAAACAATGGTTGGGTAAAAATCAGGCAAGACCGGTTATTGCAAAACGAACAAAAAGTGCTAAAAAGGTTTTGTATGCAATTTTCTTTAATTCAGTGGCCCTGTACAAATTCCATGCAAACAGGGAAAAACCATCACGGCCAAATTGTACAAGGACAAAGTTCTCAAAGCAGTCAACAATAATTACAAGAAAAAAACGCCCAAGTAAAGTTTTGAATGGCATCCAGCTGATTCATGACAATTTCTCAGCTCACAAAGCTAAAATTGTGCAGTCTTTCTTGGAGCAAGAAAAAGTGGTACAGCTTGAACACCCACCTTATTCTCCCGACCTTAGTCCCTGTGACTTTTTCCTATTCCCTTTGCTGAAGAAAAACCTCACCGGTAGACGCTATGCTTCCAGAAGTGCCCTTGGTGTCGGAATATTTCAGTGTCTCAACAATATACCAAGGGGAGACTACTTTGCTGCGTTAACGTCATGGATAGCGCGACTCCGAAAGTGTGTATCTGTTCAGGGGGAATACTTTGAAGGATGGTAATAAGAAGTTTTTTTATATTTTCAGTATCTGTTAGTTCCGAATACCAGTGACAGAATATATTGAACCCCCCTCGTATAGCTAAAGGATACATTTCAGCACCGCATTTTCGGATGTTCCAGTAAAGTATAAACGTACGGGATACGAAACTAATTATTTTTATTTTTCTTGAGTATTCGAGTTAAAAGTTAAAAAATATGCTTTCAGAAAGAAAAACAACAACACAAATATAAAGTTACATAAGAGACAGTTTATTTAAACTTTGCACTTTCTTTCAAATTGACATATTAGCCATCATTAGAATATGTTAAGTAGGTAGAAACGTACATATAAAAGTCGGACAGAAAATTTAGCTTTCACCGAACGCAGTCAAGCAAAAACATGCATTAAAACACGCATCAATTACAAAGTTTATAAGAATTAAGGCATGTGACATCACAATCACAAAGGGTTGTGTTATCATGTAAATGTATATACTTCGCTAAGTATTCCATTCAAATCAAACAATTTGGCGCAAGATTTCTTGGTTCTTTTTAAAAGATGTGAAGCAAACATGAAATAAGGGAATAAACATCGTTTCAATAACAAGATCAATGAGTTTTCAATACATATACCACATGTTTGACTCAGTCTTTTCTAGGTTATTCACTTACTAACTTGTTGACTAACTCACAGTTTAAATAAAGCTTTATAAAAGTGTTTATTAGAGACTCATACATGTTCAGCGGTATCTAAACATATCTCACTTTTGATAATGCATTTTGAATTATTTTTGGTCATCTAAAGACTATGCTATGCATGTTCTGTATATAGAGTATCTTACATGATTACTCATTGTAAAGGATTGGTTCCATGCATAATGCTAACAAATAATATGTTGATATTTGCCAAAAAAGGTACCAATACCGATATCTTGTGAAATATACTATTTAAATTATTTGTATGACATCTATGACGATACGTTTCACATAATTTGAAAAAAATGTAACAACAACATTTAATTTCCCAATGTCAAAGACCCGCGTCGCAATACAACTTCAACATGTGGTATGAATTTCTGAGATTGATAGACATAATATAACACTTTTTTCAAGCAAATGTTTACACTTAGAGTATATTGGATTAGGCGTCAGATAGATCATATTTCCGATCGCAGCTGTTGTCTCCGTTCTGTTGTTGGAATTGTTGTTGATTCTGTGATATGTATATGGAGATTCAAGTAAAGTAAATATGTGTGATTTTTAAATAGGTTATTTTTTATCTTGCAATAACATAGACAATGTGTTTGTTTTCACAGCCTGACTTCTATGGTACTGCATGTTTAGTGGTTGACCCATTTACAGCTCGCCACTATGCTTTCCTCCGTGATTGTGCGATGACCGGACATATTGTGGACAAAATATTGTGACATCTACCTAAATCCTGAAAGATGGTAGCTTTTGATGTTTGTCTCCAATATTGTCTTATCTAGCCCCCAACGGTTTATTATTTCCTTGCTCTGACTTCTGTTAAGTTACAGAGTTCTTGCTTTGAGGCTATCTAGGATTGTATTGTTTTATATTAATAATGTATATACATGATCAGCTTTGTGTTACACATATTTTCTATTAATGCTGCCTAGTTTGTAAGAGTAGATATACAGTCGAATAGGAACAGTAGCATTCAAGGACGACAGTCAACCACAAACACACACAGAAACAAACAACAACTATAAAGATTAATAACAAGCAAGATAAGACATCACAAACACAAAATGGTTGGCAATAGGGCCACCGCCTTGGAACGGTCAGTGGCAAAAAAGGCCGTTGGGACTTTGTTAGAACATATATTCTATCGGGGATTTGCTTATTTACACTGTCCCATTTTACTGGGATGACAATAGGATATGGGTGATGATTGGTGAACCATAGAACCTTGTTTAAATCAGATCCTATAAAGCCCTTTAAACGTTATGCTAGTATGTGACATTGACCCTAACGAGAGGGACACTAACAAATTTCCTCCTGTCGAAAAATGTTACATCCTAGAGTCAAAATGATAATGGATGGAACCCTATTGCAATAGCCCTTCGCTTTTTCGCGACAACAAATAGGCTAAAGCTAATTGATTGCTACAGGTACTCAGGATAATAACTAGTTAACCATTGTCCAGTCATTGGTGCATATTTTTAAATATTTATTTAAGTGTTTGCATGATGTTAAATGATGCTTCAAAATACTTGTTAAGTAATGTGATTTAAACCGTAATGTGTCTACCCGAGGGGTATATTACACACGGGTACGTCATAATTGCAAACAAAATCCCACTTTCAAATTGGCCAGTATCCATTTGTGTTTAAGTGGCATGTTTAAATTCAGGGTAAAACTTATGGTTATATTTTATAGTCATACCCTCAGTTTGATAAACATATTTAATATAACTAATATGAGAAAGAGTAATAAACAGAATATTATTAGCACTGGTAAAATAAGGCTAATACATGAAACAAATTAAACCAAAGAAGGTGCTCTGACAATCACATTATGAATCAATAGTGTATACATATTTCAAAATCATTCTCCTTGATATTCTTCCAGTAAGAACATGTTACCGTCATTAAGACGTTATAATGTATGATGTATGAAATATATATGGCTTTAATAGTTACAGCACGAGTGCAAAAAGTAGGTCATACAGTCATTAAATTTGACTTACTTATTATTTGAACATGTTGCTGTCATGTAGATGTCAGTGTTTATGAGGTTTAAAAGCTGTATGGCTTTTGGTATTTGGGTGTACAGCCTTAATGTTAATAAACGTATCGCAGAATGAAAGCGACTGCCATTGATATTGACCTACATTTGATGAAAATATACTGATGTCATGTACATGTAAGTGTGTTTGAAGTTTGAATACTTATATTTAGTTATCGGTGGTACATTTTCAATTTCTTTTGTTTTCTTACTTAATTTTTGATTCGGTGGTTCCACTACTCCGGCCTATAAAAGGCTCTGGGTATTGTTTAACCACTTATAGGATATGTTGTCTGCTTTTTAATTTAGTCTTTTGGCTGTTACTTGTGATACGCAGGCTTCATAACCGCTGCTCCCAACTAAATTCCATTATTTTTATTTCGCTCTTCGGGGCATTTAATTTTATTAGATACTGGGACTATACGCCGTACGACATGGGGAAGCAAATAACTCCATGTCCACCGCCGTATGCATGCCATCTTTGGGATGGTTTAAAATTGTGTACTGTTGATTTTATGAATATTGAGTTCTGCTCAACCCGGGACTAGAGGGCGTGAGCGGTAGCCAGCATATTTCACTACCGCTCATGAACAGTCTCAATCAAACCGAGACTGCAATATTTCGTATGTGTCGTGCTCGGCCGTTTCCAAAGGTCCATTATCATACTTTTTTTGAAGCTGTATGTATGAATTGGTAAATGCTTGGACCGATGTACACATATACAGGCAAACAAGTGTAACACTAAGTACCCTTACCGTCTTTTTATCTGGTTTAAACAAACAGACATTCGCATATTTTTAACATTGACACCCATTGTGTAACATCGTAAGAGAATAAATACGATGGTAATATTTAATTCTGATATTATTTTGGTGATAGGTAAATACCACCCATCTTTAACATCTTATAAATCGGCAATGAAATGTACTTTGCACAACAAGAAAACAACACACTGTTATATCATACAACGGTTATTATTGAAGGCAGCGCCGTTGTCTATATATATTGTGGTATAGTGTCTCGTCTCCATTTATTGTGACTGGTAGAAATAGATATAACATTTGTACATGAAAGGAACCATTCAAGGACGACAGTCAACCACAAACACACACAGGAACACAGAACAAATTTAAAGATGATTAAAAGGTCAAATAAGACATCACAAACACAAACGGGTTGACAATAGGGCTACCGCCTTGGAACGGTCAGTGGCAAAACAAGCCGCTGGGGGTTTGAACAGGTTCAAGGATGCACCAAACCGCTTTAGGTAGACGTCATCATAGGGCCCACAGCCTGTCCGGTCATCGTACAATCAAAGAGGAATGTATAGTGGCGAACTGTAAATGGGTTCACCACCAAGCATGCAGTGCGTTGCAAAATGATAGGCTCATACCCTCTTTTGATAAACCTTTTAACAAGTTTAACAAAGATAGTATGAAAGTGATCATGACCAATGATTTTACGAAGTTTGTAAATCACGTCACCATAGAAGTCAGGTTGTGATAGTCCTTGTCGCAGAAGAGTAGTTGTGTTTGTACCCTGATGACGGCTTTGTAATAAGCCGAAAGCGATTGTAAGGAAAGTTGAGTTTAGCACTGTTTGATTTCTGTTTTTTTACTCAGATTTATCTTTGAAATGACCTACTATTTCATTATTATAGGAATCCGGCGTTTCAAAAGGGATTTATTAAGATAAATGTACGAATATTATGTTTATAAAGGCAGTCTCACACATTTTGGCTGTCTTCTTAAACAGAATATTGTACATTACCTTTCACGTTTTTGTGTAACTGATTCTTCAACCTCTTTGATTTGTTCTATGGATTTTCATAATATTTGTATATCTCCAAGTTGTAAACACATCAATCTTATATTTATATGGTGCGATGATGATAGTTTTCTTTTTTGTCTAATATGGTGTAGATAGGATATAATTATAATAGCCCATTTCATATACCGACACTAGTCGAGTAATCCCGTAACTTCCAAACAACCAAACTGAGGGCAAAATTTAATCAACCAAACAATCAAACGCTGGTCATCACATTTATATTTCTCTTTTCAGTTTCTGTATTTTTACAACATGTTTTTCATTTTTTTATATATTCATTTAAGATGAATCCGAAACAGTAAATAAAGAGATGTGTCATATTGTTAAAGGTCTGAACCTTGGCTGTATGAAAGATATAGATAGAAAAGTTGGCAATATCGTATAGATACAGAATGTGTTCAATGACGAATGCACGGCATGTTGCAACTCCATTAATACAGCAAATGCAACTTTCCTAACATTTCGGTGCAACGACGTACAACAGTGTCTCTTAGATGGTTATTGCAAAAATAGAATACAACTGTACCACAGGTTAATAATGTGTAGCTAAATGTATACAAATAGGTAGATATATGCAGTTTTTACCATGTCTTTATAATAGTCTAAAATAATAGGAACACCACATTTTGAAGCAAAAGGTTTAAGTATAAACAGCATTAACTTAAGAGCTCGACCAGTGTTAGCTATACACTATAGAAATTGATTACGAATGAGAGAAAAAAATGGAAATGATTAATACTAACCCTGAACAAACTACTACGTAACAAGCATTTATATTGCTGCCAGGTTCCAAAGACAATTTGTTTTATAAGTTTGCTTAACAAAAGGAAAACAGCTTAAATGTAGTCAGCCACTCGACAGCAGCTAGTCAGTGGCCCGGAGTGCAGGTCGGAAAGGTTGGCGAGCATCTAGCTGCCGGCTCGCAGGCAGCCCAGTTAGTGCTTGCGACACCAGCCATATATACGTTGTATTAGGTTAAGAAGTCCAAAGATAAATAACCAAGCAAAGCTTTGATCCAGACAGTGTGCGTGGTATCTATGTAATATAGTATGGCGGGAAATAAAGTATACGTAAGCAAGTTAATGGTATCATCCCATGGGCATAATAATTCGAGTCCGTACACACCGTGTACGTTAACAAATGTAAATGCACGGATTGTTAACAGGACACCTATTTAACCATATAGGTAACTCAACTGATGCACATGTGATATATAGAGGATCTTAAACGAGTTCCTATTTCATATAAGATTTATGAAACGAGTTATGAATTATTTTAATTTTAACGAGCCTTTTGGCGAGTTAAAATTAATAATAATTAATAACGAGTTATAACGGGACGCCGTGAGTTTTTAAAAAATCAAAATTGCCGTGTGCACTTTAAAGGAATTATATCAATCTATCGGGATAGGCAAGGACCCTCATTTTGATTTAATGTAATACATATACTGTGTTGGGTTTCTTCCCATTTCGACAGAAACCAAATCGACATCGTCGCCAACGACAATTACACAAACGTCTTCACCGACAACAACAACAACAACGGCAATCATAACAAATGCGCAGCGGTTGTGTCATTGCCGATAGCTATTATCGTTATTGGAGTCATTGTTTAAGTAGTGGGTTGTCTGTGGAGGTTAGTATACAAGCTATTGGTGCTATACGTATATGGTGTGTTGCTCTTTACATCTGCTTAATGGTGCTTGTATTTAACACCTCTTTTATTTATGTTTAAACACAAATAAATATATAAAAAGTGTATAAAAATGCGACGTTTTACCATATTCAACGCATACGACATTTGTTGCATTTGTCACTAGCTTTCTGTCAGTTTGTTTGAAAGATACAACTATTTACAACTAGTTCATGTAACAGCTATTCAATGGGGATCGGACAGTTTTTTTTTTCTATATTTAAAACATGCTTGACTTCTCTCACAACGTTTTTAAAACAATAGAAAATCAATTACTCATATATGTGTTCAGTGTCTGGAATAGTGATGCATTAAACACATTTAAACTAATACGAGTAAACAATGTAAGTTATCATTATTAATCAGGAAGACAAATAAAATTCACACGCAACTCGGGAATTTCCGCTATATAATCTATATACAGAACAACTAATTCCACATACTATTGAGCAGAGAAATCCCAAGATGTTTTGTATAAAAAGAAAAGATTGCAGCTATTTCGAGAAAGTACAAAACGCTGCTGTTGTTGACCTTTTAATCAAGGTACAACTTGTAAAACGAAATTGATAGATGACGAATTTCGGCTTTGAACGTTTGAGCATTTCAGTACTGTATTTAAAGTAAGAGATTGTAAAATCGTGCATCCTGGGTTTGCTCAACTGCTTGAGCCAAACACGTATTCTACCATTATTGAAACTTTGAATGGATAGTAGTTGGTGCGGTATGTGTTGTTGTGTTCTTTTTTCCAAAAAGATAGGTCTAATGTAACCATGTACCATTCGATTAACAGCAGCAAACAAAATAAATGAATTTTACGTACTATATATAGCGCAAATTCCCGAGATGTGTTTCTTTTTTCTTTTTTTTACCTTAGTATAATATGTCAGCCAAATGACACTCATTTAAATTTCCCGCCTCTTTTATATCATATGCGCCCCATCTAAGCGATATACGTGTACTGCTGTTTTACTCCAAGGATATTCATAACTTGAAAATAACTGGTTCTTTTGTGATAAGCGAACCGAATCTTTAAAACATCACTGTTTTATTATGTTTACAAACTTGTTTTAGGAGACATAGAACTCGGGAGAATACGAACAGCCATTCGAATGTTGCACCGCCAGTAATACAACACGGCTACCAAAACTACTCGGAAGGATATGAGACGCTTGGAGTCAGGACTGACGCTACATACACACAAGTTGCAAATGCCCATACTATTGTCTCGATGTCAGATCACGCATACATGAATTGCAGGAACGATCGTAATATACATCCAGATTACCAAATCTACTCAGACGGATACGTGACGCTTGGAGAAAGGACTGAAGTTGCTCACACACAAATAGAAAATACCAATAATATCGTGTCCGTGTCACGTGATCACCCATACACCAACTGCAATACCGATCGTAATATACAACCAAACTAATAAAACTACCCATACGGTTTAATGTTTAGCGCTAGGAGAAAGATATGTGGTATGTCTACTCGCCATCAGTCGGAGGGGATCTCGCTGAAAGTTTCCTCACACCACCTGATCCGTACCCGGATATAGATACCCTGGTGTTTTCAGATCGCTGGATGCACCGGGGCTTCGACCGAGAACTAAAGCTGTTTTCGTTACCCTTTCAAAAGACTCGAACAGTTCTCTCTTGTTTTTGTTGTAAATTTTTATTTTGTCTATTCCTACAATGGTATTATATATTGCGTTATTTCCACACATGCATTTGTAATATAGTATAATATTTTACTTTCTAAAGGAATAATCAGCGAATAACAATATACCATGTAATAAATGAAAGTGCATGTATCTTCTATATTCTGTAGCTAGTATGACACAATTGATAACTGGATTTGTAACATGCTAAAATTAACCCCGTAACAAATGATGTACATCTAAGTTCTAGCCAGTGATTATTATTCTATTTCAAAGAACTATTGATTAAAGAAATATCTAACTGACAAGGCCTTACACCAGATTTATGAATGGTTTCTATTTTATATTTGGCTTTTGTTTCAAATCCAATCATCCACTATAATTTATATTTTATATGTTATGGTTTTTGTTTTCCCTTTTTTACCCAAACTGCATATTAACACCCATTTGACTAGTTCAAAGCTAACTGCTTCTGCATATAACCAATTGCATCAGATACACTTATGGATCTGCTATAGTAACGAGAAAAAAGTGACATAAACGAAAAGTTCACTCACATATTTGTTTTGTACTAATCCAAACATTATTGTTTGTGTTTCAAGGAATCAGTATTTATAAGCATTTACACTAGCCTTCGTTCAGTACTGTGTGGCAGTTGTAAATTACGAATCGGTAGTGGTATTACATACTGATCCTTTGGGATTTTCTATCTTAAAATATGTCGCTTGAAATACATACCACATAAACCGATGCACGAGGGCGTGAGATGTGTTGCACCTTATATAACCTCTCATGAAAATACTCGATAAACCCGGTAATGACTGTTGTGCTAATTCCTGTTGCATTCCTGGCAGCAGTGATGAAGCGTTTTGTTATACAGTGAGGAAAGGAGTTTCCGGACGGACGGACGGATAAACGGACGGACAGACAGATGTAGATGAGAAATAACTCTTGTAACTATTGGCAAAGTTCTTGCGAAGGTTATAGCAGTAACAGTAGCACTGATGAAGGAGTGTGTCAGACTGTCAGCCAGCCAGACAGATAAAATATATAGATAGATAGATAGATGATAGATAGATAGATGGTAGATAGATAGATGATAGATAGATGATAGATAGATAGATGATAGATAGATAGATGATAAATAGATAGATAGATGATAGATAGATAGATGATATGTAGATAGATAGATGATATATAGATATATGATAGATAGATAGATAGATGATAAATAGATATATGATAGATAGATAGATGATAGATAGATAGATGATAGATAGATATATGATAGATAGATAGATGATAGATAGATAGATGATAGATGAATAGATGATTGATAGATGATAGATAGATAGATGATAGATGATAGATTAATAGATGATATATAGATAGATGATATATAGATAGATGATAGATGATAGATGATAGATGAATAGATGAATAGATGATAGATGATATATTAATAGATGATATATAGATAGATGATATATAGATAGATGATAGATGATAGATGATAGATGAATAGATAGATAGATGATAGATGATAGATTAATAGATGATATATAGATAGATGATATATAGATAGATGATAGATGATAGATGATAGATGAATAGATGAATAGATGATAGAGGATAGTGGATAGGTGGGTGGGTGGGTGGGTGGGTGGGTGGGTGTGTGGTTGGGTTGGTGGGTGGGTGTTTGGGTGGGTGGGTGGGTGGGTGGGTGGATGGGTGGGTGGGTGTGGGTGGGTGGGCGGGCGGGCGGGCGGGCGGGCGTGCGGGCGGACGGACGGACGGACGGACATACAGACAGACAGACAGACAGACAGACAGACAGACACATGTTCAGAAGTATCGCTTAAAGTTCTTCAAAGTACCCACGAAAACATTTTACATTGTGTTCTCGCCAACGATCTTTAAAGTGAATGTATTCTTTTGATATATACTGACATGCTCTGGGAATGCTTCTCCGAAGTTAATCTACATAATCGAAAACAACTAGTAAACTAGTTTAAGGCGGAATTATTAAAAACGCTTCTTGTCAAAACTCGTTTGTTCACCATACACAATACAAATAATAAAATTTAACAGATTTCGCATATCAAAATTAAACAAATACCTCTGTGAACAAATAGTTTAACGTTCTGTGTACATGTATGTGTAGTTACCTATCCGGATTCAAGTTGTTTGCGCATACGAAAAAGCAATAGATTGCTAAAACCATTCATCCAATACTTTCTATTCATAATGACAGAGTGTAAATTGTGAATGCATACTGACAGGAAGTTATGTGAAACGTAAAGTATTTGTTAAGCGAGATTAAGAAAGGCATACAATTTCTTAACCCAAAATGTTTTGTCAATGTGGTGTACAAGGGGTGGGTGTAAATGGTGAATATCTCAGTAACAAATACATCAACTTCTTTACTAAATGTTTTTAAAACATTTTGTTTTGTTAATATTGATGTTCCGTGTGAAGAAACAAAATTCACCAACACATGTCTGCAGTATACTTACAACATAACCGTTCTAAAGCGATACGCCTATTGTCAACTGTTTTCTGTTTGTCGCAGTCTTCAGTTGTTCTGTCTTGTTGTCCGTATAAACAAATATAACCTATGGCATCTATATGTCAAGATGTAGGCTTGAAATAACTTTATTTATATTAATTCCTACAGCCCTTGATATTTAGAACGGGATCGTTCATAAGGTGACGATGTTTTGACGAGAATAAAGCTAAGCCCAGTTTAAAACTATTTCCATATTTGTATAACTACATTACGTGGTCCGAGTATTAACTTTCATTACCCTCCAACCCCTTCTCAAAGAAGAGAAAACGGGGTTGGCTGGTGTATCAAATAAAACCTTAATTTCGGCTTAGAATTTTGCGTATTATAACATTAAAACATGTATTAGGTAATTGTAAACAAGTTATCGCATATTGTTCAGTATAAATGTTTTTGAACATGTTCTAATATAAGCTTTCCCATCGCTTAATGAAATTAAGGCGGGACCATGTAATGATATAAATTAAAACATTATCACATCAGCTCAATAAACCCGATGCATACAATAAATGATTCCAACTATGATCTCAGACAATGATTCTTATAACCAAAATGGTTTCAACAATAATCTATTTTCAATGCATAAATAATAAACATCAACAAAACAAAGATGAGTGAAATGCAATGAATATGACAGCACACACATTAAAGATTTGACAATAAGGATACCGCCTTGAGACTTCTGACGTATCTGTATTTTTCTTCTCTTTTACCATGATCATGATCATTACCTTTCCTGTTCGACTTTTAAACCTTCTTGTGTGTGTCTTCAACGTACTCAGGCGGTTAACTCCGATACAAGGGACAGCCTGGTTTACGTTTACTTTTAAACTGACAAGGCTAAGGAATAAGTCCTATGAACAAAGCAGAAATCCAGAGACGCCCGTTATCTCGAGATTCGATGTGTATCGCGATATCCACTGTACGCATGTGTTACTGTCATACGTATGTTTGGTAATCTTTTGTTATGTTTTCAAAGACGAGATAAAACATTAGTCCATTAAGAAATACTGAAAAGGGGATTTCTTGGAAGCAACAAACAAGAGATAAAAATAGCAGGCTCAGTTTTATTGAGTCTGTTGATGAGAGGTTATGTCGAGTGCAACACCTCCCACGCCTCCTAGCACCGGCTTAAGCGATATTCTCCTTTAAAGCCACGATGATCCCAAAGGACCCGTAAGTAATAACACCACTAAGTTGTAGTCGGGGCAACATTTTACGGCCGCCACACAGCACTAAACAAACGTTAGTGTGAATATCTTGACCGAAACTGATACATGTACTTATATTGATGTTGCACTTGTCATTAACGAACATCAATTTAAACTAGTAATGGATGAAAGCTACAAACATACTGTCCTACCATCTACTTTAAAGGGGCACAAGGCAGTCGTGAGTGCAGTTACAGTTCGGATACGAAATAGATACAGACCAGTTGTATCAGGCCCTTTAAACCATATCTACTAATCTGATATTGAGGCTGATGGACACAAATGTGATATATGGTGGTAATATATTTATATATGTACACATACGAACTTCACACCCCGGAGCCAAACGTGTTACAAACAGATTATATGTGACAGTTTAAGCCCTTTATGTGCCCTTGATCTTGAGGAGGCAGACATTCTCCTTGCAAAAGAGAGTTACAACACTAAACCGACATGTTAACGGACTGTGAAACCTACGTTATTCGCGAAAGGCAAAGAAAGGTAATTTCTGATTTATAAAAGCACCCAGGAGAATAGTTACACTACTGTTTAGCAAACCTCCATATCTCGCATTATATCGTAATATAACATCCATAAACTAAACGAATTCATGTTGGTATAGAAGTACTTTAATTTAAGCGGAAATATTTTGAAGATTTATTAACGTATTTACACGATCGTTATTGACGCTGAAAACTACCTAATTATAGTGTTATAAAGCATAACTTGTCTACCCGATAGTTAGGTTATATTAAGGAGGTACAGATGGGTCATAACTTAAAAGAAAAATCCTATTTACATATTGGCCAGTAACCGTCTATGTAATAATGACATTTTTAACCTCAGGATAATGCGTACGGGTATACACTGAGGTTAAAGAATATGGAATATTACTATTAAGAGAAATAGTACTGAACAGTATATTGTTGACAGAAGTAACAAATGGCTAAGGAACGAAATAAAAAGAAACTAGAAAAAGTGCTGTCAGTCGCAAACTGCGTCAATAGTGTGTAAACATACGTTTAAAACTGGTTAAGGAACATGAAATGGCTCTGTTACAAAACTTTCAATGCATTGTCTTTTTGTAACCCAAATTCGGTACAACAAAGAGTCCATGGTGTGAAACGTTTAATTTGCACAGACTGGTATCCTGAACAATTGCAGTTTTTTTCTCATTGTAAAATGTGGTGATATACAAAGTGTAGACAACGTTGACTGTGTTCCACATAATTTAATTTAACATTTTAAAATCGTTCGACCACACTGCCGTTTCAGACAAATTTCAAAGAAGCTTTTTAGACCCGTGATAAACGGAGTCCGTTGCTGCAATAAGGTGTTTCCAGTGTGAGACTGCATTTAGTGGTGAAAGTAAGAAAGTGAGAATAAATCACCTGGTTTTGGTAGGAACATACTGTTGTCATTTGTATGTAAGTGTATGAAGTTTTAAAACCTACGGCAGTTGGTATAATTAGGTTTTGGACTTAATCAAAACTTGAATGTAAAAATGTAAGTCAAATTAGCGAAGACCAAATATAAGGTTAAGGTTAACCTACTTTTGATAGGAACATATTGCACTTTTGTAGATATAAATTTATCATGCAGATATGCACTTTTCTGCCTAATAAAGGGGTGACCTATTAAATTTTGCTTTATTTGCCTCTGACCAATAGAGCAAATCAATGCGGAATCCCTCGGCGTTTATTGTACGTAACGTTATCTGCCTGACGTCATAAAACAAACAAAAGAACAACAACATGGCGGCGTCCTCGATAAGCGTAAGATTCTGAGAAATAGGTAATAATAGTAATTCATACAAAACATGTGGATAATCTACATGATAAATAGAATATTATGTCAGTGCCTTTTACTATCAAGTTTATTAAGCTCGGCACGAAAACGAAGAATAGCTCGGCAGAGCATCGCCATTCTTCGTTTTCTAAGCCTCGCCTAATAAACTTGATAGTAAAAGGCACTGACATAATATTCTCATTATATTTGACGTTTGAAAGCTCTACAGCCTTTACAGTCTGATAAATATAGTTAGCCAACAACATTAATGTTAAACTTGAATGCTTATATGGACGGTTCAAACGTACGCATAGATGAAAAAGGGTAACACTATTTGCCCGTTCCATCTTTGTGATGGAGACAATATACTTTCGCCTATTTTTTCACGATGTATACCCCTTGTGTACCATCGTACATAGTTAAATACGACCAGAGACATTTGATGTGTAAATACACGACGACTACTTCCTTGGTGTTCGACATA
Source organism: Cyrtodaria siliqua (assembly GCA_037043455.1). NCBI lineage: Eukaryota > Metazoa > Mollusca > Bivalvia > Adapedonta > Hiatellidae > Cyrtodaria > Cyrtodaria siliqua. The sequence continues at coordinate 249,436 of JAWPHD010000532.1, read as the reverse complement.
ATAGTGTACTAATTTTTAACGTTAATTTATGTTGAAACCTTTGGTGAAACATGTTGATCGATTGTTATCTGGAGTATTGTGTAATAAGATTGTTAAAGCATTCCTGAATAATGGATTATTGCCAGTTGTTTGGATATATAGTCATCTATATCATTTGGATAGGTAGTACAACACATATTTAACACTTAATAATCCGTGAAATGTACTTTACAGGGTATTTTAACACAACAAGAAAGCAATACACAATTTTAATATACTACTGTATTCTATACAGATTGTGGTAGTCTGTGTCTTCTCTATTTATTGTAACTGGTAGTATAGTGTGTATGTACTCTGATCTTTATAATTAGTGAGTGCATGCAAAGTTTGTTTTAGCACCGTTTTATGTTGTTTTATTTATTTATTTTTTTCTTAAATTTATCTTTAAAATAATCAGTCAATTATTTCAGCGATCCAGAGTTTCAAAAAAGAATTTAGTAAGATTAATATATGAATCCTAGTCAGGAAGTATGAGATTGTCTCCATAAACATAATATTTTACATCATAGCCCATTCATGCTGTTTCTTTTTTAAAGGATTATTCAACATCTTGATATCGTTTCTTTGGCTTATACCATTTTATGTTCCCCGCATTTTAAAAACGTATCTATAGCAATCCAAGTTCGGTATCATAGAACCCTTTAGAATATTTTATAGCTTTCAGTATGTTCCACATTCAATAGTAGTTTTTTTATTTGGCGCCGACTACTTGTAAAAATTGGCCCGTCCTCATTTCCATGTCCGTCGAAAGCACACGCCAAAGTATGTCGCGGCACACGTCTGAAAAAAGTACGAGTGCTGTTTTTCGTTAATGTGTAAATACTGAAGTCGCTTGGATGGAGGGAGCACTGCATATATATGTAGTTGTAAAATGGTGTGCGATTGCTACCGCCTAAGAACACTTGGGAAATGATTTTAAACGGTAAAACAACCAAATGTGTTTCCAGGACAATGCTTTTCAGATGGCCCCGCCTATTTACGGAGGGAAGCAACTCGACAGGCGCTGATCTGCACCCAGGCGGGCCGAAACATGGACTGTGTAGTACAACAAGTGAAATACTTCACCGCGACAGATCGAAGAAAGTATGTTTCGATTTTGGAAATCGCTGTTACACTTGAATTTGTCATGGAACTGCATCAGCTCAGACTTGAAGATGAGTAGAAGTTGGGTTCGCTGAATACCAAAAATGATATATAGGGTCCTATAGAAACCACAGAGTCCGAACGCAATAGCATTGTAGGTCCGCACTGTACTGCAAACAAGGACTTGACAATACAATGAAAGAGACACAAAACAACAGAAAGGCTGGTGAAGACAGGGTTACCGACTTGGAACGGTCAGCAGGCAATAAGGCCTACTGGTTAACTTGAATTGATTTTATATGCGCACAATCCTCGCTATTATCCTGTCTTCAGCGCCCAAATTGACAAGACAGTGTAAACAAAACTACATCCCATTAAAAGGAATTCTCTAACAATAAAGTCCACATCCAGAGATACTAATTAAAGAAACACATACAAAATAATAAACATCTCAGGATGTATCCAGAATCGTACTGAACAACCACAGTAGTTGCAGCTAAAGAGAAAACCAATCTAGGGTAGGGCCAGTAAACCCGAGGGACGAAAGCTCATGCACCCACCTTCCTTAGTTGGGGTTTCAGTAGGTACAAACATAGAGTCCCAAGAGGTAGTCCAGTCATCGCACAAGTGAAAAGTGAAGCGTAATGACTGACTGTACTATTCGGCGAACACGATTAAGACATAAGACTACAGACTTCGCAGGCGTTTCCGATCGATGGAAACGAGAAGGTGACCAGTTATTGAATAAATAAATTACCACAGATGAGACATGAGTCTAAAAACAACAACAATGATTTGGAAAACACCGGCGTCACAATAATTTTGGCTAATATTTTGAAGAATATAAAACAGACTGGGTGAGTTTGACGTCTTCGTAGAGCCGTCATTAACGTCGAAATAGTAGGTCACTATAGGATTAACAAAAGCTAAATAAAGTTTAATAGGAAGTAAAATGAACCTTACACTAGTGTTAATTATGTCTAAATATTACTGGTACCGTATGCTGACATTGAGTTTTGAAGATGATTCCATAACATAACAACCTGCACTCACAATAAAACAAAACCTTTATTAGAAAAATGTAAATTGTTGATAACAATCTTTCAATTATTCATAGATTTTACAAACTAGTAATAATGCAAAATATTATGCAATGCTGCAATTCTACCATATTCTATATCGATTGCAAAATTTGAATACGGATGTACTACTGTTAAGGTTGCTGTAGCTAAATTATTACATATTTTAAAATAAACAAAATGCAGCATTTACTATTTATTTAAGGTTAAAAACACGCATCACATGTTAGAATCTAAGGATAAGGTAAGCAAGGCTTTGATCCAAGAGCTCAACATGTATTAGCGATAAAATATGGAACATGAAAATGAATGATAGAAAAATCTGTAATCCTACGTAAACCAGGTTACAGTATCAGCCGTACTCCCAACACTAATACTAGTAACAAAGTCTATCGCTCAAATAGCAATCTCAAATTTCTCCTTCTTACATTCTTTAGTTAATGCATTGTATGATGTATTATCTATGATAAAAAATGTTCAAATTTACCCACGTATTTATACTTATTTAAATATGTTATATGTGAGGTTGTACCACTACTTGACATGTACATATAATATTTAAATGCGGCCAAGAGGAAAAAGAAAATTAATATTTTTGTTTCTTTATTTCTTTGGCTTAAATTGGCTATGCCGCCAACAAGAGGCAACAGTTTACATCATACGTACGCCGTTTCTATGCCTACTGTCGACGAGAGATATGATTTATATACCTTACATATTTTGAGAATTCAAACTCTAATGATACGATGACACAATATAAAGGGTTTTAACCAGACAGGCTAAACGCCGAAATTGGAACGTCTAATTAAGAGTTACCAAACCATAATTCATTTTATGCATAATCAATCACGGGCATTTTCAGAACCTGTGAATAAACATCAGCGGTTTAGTTTAAGTATAACAACATGACTTGTTAAATAATAACTGTATCAATAGTATATTGGTATAATAACAACATAGATGTAGTCAATATTATTTGCTTTTATGAATGATGTATTTTATAGTATTATAATGAATATGTTATGAATGATTTGAAAAAAAGAAAAAAAAAGTCTATCGCTACGTCCGGTAAACACTTTCACATGTTCTGTGCATTCACATCACTTTTATTGTTTATAATGTTTTCATTGTAGGTGAATCCCAATCAGAAAATAGGGAGGTGTGTCAAATTGAAAATGGTACAAATGGACAGTGTAAGACAGATATAGATTGTGGAAGAAACAACGTCATAAGGATAGAGACTGTATTCAATGGCAGCAGCGAATGTAGAGAGAAAAATGACAAATGCACACTATGCTGCAACTCCACTAGTAAAGCAGATGAAACCTTCCAGAACCAGGTAAAGGCTCGATGCAACTATGTACAATCATGCATGTTAGATGGTTATTCTACATCGATTGCGAAAATCGAATACAATTGTACCACAGGTTTGTAATGTTTAGCTAAATATATTACACATTTAAAGACACAGAAAAACTATTCAAATGAGGACAAAATCACTGTGTTGTATACAGTAAAACATTCAGGCACATGTATTTGCATATCATTTATGGCGTATGATATGTTCAGCCAGAGCATTTTTTTATTAAATTCAAAACCTTCACGCAACATGGGTGTTAAGTGATACATAGAATCGTTTGTTTTTGTCTCATAAACTCATAAACTCGCTGGATAAAACGAAATGATACTCGTCAGAGCCTCGTTTCATATCAGTTATGAAACTCCTTTATTAACGTCAGTAATACAGAATAATTCATGTAAGATCTTCTATAATATGATTGAAATAAAAAGATGTTGAGGTATAAAGTTTACGCATGCAAAGCTTTGATCCAAAATCTGGACCGGTTTAAGCAACAAGCTATAAAATATGAAAATGAATAAAAGATAAATGGAAAAGTCTACGTTAATCATGTACAGTGGCATCCTAACATGCAGTGCTATGCAAAATGATAGAGAATGACCTCTTTTGATAAACTTTCAAATACGTTTAAAAACGCTTGTATGCAAATTATAACGATGAAGGATCTTAAGATGTTTGTAAATCACGTCACCGTGGAAAACAGAGTTAATTGTACGATGACCGGACAGGCTGTGGACCCTATGATGACGCCTACCTAAATCCCAATGGGACGGTGGCGTTTCATGTTTGTCTATGATATTTCTTGCCCTTAATGGTTTATTATCTTGTTGCTCTGGCTTCTCCCAGTCATTGAGTACCTTCATTGTGGCTTTCTAGGTTATTGATTTGTTGTATTATATTTATACGAGCATATTTGTGTTTTACTTATATTGCCTATTGATGCTGCCTTGTTGGTTAGAGATTAGATCATGGCGGGGATTTTTTTATTAACACTGTCCTGTTTTAATGGGATGACAGTAGGTTAAGTGTGAGGTTTAAACCCCAGTGGCCTTTGATGCCACTGACCGTTCCAAGGCGGTAGCCCTATTGTCAACTCTTTTGTGTTTGTGATGTCGTTTGCATTTTTTATTACTTTTGCCTTCGCGTTTGTCTGACAGCGTGTTTGTTTTGTGTTTTGTGGTTGACTGTCGTCCTTGAATGCTGCTTTCCCTGTCCGATATTTGTATCTTTCTTACGATGATAAAATTTTCAAACAATTTTCGACGTTTATGGTAACGGTAGCACTGATGAAGTAGCGTTTTAGTTATTTTCGTATTAGTGTTAGTTCCTATTCTTTGAAATATGCTTAGTCCATGGCTACCACGGGTGTTGCACTTTTGTCGTTCTGTATGTTTAAAGCACTATTATTCTCTTGTATTTGCTTTCGTTTTAGAAAAGTCTGAACAGTCAACTAAGGAAATGTGTCAAATTGAAGGCGGTGTAAAAGCTGGCTGTAAGACAGATATAGATTGTGGAAGAAACAACGTTATAAAGATACAGACTGTATTCAATGGCAGTAGCGAATGTAAAGGAACAAATGACGAATGCACACTATGCTGCAACTCCACCAGTAAAGCAGATGAAACCCTCCAGAAGCAGGTAAAGGCTCGATGCAACGATGTACAATCATGCATGTTAGATGGTTATTCTACATCGATTACGAAAATTGAATACAGTTGTACAACAGGTGAGTAAGCGTTAACTCGTTATAATACACTTTAAAGGTGTATTTCCATGGCATTATATGTTTTTTAGTTTTCTAATCTGTATTAAATAATAATAACCTTAACTACTTGACATGTACATATAGTATTTAAATGTGGTCAAGAGGAAAAAACAAATATTTTTGTTTCTTTGGCTTAAAGTGGCTATGCCGCCAACAACAGGCAACAGTTTACATCATACGTAAACCGTTTTTATGCCTACTGTCGACGAGAGATATAATTTATATACCTTACATATTTTGAGAATGCAAACTCTAATGACACGATATAAACGGTTTTAACCAGACAGACTAAACGCCGAAATTGGAACGTCTAATTAAGACTTACCAACCCATAAATCATTTCATGCATAATCAATCACGGGCATTTTTAGAACCCGTGAATAAACATCAGCGGTTCAGCCAGCGCATATTTTTTATTAAAATTCAAAACCTTACTCCATAAAAATTAAGAATTACTTGTAGTAAGAATGTGTTACAGCCGCATAGCATATCTGACATCATATAAAACAATAACTTCATTAACACATTAAAGTGTAACTTTCACGTAGTATGGGTGTTAAGTGATAAATATAATGTTATATTCGTGACTGTGTGTTTTTTTACACTAAAACTCGTTGGATAAAATATATGATACTAGGCAGAGCCTGATTTCATATCAAATAATGAAACTCGTTTATTAACGTCAATATTACAGAGTAACTTTTGTAAAATCCTCTACATAGGATTAAATAAAACGATGTTGATGTTGATGTATAACCTTTAAATATGCAAAGATTTCACTCAGAATCTGGACCAGTTTAAAGCAATAACATATTAAACATGAAAAGGAAAGAAAGACAAAAAGGAAGGTCTACATTAACCATATATACTGGATTAAGGTAACAACGCTAACGCTAAGTCAACAACTTTTCATGTCAAAGCTAAAGTTAACAACTGTCTACGCTAAAGGTAACAAAAGTGTTCAACATTTATAGTTTCAAAGAAAAATTGAGACAACATATGTTTGTTAGTTACGGTGACTAGTTACTGCGACACTTTATCCGAGTTCAAGCAATGCAACCCATCTCGGCGTTGTGAGAGAGTGTGGTGGACGCCCGATCAGACACGTGGATTTCCCCCATTTTACCACGCCAAATTATAGCTTCCGTCCGTGCCATTGAGAGTGTTTAGTTTGCTTGTCTATGTAAATAAATATATGTATGTACATGTAAATATATTTATTTAAAGGTAATATTATTTGCTTATTATGTCGGCATTTTTGTTTATAATCAATTTTTCATGTACTTTTTATTTATTTAAAACCAACAACTGAGATAAGTACATAAAATACTTGGTAATGTTGATTTTTAAGTCAATGCACCTAGCCAAAAGTACATTTTACAAAATATGACCAAATGACTACCTTTTTAAAACTATTCATAACACTCGGAAAATCTGAATTATTCCAAATTAATGTATATCACTGAAAAGGCTCATGTATGTACTTTTTGAATATCGTATTTACAAAAGAATTCTAATTTCCCATGCAGCTGTCCAAATTGTTCACAACATTTCCCGAAGGAAGGAAATGTTTCCTGGCGATTAAGAATGGTCGATGCTATGAAACGGCGACTACTGACTTGATACATTTTATAACGTCGATTTTGACACTGACCACGGCATTATCCCCGTGAAATTTCGTCTGCTCCCGACGAAAAATATGTGAAAATTTGAGCATAAACCATTGTAAACTACTGTAAGGATGGACATGACGTTTTTTGACGTATTCTGTTCAAAATGTGTGGGGAATATCTAAAATAAGATAAAAACAACCACTTAATTATATTTTAATGGAAAAGTTATATATATTTTTGTTTATATTTGCTTTTATGACTAAATAGATAGATGTGTTCGCCTTAAATTGAAAACCTAAACCAAGCAACGCAGTTCGTTGTGTAATCTGTACCAACACCATGTGTTGCGCAACGTCTGTTACTATATGCGGCACGAGTTATATGACGTAACGCTTCGTTTCGCTTATGAACGTTTATCTGACACTCAGATTCACACAAAACTAGCGGAATATTAATACCAGACCTAAGTATGTGTACTGAAATAAAGTTATAGTTTTTAGTTGAATGTACGTCAAGATATTTGAAGCACACCAAGATAATTGATATTAATACAGCGTTGTGCTTCTTTTTTCCTGTAGTAAACATTGCTATCACCTTACATGTGATTGTTAATTTGTTTGGGAACAATCATTTAGTTTCGTAATAGTTAAATAGCATCCTACAACCAAGGCACAATACACTCGTGGAACTACTATGTAATGCCAATATGTCATACGCTGTGTTATAGGAGTACTGACATGAGGCCCGTTTTATATTATTTTGTATATTTGTTTGCTTTTACATGCAACCAGGATTGACAGTGATCATATTCCTGCAATTAAACCATATAAAAAATGTATTAAATATGTTGGGGTTTCTTCTTATATTAACAGAAATAACTATATCGACAACACCGCCAACGATGATAACACAAACGGCATCCTCAACAAAGAGAACAACGTCAATCATTACTATACATAACATACAGTCAGCCACAACAACATCAACATCGACAACAACAATACTAACACCATCAACTGCAATTTCAACGAGATCCACAACAACAACAAATAGCAACCTGACTTTGAAGTCAACAGGCGAAGGTACAGTAGTCCAGTTGACAAAGTTTTTCAAAAGAGCGACTCTCACGATAATTATGCTGAAAAATAATAATAATAATAATAATAATAATAATAATAATCATAACACTAAATAATAATAAGAATAATAATAGTAATAATAATAATAACCTCCATGATGGTCTTCAAATTTCTATGAAATTACACACGCAGAAAAACATAAATTGTCTGATAAGGAACAGTTATATGACGCAATAAATCAATTTGTTCTGCATTCGGTGGGGGTCATTTTCACTAGTCATGTGTAATGGGATATGTATATTGTTTATGTTGTTTGTACTTCAACGTTGACAACGTTCCTGATCGGGAATTCCAACGCGAGATACAATTGTTTTCATCGGAACCGAGGCTCTACCGAGGCCGAGGTTCCGAGGTTCCGATTAAAAACCCACGGCGTTATTTTTTCTTGAATTTGTTCAATCATTAATATTAATTATAAGAATAGTATAGGGCAAATTGTTACTGCATATTACTAACTATTGATTATTTTGCACCAATAATACATATATAAACCTATGAAAGAATAAGAACAAACAGGATATTAAATTCTATGTAAGCTGTTTTAAAGTCAAAATGATACTGGATTAATAAATCGAGGCGCTAATTTAATGCTTGATAAAAATTTCAAGATTGCCGTGTGTCCATTTAAAAAAGTTATACCGAGGGTGTGTATTTAAATATCTGAACTAGATTACCATGATTTATTCTTTTTCATTTACATTCTGAGAATTGGTGTCATCTACTAACTTGTCGTTTTACATGTATAATTACACAAGTGTCAGTCATAACGCTTCACTTTTTACTTGCGCGATGACTGGACTACCTCTTGGGACTCTATGATTGTACCTACTGAAACCCCAACTAAGGGAGGTGGGTGCATGAGCTTTCGTCCCTCGGGTTTTCTGGTCGTTCCCTAGATTGGTTTTCTCTTTAGCTGCAACTACTATGGTTGTTCAGTACGATTCTGGATACATCCTGAGATGTTTATTATTTTGTATGTGTATCTTTAGTTAGTTTCTATGGATGTGGACTTGACTGTCCTCCTTGAATGCTACTTTCCCTGTCCGATCTTTTTATATTTCTTTTTATTGTTAGAGATTTCCTTTTGATGGGATGTAGTTTTGTTTACACTGTCGTGTCTATTTGGGCGCTGAAGACAGGATAATAGCGAGGATTGTGCGCATATAAAATCGATTCAAGCTAACCAGTAGGCCTTATTGCCTACTGACCGTTCCAATTCGGTAACCCTGTCTTCACCACCATTTCTGTTATTTTTTTCTCTTTCATTGTAGTTTCAAGTCCTTGTTTGCAGTACAGTGCGGACCTACGATGCCATTGCGTTCGGACGCTGTGGTTTCTATAGGACCCTATATATCATTTTTGTTTGGTACTGGCAATATGCTATATTCAGATGATGTAACTATAATCTTTTGAAATCAATATTTGTTTTGAGATTTGCGTATAACCGTGTTTAGATTAAACAATATACTGTATTCAGAAATGTTAGTATGAGCATAAATAATATTACAGCGAAATTAAACACAGTCAAAGAGGATGTGACCTAGAAGTACATGCAATTATAACGGAAGTAGTAATATCTGCATAACGTACATGTATCTGAAGTTTGGAAGTAGTAATATCTGCATAACGTACATGTATCTGACGTTTGGAAGTAGTAATATCTGCATAACGTACATGTATCTGAAGTTTGGAAGTAGTAATATCTGCATAACGTACATGTATCTGAAGTTTGGAAGTAGTAATATCTGCATAACGTACATGTATCTGAAGTTTGGAAGTAGTAATATCTGCATAACGTGCATGCATCTGAAGCTTATTTAATAAGCAAAGAACGTCGAAAACCAGTACTAGTATTATAGACACAATAACTAATTTTCTTTCAGACGAATTTCCAATAGCAGCAGCAGTGTCAGTGCCGCTAGCGAGTATCGTTATTGGAGTCATTGTTTTAGTAGTGGTTTGTCTGTGGAGGTTAGTACATGAGGTGTTGATGTTATACGTTGCTGTTGTTTAGCTCTTTAAAACTGCCTAATGGTATCATACACTCCTCAAAATTACAGCCTGTTTTATCAGTTGTTCATACGCATTTTAATTTACTTAAATTCATCAACTCTAGTTATTAAAGACCAAGTGATAAGATTTTTTTCAGTTGTATCATACGGTTTGCTTATATTAAACAGCTGTTTTATTCATGTTTCAAAAAAAAAAATTATAATAAAAAGTGTATAAAAGTGCGAGTTTTTACAAATACTCAACGCATAAGAAATTTGTTTAGTATATCAGTTACTTTCTGTCAATTTCAATTTGTAAACTGAGTTTTAATGTCACAACTAGTTTATATAACAGCTAAATTGAGGATACAGTGAAAATCCTAGCGGCACCACGGTTGACCATTCGTTTTAAAAGTTAGCGTTATCTTGACAAAGATTTGCGTGAATGCGTTGTTTGTTGCAACTAACACGTGTTACTATAAATACATCGTTTCTTATTGATATGAATGTCATTTCTTCATATGTACTTCTTTTTCTTTGCTTCCATGGGTTTTGCGCACAATATGACCTACTTACATTAATTAATTAATTCATTCATTCATTACGTGGGACCTTAAAACACCATTAATTTTTCACTGACTGACTGGCTCGCTCGCTCGCTCATTCATTCATTCATTTATACTATGGGGCCTTATGACAACATTGTTTAAAAAAGTTTGCTTGTTTTGTTTGTATGGTGTTTTACGTCATCTTCAACACATTAAGGTTATGTATGACAGTCGATTTTATGTGGTGGAGGCAGACCACCCACTTATCCTGGGTAGGACCAGTACTGTACACCTCCCGCCATTCATAAGAATCAATACTTCCTCACTTACAAGTAAAGCTCCCAGTGGGATTCGAACCCGCAGCGGTGAGAGGCGAAGGTTTACAACGCAACGTCGTTAGCCATGTGGCCACGGAGACGATTCATTTGATTTGATTTGAATGGAGTTTTACATCATTTTACATGTTTTTAGCACTTACTTTGGAAAGTAAAACAATTTTTTTTACTGCATGTATGTAAATATTACGAAATGCAAATCATCAAAGAGGGTGGAAGTGGAATATGTGTGTTTGTGGGGTGGGGTGGGGGTTAGGGGTGGCGGATTTAACGGCTCATCAACTCAATATAGGTCATTTAGAGCCGTCCATAGAGAGGCAATGCTGAATATGAATCCGGGAACCAGCCCTACACTTCCTAACGAATTTATTCCTATGGTTCTTTAATGTGCTCGGATTATATACGGGACCGCGCAATTTACGTCCCCATCAAAGGCACGAAGTTAGAAGTAAGGAAAAAACGTAAATAATTAAAAAAAAAGTTTAATGGACGGAATGAAATCGGAGTTTAGACGAATTGGAATTTAACGGCACTCAACCACAAAAAAAGTTATATGCCTCCAACAGAAATGAACAGACCGCTCTCTATTTACTTCTATATAAAACATATGCAGAATGGGCATAGAACCTTCTCATCTGCAGAACTGCAGAGCTGATCTGCAGAACTGCAGTTGTTGCAGAGTCTTTTGTAAACACCCCATCTTTCACTGGAGCCACGATCATTGTTTTCTGCCACCACTCATTGGCAAGTAGCACATGAAACAATACAGGAATAACGATTAAGAATTTTAATGAATGACACAATGAACATGACTTCTTGGGAATTTTACCCCGTTTATACATATGTAACATTATCAATAAATACTGATAAAGGTCATCCTTTGGGAGCAAAAAACACAATTAAGAGAATAAAGCAGCATACTCGGTTTTATTGAGTCTGTTCATGAGAAGTAATGAAAGAAGCAATATTTCTCACGCCCCCTAGCACCGGCTTAAGCGGTATTCTACTTCAAAGCCACCTATATTGGGCTCGTTTGTTCCAAAGGACCAGTAAAAATAACACTACTGATTAAAATAACACATGTTTACTGACATAAAGTTGCGGTGGCCGATTGGTTAGCATCTTTATCTTTGCAACTCTTTCAAAAGGTTTCGGGTTCGAATCACAGTACGGTCACATCTAAGATTTTTAAAACGTACTCCCGCAGTAGTTTACTCGTGCAAGTTATTTTGAACTTATGCCTTCTTTCAAGATGTCGATACCCATAAAAGATATCGCTGAACGTTTGTATTTTCACAACCGTAAACCTAAGCCTTATATCTGTGTCGTGGTTTCATATGTCCCCAATAAAAGTTTTTTAAAGTAAAGGAAAGAGGAAAAAAAGAAGAAAGACAGAAAGTGTAACATGAAGTGTAATTAACCCCAAGCAATAGCCATTAACATATATTTATAGTAACACACGCTCGACTTCCGTCTGTTACAAACAAACAAAACATTTATTGAAACCTTTGCCATATTAACGCGGCCTTTTGCTTTCCGATGTCAATCGTGCCGCCGCTAGGAGTTTACCTTTTTTATCTATTTTTAGAAAATGCTTGACTTCTCTCACCACAACGTTTATAAAACAATAGAAAATCAATTACTCATACATTTGTTCCAGGTCTGGCATAGTCGTGGATTAAGTTTTTTTAAATCATACGAGTAAACAATACACGTTATCATTATTCATCAGGAAGACAGATTAAAGTCGCTAATATTATACCATCTGAATGACACTCATTTAAATGTCGCGCCTCTGTTATATCACCTGACATATCATTCATACGCACCATCTAAACGATATACTTTACTTCTGTTTTAATCCAAGTTCAGATAATGCTTGACTAACTGGTTCTTTTGGGATCAGAGAGCCGTATCTTTGTAGTATAATAATGCTGATTTTAAAACTTGTTTTAGGAGACATCGAACTGGGGAGAATACAAATAACCATTCGAATGTTGCACCGTCAGTAATACAACACGACTACCAAAACTACTCTGAAGGATATGAGACTCTTGGAGACAGGACTGACGCTACATACACACCAGTTACAAATGCCAATAATATGGTCTCGATGTCAGATCACGCATACATCAATTGCAGGAACGATCGCAATATACATCCAGATTACCAAAATTACTCAGACGGATACGTGACGCTTGGAGACAGGACTGAAGCTGCTTACTCACAGGTTACAAATGCCAATACTATGGAAGCGATGTCAGATCACGCTTACACCAACTGCAGTACCGATCGTAAAATACAACCAAAATACTAGAACTACTCATACTGTAATTTGTCGCTAGTAGAAGGATAGTGGTCATCCGTTCCTCCGCTCGCTCGTTAAAGGAGCTCGCTGAAATATTCCTCACACCACCTGATATGTACCCGGATATAGATACCCTGGAGGTTTCAGATCGCTGGATGCGCAGGCACCGGGGCTTCGACCGAGAACTAAAGCTGTTTTCGTTACCCTTGCTAAAGCCTCGAACTGTTCTCTCTTGTTTTTGTGGTAATGTTTTATTTTGTCTATTCCTACAATGATAATTATTATATATTGCGTTATTTCCATACATGCATTTGCAATATAGTATAATATTTTATTTTCTAAAGGAATAATCAGCCATGTAATAAATAAAAGTGCATGTATCTTCTAAATTCTTTAGCTAGTATGAGACAATTGATAACTGAATTTGTAACATGTTAAAAGTAACCCCGTAGCTCTAAAATGGTGTATATCTAAGTTCTAGACAGTGATTATTATTATATTTCAAAGAACTATTGATTAAAGAAATATCTGACTGACAAGGCCTAACACCAGACTTATGAATACTTAGTATTTTATATTGGACTTGTGTTTCAAATCCAATCATCCATTATAATTTACATTTTTATATTTGATGTTTTTTTTCTTTCCTTTTTTTACACAAACTGCATATTAACAACCATTTGAATATTCAAAGCTAACTGCTTCTGCATATAACCAATTGTATCAGATACACTTATGAATCTGCTATAGTAACGGGGAAAAAGTGACATAAACGAAAAGTACACTCACATATTTGTTTTGTACTAATCCAAACATTCTTTATTGTTTGTGTTCCAAGGAATCAGTATTTATTAGCATTTACCCTAGCCTTCGTTCAGTACTGTGTGGCAGCTGTAAACTACGAATCGGTAGTGGTATTTCATGGAATCAGTATTTATTAGCAGTTACACTAGCCTTCTTTCAGTACTGTGTGGTAGCTGTAAACTACGAATCGGTAGTGGTATTTCATGGAATCAGTATTTATTAGCAGTTACACTAGCCTTCTTTCAGTACTGTGCGGCAGCTGTAAACTACGAATCGGTAGTTGTATTTCATAGTGATTCTTTGGGTTCTTCGATCTTAAAATATGTCGCTTGACATACATATAACTTAAACTGGTGCTCGAGGGAGTGAGATGTGCTGCACCTTATGTAACCTCTCATGAAAATACTCGATACACCCGGTAAAGACTGTTGTGCTATTTCCTGTTGCATCAGCATTTTTTAACTATTATATATGATAAACGTAAATGAGAGATAATTCCTGGCAAAATTCGTAAGAATGTTATAGCGGTAACAGTAACACTGATGAAGGAGCGTTTAGTTATTCATTGAGGAAAGGAGTTTTCGGAAGGACGGACAAATAAGAGATATTAATAGATAAATTGATAGATATATTGATAGATAAACAGACACACAGACACACAGACATAGATAGATAGACAGACAGATACTCGGTCGATTCCGTGGTTAGAATACCATCAACGACTATGACGCTTGCAATTAAATGAAAAGGCATGTAATACATTGTGTAATTATTTTGATAGTTTAGTGAAAACTAGTTTACTCAACGGCATATTTGATTTTCTCGTGAAAGTGTTAACCTCACCTGGACTTGTGTTAGTTACTTTCTTTCGACTACCTAACGATCCAACCATTCAGTATGTAATCTATGTCAACACATGTTCAAAAGTATCACTTAAAGTTCTTCAAAGTACCCACGGAAACAGTTTAAATTTTGTTTTCGCCAACGAGCTTTAAAGTGTTGGTATTGTTTTGATTATACTGACATGCTCTGGCAATGCTTCTCCGAAGCATGTTGTTTACCTATATCTTTTAAAATGAAAATTTAGTTAATCTACATAATCGAAAACAACTAGTAAACTAGTTTAAGGCGGAATTATTAAAAACGCTTCTTGTCAAAACTCGTTTGTTCACCATACACAATACAAATTATCAAATTTAACAGAGTTCGCATATCAAAATTAAAGGAATACCTCTGTAAACAAATGGTTTAACGTTCTGTGTACATGTAGGTGTAGTTACCTATCCGGATTCAAGTTGTTTGCGTATAATAAAAAGCAATAACTTACTAAAAGCATTCATCCAATACTTTCTATTCATAATATTAGTGTAAACGGGACCGAGTGTAAATTTTGAATGCATGTTGACAGCAAGTTATATGAAACTTAAACTATTTGTTAAGCGAGATTAAGAAAAGCATACCAAATGTTTTGTCAAGGTGGTGTACATGGGGCGGGTATAAATGGTGAATATCTCATTAACAAATACATTAACTTCTTAATAAATGTTTTTAAAACATTTTGCTTTGTTAATATTGATGTTCCGTGTGAAGAAACAAAATTCATCAACACATGTTTGCAGTATACATGGTATATTTACAAAATAACTGTTCTAAGGCGATACCCCTTTTGTCAACTGTTATCTGTTTGTCGCATACTTCAGTTTTTCTGTTTTATTGTCTGTATAAACAAATATAACCTATGGCATCTATATGCCAAGATGTAGGCTGAAATAACTTTATTTATATTAATTCCTACAGCCCTTGATATTTAGAACGGGATCTTTCATAAGGTGACGTTTTGACAAGAATAAAGCTGAACCCAGCTTAATACTATTTTCATATTTGTATAACTACATTACGTGGTCCGAGTATTAACTTTCATACGCCCTCCAGCCCCTTCTCCAAGATGCGAAAACGGGGATGGCTGGTGTATGAAATAAAACCTTAATTCTGGCTTAGAATTTTGCGTATTGTAAAATTAAAACATTTATTAGGTAATTTTAAAGAAGTTATCGCATTTTTGTCAGTATAAATGTTTTTGAACATGTTTTATTGACCAAATATCCGTTATAAAATCCTGCTTATATAAGCTTTCCCATCGTTTAATGACATTAAGGCGGGACCACGTAATGATATAAATCAAACCATTATCAGATCAGCTCAATAAACCCGATGCATACAATAAATGATTCCAACTATGATCCCAGACAATGATTCTTATAACGAAAATGGTTTCAACAATAATCTATTTTCAATGCATAATTAATAAACATCAACCAAAACAAAGATGAGTGAAATGCAATGTATATGACATCACACACATTAAAGATCTGACAACTGGGCTACCGCCTTGAAACCTTTGGCGTATCTGTATTTTTCTTCTCTTTTACCATGATTTTTTCTATATTTAACATATGTGACTGCCAACATGTTAAGTATGTTTTGCTTGTTATAATTATAATCGTCATACACAGAGCGAGAAAACACAGGAAACGGGAAACCATGCCCTACTGTCGAATATACTTGATTAAACAAACCCCAAGCGGGTATTTTGCCACTTACCGTTCCAAGGCCGTAGCCCTATAGGGCCTTGTCGTGTTTACTATTAACGCCGGTTGACTGTATTCTGCGAAAGCTACCTTTCCTGTTCGACTTTTATACCTACTTGTGTGTGTCTTCAAAGTACTCGGGCGATTAACTCCGATACAAGGGACCGCCTGGTTTACGTTTACTGTTAAATTTACAAGGCTAAGGAATAAGTTACATTTCCTATGAACAAAGCAGAATCCAGTGATGCCCGTTATCTCGAGATTCGATGTGTATCGCGATATCCACTGTACGCATGTATTACTGTCATACGTATGTTTTGTTATGTCTTCAAAGACGAGATAAAACATTTGTCCATTATACATGTTATAAAATACTAAAAAGAGTATCCCTTGGAAGCAACAACACAAACAATAGATAAAAGTGGCAGACTCCGTTTTATTGAGTCTGTTGAGAGGTAATGTCGAGTGCAAATCCTCTCACGCCTCCTAGCATCGGCTTAAGCGATATTCTACTTTAAAGCCACGAACATTCGGCTTGATGATCCCAAAGGACCAATAAGTAATAACACTACTGATTTGTACTCGAGGCAACCTTTTACGGCCGCCACACAGCACTAAACAAATGCTAGTGTGAATATCTTGACCGAAACTGATACATATTCTTATATTGATGTTGACCTTCTCATTAACGAACATTAGTTTAAAATTAAAACTGAAAGCGGAATTATCTATTTTCATGCATAGCAAAGAGCATACATACCTAATAAAAGTTCAAATTGTTGATACAAATGCAACAAGAAAAAGAACAGAGCACGGCATAACAGTCCTAATAATGGATGATAGCTACAATCATAATGTCCCACCATCTACTTTAAAGGGACACAGGGAAAAATCGTGATTATTTTAAAACTCGCAGCTTCCCTTTGTTTTTTCTACATAACTTGTTACTTTGGACATCATTATTACTAATGATTTCAGTAGTTGAAAAGCACTTGTTTTTGCAAACTAAATAATAATAATGTGGCACCACAACGAAACGGTATAATAACAAGATAATTTAAAACAGCATTAGATACCATTTTATTTAATTACATGCATACACGTGCAAAGTGTAAATGATACTGGATTTATAAATATTAATGCTGGATACAAAGTTCATGATTGCTGTGTGTCGCTATAAACAACGTTTTAACCATAATTATAGCACCATGTTGAAAATGAAGATGAATACATATCACTCTTAACAGGCTCTAGAATAAGAAATGTAGAATCCTTATTTTGTGTTGTTGTCTAAACTGACTGTTCTATAGTGGACTTCTGTATATCGCATTCAGAAGAGTATTCCGGGCGTACATATTTTGAGAATCAAAACTCTATAGGCACAATACATATGGTTTTAACCAGCAAGGTCAAACACATAAACTGCGTCGAATTAAGAGTAACCAAATCATAATTCATTTTTCGCATGTTTAGAACCCGTAAATAAACCTATACTTTTAATAGGCATACATACATTAGTATATGACCTGAACACCTGGATAGAGTTTTGATAAACGGATTTGTCTTGTATTTTTGCCGTTATTGGGCCGGTTAGTTTCTTTAATATTGTTATTGTATGTTGTTCCATTTGTATATTACACATGGAAGAAAAGATGACTAGGAAATCCAAAATGTATTACCAACATATGTTCGCTAAATGGTTCAGGATAACCACCAAGACATAAACATTATATATCCCTAAAAGGTAACCAAATCCCTCCATAAGAAAGTGAAAAATAGTTTAGGGATACACGGACAGAATTACGGAGGGGACGGACTCAAGTGCGGTACGCGAGACATCTCGTCGGGCGGTGATAAATATAAATGTCAACTATGTATGGATACACAGTGACATTTTGGAAGCAAATGTATTAGATATCGATCTTGCATGAAACTTAAAACCCTTCATGTGACCTTGACCTTGAGAAGGGGAAACAAGTGCGGTACGTGCAACACTTAGAGGGTAAATCTAAAAAAGATTCCTTACATTATTAGAAAGTTACAGTTCGGATACAAAATAGATACAGACCAGTTGTATCAGGCCCTTTAAACATATCTACGAACCTGATATTGAGCTGATGGACACAAGTGTGATATATGGTGGTAATATATTTATATATGTACACATACGAACGTCACATCCCGGAGACAAACGTTTTACAAACAGATCATATAGGGCATTTTAAGCCCTTTATGTGCCCTTGATCTTGAGGAGGCGGACATTAAAATAAACAAATGTTCTCCTTGCAGAAGAAAGTTGCAACAGGAAGCCGACATGTTAAGGGACTGTGAAACCTACGCTATTCGCAAAAGGTAAAGAAATGTAATTTCTGATTTATTAAAGCACCCAGGAGAATAGCTACCTTCCTCCATATCTGGCATTATATCGATTTCGTTATATAACAGCCATAAACTAAACAAATTCATGTTGGTATAGATGTACAGTAATTTAAGAGGAAACATTTTGAAGATCTATTAATGTATAATTTACACGATCTTTATGGAGGCTGGAAACTACCTGACTGTTAAGTATAGTGTTATAAAGCATAGCTTGTCTACCCGATAGTTAGGTTATATTAAGGAGGTACACATGGGTCATAATTTAAAAGAAAATCCTATTTTCAAATTGGCCAGTAACCGTCTATGTAATAATAACATTTTTAATTTCAGGATAAAGCGTATGGTTTACCTGAGTTTAATTAATATATTATATGGAATATTATTATTAGGAGAAAAAGTACTGAACAGTATATAGTTAACAGAAGTTACACATGGCTAATGAACGAAACAAAATAAAATTAGAAAATGTGTTTAAACGTGCGTTTAAAGCTGTGTAAGAAACGTCAACTGGCTCTGGTACAAAACGCCCAATGCATTGTCTTTTTATAACCCAAAATCGGTACAAAATATCAAGGGTACAAAGCGTCCATGTTACGAAATGTTCAATTTGCGCATACTGGTATCCTGGATATTGGCTGTTTTTCTCAAAGTAAAATGTGGAGATAAACAAAGTGTAGACAACGTTGACTTTGTTCCACATAATTTACTTTAACATTTTTTAAAATCGTTCGATCACACTGCCGTTTCAGTCAATTTTCAAAGAATCTTTTTAGTCCCGTGATAAATATTGTCCGCCGCTGTAATACGTTGTTTTCAGTGCGAGACTACATTTAGTTGTGAAACTAAGAAAGTGAGAATAAATCATCTGGTTTCGGTAGGAACTTACTGTTGTCGTTTGTATATTTTAAGCCGTACGACTCTTGGTATACTCTTGGTTTTGGACTTAATCAAAACTTGAATGTAAAAATGTAAGTCAAGTTAGCGAAGACGAAATATAAGGTAAAGATTAACCTACTATTGATTGGAACATATAGCACGTATGTAGATATAAATATGTTTGACGTTTAAAAGCTCTACAGCCTTTAAAGCCTGAAAAGTATAGTTAGCCAACAACATTAATGTTGAACTTGAATGCTCATATGGACGGGTCACACGTACGGAGAGATGTAAACTGGTAACACTATTTGGCGGTTCGTGAAGGATACAAATAATTATCCGCCTATTTTTTCACGATGTATGCCCCTTGTGTACCATCGTATATTTTAAAACGACAAGTGACACTTGATATGCAAATACACGATGATTACTTCCTTGGTGTTCGACATAATAGTGTATTCAAGTTTAAAGTTAATTTCATGGTGATACCTTTGGTGAGACATGTTGATCGATTGTTACATGGAGTAGTATTCTGTAATTAGATGTGTTAAAGCGTTCCTGAATAATGTATTATCGCCAGTTGTTTGGATATATAGTCATCTATATCATTTTGATAGGTAATACAACACATATTTAACATTTTATAATTCGTAAATTTATGAAATGTACTTTACAGGTTATTTTAACACAACAAGCATTTGTAGTACAGTATTCTATATGGATTGTGGTAGTTTGTGTCTTCCCTATTTATTGTAACTGGTACTATAGTGTACCAGTTATAGTGTACTATAGTGTATATGTTAATACTAAATGAGTGCATGAAAGTTTGTTCTAGCACTGCTTGATGTTGTTTTATTTTATTTTTTTTTAAATTTATCTTTAAAATAATCAGTCAGTTATTTCAGGGATCCAGTGTTTCAAGAACGGATTTAGTAAGATTAATATATGAATCCCAGTCAGGAAGTATGAGATTGTCTCCATAAACATAATATTTTACATTATAACCCTTTCATGCTGTTTCTTTTGTAAAGGATTATTCAACCTCTTGTTAACGTTTCTTTGGATTTTCACACTACGAAGATTTATACGTTCCCCACTTTTTAAAAACGTATCTATAGCAATCTATGTTCGGTATCACGGAGTACTTTAGAATACATAAACTGAACCAAATTCCTAATCGGTCACCTCAATTTCACAAAATATTTTCTTTTCTTGGAATATCTTCCTCTCGGTTTTACTTGTTGTGAATCACATAGTTATTTAGGAAAAGGTCCTGAAAGTTTCAGAAAAATCATATAACTACCAGGGAAATTTGGACGGGTTAAAGTCACGAAATCCGAAAATCAAAAATTACAAAATGGCAGACTCACAATGGAAATCCTATAGAAGAGTGCTCGTTCTTGAAATTTGAAGATTTAACATGCACTCGCAGACCAAGAGTCGCGGTAAGGAACTCGTTACATGTTATATGTCTAATGAAATGATTTTACAGGTCATTTATTTATGTCTGCCATTTCTTTATTACCATATTGGTTTTTAAAACACTTCACTGTAACTTAAGCCAGGTCATTCCCCTTACAATTCAATGCAAAAGTATGTGACTTTGTGGATCGGTGGTGTTATAATCATGATAATATAAAGCATTGTTTCTTCAAAAATAATTTAAATATCATTACCAAATTTTCAGTTAATATATATCAAAAATTGAACGGGGATTTGATTAATTTTTCATGAATACACATCTTGTGTAAAAGGTAATAATTTCATAAAACTTAGGTGAACGATTAGGAATTTTGTTGAGTGTAAATAGCTTTCAGAATGTTTCACATTCAATAGTAGTCTGTTATTTGGCACCGAAAACTTGTGAAAATTGGCACGTCCTCATTTCAACGTCCGAGAAAAGCACTTCTAAGTAAGAACAGTTGCTATTTTTTGTTAAAGGGGAAATACTGACGTCTCTTGGAAGGAAGGAGCAATGCATAGTTATAAAATTGTGTGAGACTGATAGTATGCCGCCTAAAGACACTTAATTTTAAACGATTAACAACCCAAAGGGTTTCGAGGGCATTGGTATTCAGACGGCACCGCCGATTGACGGAGGGACGCAACTCGACAGGCCCTGACCTGCGCACAGGAAGGCCGAAACATTGACCGAATGTGACACAACACGTGAAATACGTCATCAGGACGGACCAAAGAAAGGGTTTCTCGGAAATCGCTGGTTACACTCGAATTTGTCCTGGAAATGACCATGCCATCCTCAGCACAGACTTAAAGATGAGTAGAAGATAGATCTGCTGGATCCGGAGACTTCTATGCGAACACGACTAAGACAAAAGAGTGCTTCTCAGGCGTTTGTTGATCGATGGGAACGAGAAGTGGACAGGTTCTTGGATAAATTAATTACCACAGACGAAACATTGATCCATTTCTACGATCGCAAAAAGGTCCGTAAAGAACAAACAAAAAACAATGATTTGGAAAACACCGGCATCACATTAAATTCATTTGGGGCGGGTGCGAATATTTTGAAGAAAACCAAACAGACTGGGTGAGTTTGACGTCTTCGTAGAGCCATCATTAACATCGAAAGAGTAGGTCCCTATAGGATTAGCAAAAGCGAAATAAAGTTTAATAGGAAGTAGAATGTACCTTACAGTAGTATTAAGTATGTTCTAAATATTACTGGTACCGTATATTGACGTTGAGTCTTGAGACTGATTCCATAACATTACAACCTGCGCTCACAATAAAACAAAACTTTTGTTAGAAAAATGTCAATATATTGACAATCTGTCATAGAATTTACATAACAATACTAATTCACAATACAATAGCAATGCTGCAATTTCACCATATTCTGTACCGATGACAAAAATCGATTACAGCTGGTACATGTAACTTAGTTAAATATATTACGTTTTTGAGGGTGAAAAAAATGAAGCATTAATTACTATTTCTTTATTTTAAGGTTTAAAAACACGCACCACATGTTGTGTACTATAGTGAAGTTTTTAACACAAGACTGATAGTGTATACTATACTTTATTAAACTTCTAGCTTCATCACAAAATACACTTAAAGCTGTACAGTCCCTATGTTAACTGGTAATAACTCATGAATATGAATTAGTCACGTGTGAAGTAGTTTCAAATCGATGAACCCCCAAAAGTCGGTATATAAGGAGAAATCGATACGTAAATTTCACATTTTATTTAGCCTCCGTACAGGTAACATCGATAAATATATGGCTCCAGAATATATGTGATAAAAAAATAGTTGCCCGGAACGGGATTTGAACCACAGCCTTGCACTTGTAAGATTTGAAAGATGTACGCTGAACCTCTAGACCACTGCTATTTATTGGTATTTTGTAGCATTTTTAACACTAAATAGGCATTGCGTAATAACAAGAGCGCACACACAAACTCATCAAGCGCTAAATAACAAGTCGAGATATGGTGGATTTGAGGCGAAGTATTAGTTTCATATTGATAAGATACAGTATTACACCAGGCAATGTTAATTTACACGTGCGACAATATGGACTGCATATTTATTGATCCATCATTAGTTGCGTTCAAATATGTTAAGTTATTTTGCCTCATAATATATGGTAGTTAGTATACTATTTTCTCAAGTAGCATCGTAGTTCAGTGGATAGAGCAGAGGACTTGAAATCAGAAGGTCGTGTGTTCGAGCCCCGAAAGAAGCTAACTTTTTTTTTGTAAAAATTACTGTTATAATTGCTGTGACGCATGACTTGACCAGTCCACGTGTTAGACATGTGCGACACAAATGAACTCTACGGTATGACTTGTACGGCCACCGTTTCATAATTAACCCAGTTAAAACACTAAATCACTTCATAGTGACCTATTAGCCTGTCCTTGCTTAATAACATAAGTCAAGCGTGCGTATCATACCTGTAGTACAGTCGAACCCAAAGTGGTGATGATCGTTGACCAATACTAGTATCTGAATTAATTACATGACCTATCCATGACTATAATACAGTTGGTATAAGGATAAAGTAAGCAATGCTTAGACCCAAAAGCTCGACCAGTATTAGAGATAAAATATGGAACATAGAACTGAATGATAGAAAAAAAGGAAATTCTGCGTAACCAGGTTACACTATCATCCATACTCCCAATTCGTACACTAATACTCGTAACAAAGTGCATCACGACCTTCGGTAAATACGTTTACCATTTTGTTTGTATATTAACATCACGTTAGATTCTTGAATATGTTTTCATAATGATTATAGATGAATCCTATCCAGAAAATAGGGAGGTGTGTCTAAATGAAATCGGTAAAATCGATCAGTGCAAAAGCGATATTGATTGTGGGAATAACAAAGTCATAAAGATACAGGCTGTGTTTGATGTCAGTAGCGGATGTAGCGAGAATGTTGGCGAATGCAACCAATGCTGCAACTCCATCAGTGAAGCAAATGAAACGTTCCAAGAGCAGGTGAAAGCTCGGTGCAACGATGTACAAAAGTGCATGTTAGATGGTTATTCTACATCAATTTCAAACATTAAATATAACTGTACGAAAGGTGAGTATTTTTTAGCAATATATATTACACTTTTAAAGGCATATAAATTCAGCATGTCGTGTTTCTTTTTATTGCATAACATACCGTATTGCATTGTAATAAATACATGATTTAAATATCATAATACACTAGTCAAATAACTATGCAAATGAGGACCGAATCAATGTGTTTGTTTATGGTAAAACATTTAGGCACTAGTGTTTGCATAGCATATATTGCGTATGATACGTTATGGCAGAGCTAAATTGTTATCAAATTTAAAATCTTACTAAAATGATAGTGAAGGCAGTTAAACTTGGTTTAGCGTGTAGATATTATTTGTAGTACAAACGTGTTACAGCCGCATATATGACGCCATGTAAAACAACAACATCATGAAAAAATTGCGCTTTGTAATAGGTAAATTGACAATATTATCGTGTAACTTTCACGTAGTATGATTGCTAAGTGACACATATAATCTTATAATCGTGACTGTGTATGATTACTTCTAACCTTGTTGGATACAAAATATGATACTCGGCAGAGCCTCGTTTCATATCAGTTTATTGAAACTCGTTTATTAACTTCAGTAAAACAATGTAACTCGGGTAAAATACTCTATATAGGACAAAATAAAAATACGTTGATGTCTGAAGTTTAAGTATGCAAAGCTTTGACTCAAAATCTGGACCAGTTTATGCAATAAATATGAAATATGAAAGTGAACGAAAGAAAAAAAAGGAAAGCCTACGTTAACATTATACAGTGGTATCATAACATGCAGTGCTCTGCAGAATGATAGGATCATGCCCTATATGATAAACTGCCCAATATGTTTAATAAAGCTTGTATGAAAATAATCATGATCAAGGATCTTACGAAGTTTGTACATCATGTCACTATGGAAGTCAAGTTCTGCTATTGTCGCAAAAGAGTACTTAAATAACTTGTAGAGCAGGGTTACGATAATAAAATGTTCAATAATTCTTCGACGTTTATCGTAACGGTAGGCCTGATGGAGTACCGTTAAAGTTGTTTTCGTATTAGTGTTTGTTCGTAATCTTTGAAATCTTCTTAACAAAGTTCATCGCTACCATGTGTGTAAAACTTGTATCGTTCTGCATGTTAAAGCATTTTTTTTTCTCGTGTGTTTGCATTCGATTTGGAAGATCCTAAGCAAGCAAAGGAAGTATGTCTTATTGAAAACGGTGCAATAGTTGACTGTAAGAAAGATATAGATTGTGACAATAACAACGTCATACAGATACAGGCTGTGTTTAATGGCAGTAGCGAATGTAGCAGGAACAGAGGCGAATGCAAACAATGCTGCAACTCCAACATAACAGCAAATGGAACCTTCCAAGAGGAGGTGAAAGCTCGGTGCAACGATGTACAAAAGTGCATGTTAGATGGTTATTCTACATCGATTTCAAACATTAAATACAACTGTACGAAAGGTGAGTAATGTTTAGCAATATATCTTACACGTTTAAAGGCATATAAATACAGCATGTCGTGTTTCTTTTTATTGCATAACACGCCGTCTGGCATTGTAATAAATACATGATTTAAATATCATAATACACTAGTGAAATAACTATGCAAATGGCATGACTGAGGACCGAATCAATGTGTTTGTTTAGATTCTTCAACATCACGTGGGCAGGTTCAGGGACAAATATGTGGCCGAAACCTGTTATTTTGGGTCACCAAACGAGATTTTGGAGTAAAGAAGTTATTTAAACTACTTTCCAGACTGGGTACTTATACAAGCCCACCCACCCCGCCCCCCCCCCCCGCCCTCCCCATTGTTAGGAAACAAGGTGACCCCTTCACTCGTGGTTGTTGAGTGCAACGCCGGGCCATCTCATTGCTTCATCAATCAAAACTTCCCCCAATTAATGAGGATGACCAGTCTCACATGCGTCATTCATGAACTTAAGAGAATGTGGTAATTTCGATATATTTGGACCATTTATCTGGTTCCTGTACCGGTGTTATACAACCTTCGTGACACACCCTCGGTGTCACGAGATATTTTAGCATGTGACTCGTTCTTTCACAGTGACCTAATGGCCTGTCCTTGCTTAATAACATAAGTCAAGCGTGTGTATCATACCTGTTGTACAGTCGAACCAAAAGTGGTGATGATCGTTGACCAATACTAGTATCTGAATTAATTACATGACCTATCCATGACTATAATACAGTTGGTCTATAGATAAAGTAAGCAATTCTTAGACCCAAAAGCTCGACCAGTATCAAATATAGAGATCAAATATGGAACATATAACTGAATGATAGACAAAAAAGAAATTCTGCATAACCTGGTTACACTATCATCCATAATCCCAATTCGTACACTAATATATTAACATCACGTTTTATTCTTGAATATGTTTTCATAAAGATTATAGATAAATCCTATCCAGAAAATAGGGAGGTGTGTCGAAAGGAAATCGGTCAAATTGATCAGTGCAAGAGCGATATTGTTTGTGGAATCAGATACAGACTGTGTTTAATGGCATAGCCGAATGTTAAACGCGTGATGAATGTACACAATGCTGCGACTCCACCAGTAGAGCAAATGAAACGTTCCAAGAGAAGGTGAAAGCTCGGTGCAACTATGTACAAAAGTGCATGTTAGATGGTTATTGTACATCGATTTCAAACATTGAATACAGCTGTATTAAAAGTGAGTAATGTTTAACAATATATATTACACTTTTAAAGGCATATAAAAACAGCATGTCATGTTTCGTTTTATTGCATAACACACCTTCTGGCATAGTAATAAAGCCATGATTTAAATATCATAATACACTAGTGAACTAACTATGCAAATGAGGACTGAATCTATGTGTTTGTTTATTGTAAAACATTTAGGCACTAGTGTTTGCATAGCATATATTGCGTATGATATGTTATGGCAGAGCTAAATTGTTATCAAATTTAAAATCTTCCTAAAATGATAGTGAAGGCAGTTAAACTTGGTTTAGCGTGTCGATATTATCAGTAGTACACAAGTGTTACAGCCGCATATCTGACGCCATGTAAAACAACAGCGTCATGAACAAACTGGGTAAATTGACAACATTATCGTGTAACTTTCACGTAGTATAAGTGCTAAGTGACAAATATAATCTTATAATCGTGACTATGTATGATTACTTCTAACCGTTGGATACAAAATATGATACTCGGTAGAGCCTCGTTTCATATCAATTAATTGAAACTCGTTTATTAACTTCTGAATCAGTAACAAAATGTAACTCGGGTAAAATACTCTATATAGTATAAAAATAAAAATACGTTGATGTCTGAATCAGTGTATGCAATAACTATGAAATATGAAAGTGAACAAAAGTGAACGAAAGAAACAAATGAAAGTCTACGTTAACATTACACAGTGGTGTCATAACATGCAGTGCTCTGCGGAATGATAGGATCATGCCCTATATGATAAACTGCCCAATACGTTTAATAAAGCTTGTATGAAAATTATTATGATCAAGGATCTTACGAAGTCTGTACATCATGCCACTATGAAAGTCAAGTTGTGCCTTTGTCGCAAAATAACGACAATTACTTGTAGAGCAGGGTTACGATAATAAAATGTTCAATAGTTCTTCGATATTTATGGTAACGGTAGGCCTGATGGAGTTCCGTTACAGTTATTTTCGTATTAGTGTTTGTTCGTATTCTTTGAAATATTCTTAACAAAGCTCATCGCTACCATGAGTGTGAAACTTTTATCGTTCTGTATGTTTAAAGAATTTCTTTTCCTCGTGTGTTTGCATTCGATTTAAAAGATCCAAAGCAAGCAAAGGATGTATGTCGAATTGAAAACGGTGCAATAGTTGACTGTTAGAAAGATATATATTGTGACAATAACAACGTCATAAAGATACAGGCTGTGTTTAATGGCAGTAGCGAATGTAACTGGGATAAGCATTAACTCGTTATAATACACCATAGAAGTATATTTCTACAACATTACATATGAAGTAGTTTTCTAAATTGAATTAAATAATAGTTAATACAGAAAATTGGATCCCTTAAAAGCAACGGACACAAACTAGAGAGAAAGGTTGGAGATGGACTTTTTGTTTAACAGTGTTTTCTTTATTTTCTATTCTTTAGGAACATAACCCATACAGTCACAATTGGGAATTGTAGCGCGATTTTTCATAACATCGGGTTTGTTCTCATCCCCAGCGTTTCTTTCCGTCTGTTACTGTTTTGTTGCATATTATATATGTTGGTCGTAAACTGTGTATTGACCAGTCTAACCAATTACTATACATGATTAGTCAAGTGCTATATAGAATATATATAGTATACAGTAGTGTGAGCATATATATACGTTAATTCGTAAACGTATCTTGTGTAATATTTAATTATATTATGAGGTAATACACACGCCTTCTATAGTAATGTTTTGTAAAAGACAGGCAAAATAACTAGAGATATGTAAGAGACGTGTGTATTATGTGTCGTGTATGATTTCACTCGGGAAGACAATATACCGATTTGCAATAGGGATTTCGACATAAAAAGGTCTTCTTCAGTTGCAATGAAATCGTAAATTATTTGTATTATCAATTACAATATGTTTATTGTCTGAGTATGTTGTGAAGGATAATTCCTTATTTTGAATGTGTCAAAATAAATAGGGACATACTAGTTCACATATGGCACTCGCTGTGGTACTGGTATTTAGGGGTATCACCTACTCTCGTCAGTTATTACGGTATATTCCGTAACCTGCCAAGTTTATAGAGTACCTTTAGCAGTGAGATTTACTCTTCAGGATGTATTTCGTAATAGAGTTTATTACTACGAGTATACGTCTTATATATGTAGCGTGTACGACCATGTGTTACACTGAAAGGTAGTGTATGCACTGACATGCAGATCGATATCACGTACTGACGGGGTACGATGAATATTGTCCGGATCTCCAAATCCTCAGCTAGCGATTTACGTTAGTAAAGTAAGACAATCTCTGTGTGTCTTATATACTGTCTGTCTCTTTTGGTGTCTCCATATATACACAAGAAATAGTGTGATATAAGTATATCTTTTTGGTTGAAAACCGATTCTGTCAACCCTTTTGTATTTGTGATGTCTTATTTGGCCTTTTATTCATCTTTAAAATTGTTCTTTGTTGTGGTTACTGTTGTCCTTCAATGCTACTTTTCCTGTTCGATTTGTATATCTTTATCTAAGTACGATAATAATGGGTTCATACCATCCGTAATATTTTACTACATATAGTATTTAGTTGAACTAAAAGCGATCCCTTAAGTGTATATCTAAAAGAGTAACCTTAAGGTCACTCTCCGGAATAATACCGCTTAGGATCTGGTTAAAACTACAGGGCGGGTTGGTGCCGTCTATGTAGTCTTATTGTGCGTTTAACATGCATTCGATGCATTGTGTGTAAGTGTCTAGATCGAGTAATACACTTTAATGCACTCTACGGATTAATACCGTTACGAGTCTGGACGAGTCCAGAAGTAAGGCCAGATCGGGTTGATACCGTCTAGATTGCCTTATTGCGCCTTTCATTCAGCTAAAGTCACACTCTTGTAATGTGTGTGTTTGTATATATAGATGAATATACTTTAAGTCTTCATGGGTAAGACGAGATCGGGTTGATACCGTCTATATTGTCTTACAGTTAGTGTTTATGAGTGTATGTATTATAGAATACACTCAAAGGTACTCTACGGCGTGATGCCGTTAAGAGTCTGGTTGAGTCCAAAAATAAGATCATATCGTGTTGATACCGTCTCTTATTGAACCTTCAGTTTTGACAAAATGGAACAGAGAGTATTTAGGGGTAAGACCAAATCGGATTGATACCGTCTATATTGTCTTACAGTTAATGTTTATGAATGTATGTAGAAAACAGTGCAGTGTAACAACCAAATCTTGCAGTTGAACAGCGTTGCTCAGATACACAACCGCAACTTATCATTGTAAGGATAGCAGTTTAGCTCTGGCGGTATATTTGATCGCATTGTCACAGGAGCGAGAGAGAGACTTCACATATGACCTGTTTGTTAGAAATATAGCTCCAGAATTGGTCAAGTCTTGAACAATAGCATTTGATGGTCAATAACCACAGGACGACTTTACCATCGCTAAAAATGACTTCATGCTTTGTAAGGTTCTCTCTATCCTATGCATGGTATTTCATACGAGCTGCATTTCTTCTTTATGGTTGCCTTGAACTGGCATGCAACGATGTTAAGGATTTCAATTATCGAATTCAAGTGATTACAAGTAAACTCCTTCAAAAAGGTTTTCGTTATTACAAACTTGGCAGATCTTTCTCAACATTCTATCGCCACAATGAAAAATTGCTGGAGAAGTAAACACCACCCTAAAAACTGTTCTGGGACTAGGATTATCACAACCTTTATTCTATAGAGCTGTGATACATAAAATTAGAAAATTAAAGAGGTGAGACGGATTTACTGATCACTTTACAAAATTATCAGGAAATTCGTCAGAAAAGCAAATACGACCCTTTAGTATTACAATGCACTTCGTGCTTAGTGATTGAACCCTTTAAAGTCAGTTACTGCGCTTCACTTTTCTCTTGCGCGATGACCGGACAACCTCATGGGACTGCATGAGTGTCCCTTCTGAAATCCTGAAAGGGGAGGCTGGGGCATGAACGTTTCGTCCCTCGCGTTTTGTGGTCATACCCTAGATTGGTTTTCTGTTTAACTGCCACTGCTGTGTTTCTAATTATGTTTTATATAGTTTTACAATAACACATACATGTACCGTTTCCTAATTTCACTGGATGTGTACTTTATTGCTAGAGATTTTCTATTGATTGGATGTACTTTTATTACACTATCTTCTCAATTTGAGTGCCGATGACAGGATAATAGCGTTGTCGTGTACACTTAAAATCGATTTAAACTAATCATGATACTTTATGCAAGTTATGTATATTTACCTATGTAATTGTCTAACTTTGTGTGTATACTTTTTTGTCGGGAAGGGCATGAGCTAATGTTGTTAGAACGTTTAGCCCAACCCTTTTTCGATTATTTATTGGCAATCAAATATGTTTAAAAACAAGAACACGTCTCAAAAACTAAAAAAAAAAGCACATGTCATTTCGAACAAATGGAAACGTATAGGGGTTTCGATATCAGTTATAGTTTGCTGCTTTATCTTCTCTAGCTTCCCGAGCTATATTTTATGAAGTATATGTTTCTCAACTTATTCCATTTTCTAGTCAAGTTGAGAACTTTAGCATTATTTACGTTTTTATAACTATAAAGCTACTATGTACATCATGATACCGTTACTCAGTACCATATAAACTTGAAAAAATAGTAAAAGCTAAATTCGCATCCCTGATCTATTTTTTTTTTAAAAAAGAGTAATTTAAGAACTCGGCTGCAATAACGTATATCACTTATAAATTATTAAAAGAGGTTATTACCCTATTATTTTGCAACGCATTACATGTTTTGCGAAATATTGTGTACCCTATGATGCGAAATCATGAAATTGTTAGTAACGTAATGTTTATCTTCAATCTTTATGTATATGATGTCGCATACATTGCATTTAATTAACGTACTTTTACTAGTTTTATGTAGTTCTAACAGTCTTGTGTTTTGGATGAGATCGGATTTATGAAATACAGCAATTTACTTAACAATGCTGTTAAATAAATTAAAAAGTCTGAGAGGCATACTCGGTTACTAAGCACTAAATCCAAATGTACATACGGTGCCAACGTTATTAATGTTTCAGGCTTACACTTTATTTACATATATTGAAACAAAACGCAGCATGGACCCAGAACCTCAAATTCTGCTTGCAAATTAAAGCTAAGCAGTAGTTCGTATTGTCTATTGACCGTTACAAGACGGTAACTCTGTCTTCACCATGCTTTATATTGTGCACTTTCCCGTTCATTTACTATTTCATTTGCGCATTCAGCATTAACAACAGCGACAATCAGTACAGATGCGCCGACAACAACAACGCCAATCAGTACAGATGCGCCGACAACAACAACGGAAATCAGTACAGATGCGCCGACAACAACGACAATCAGTACAGATGCGCTGACAACAACAACGGAAATCAGTACAGATGCGCCGACAACAACGACAATCAGTACAGATGCGCCGACAACATCAACGGAAATCAGTACAGATGCGCCGACAACAATAACGCCAATCAGTACAGATGCGCCGACAACAACGACGACAATCAGAGCAACGGGCAACCCAAATGTACAGTCAGCACACAAAGGTAACGTAATCTCCTTGATAAACTGTGAAAATAATTATACTGATTAATAATAGTAATAATAATGATAATGATAATTTATTATTACTATTATTACTATTATTATTTAAAAATATTATTATTATTAGAATTGTTATTATTATTTAAAAATATTATTATTATTAGAATTGTTATTATTATTATTATACAAATATTATTATTATTATTATTATTATTATTATAAAAATATTATTATTATTATTATTATTATTATAAATAGATAATATTGATAATAATAAAGCTTATCCATTACTAATATTAATTTATCACATAACGTCCCTTTGAACGACTTTTACTGATCGGTTGATCATGAAATACATTAAATCTGTAACACAACGTAAGTTTTGTTAACCGAATGAATGAATGAATGAATGAATGAATGAATGAATGAATGAATGAATGAATGAATGGTGTTTACTGAAACTATTTTATTTATTTTAACTTCATACAAATCTAACACATAATGCGTTTATTTACAGACATGTTATAATAAATAAATAACGTTACACATTTATTTTTTAAATTCGGCGTAAAATGCTCTTTTAACATAGAGGATCTTACAATGGCAATGTACTATTGATTTTAATAAACGTTTAGGATAGCATGATAGGATATGCGAGGCTCTGCGGTGCATCCTATCGTTTTATCGAACGAGTTTACTAAAGTCTATAATACACAGTCACACATGTATTGAAATATAAAAAGATCGGACAGGGAAAGTAGCATTCAAGGAGGGCAGTCAACCACAAAACAAAGAAACAAACACGCAAACAGACAAACAAGAAGGCAAAAGTATAATAAATGCAAACGACATCACAAACACAAAAGGGTTGACAATAGGGCTACCGCCTTAGAACGGTATGTGGCAAAGTAGGTCACTGGGGGTTTAAACCGGTTCTAGGGTGCACCAAACCTCACACTTACCCTACTTCATCCCATTAAAACAGGACAGTGTAAATAAAGAAATCCCCGCCATGATCTAATCTCTAACCAACAAGGCAGCATCAACAGGCAATATAAGTAAAATACAAATATGCTCGTGTAAATATAATACAAAATAAAAATAGCCTAGAAAGCCACAATAAAGGTACTCAATGACTTGGCAGAAGCCAGAGCAACAAGAGAATAAACCATTAAGGGCACGACAAGAAAGATCATAGACAAACATAAGATTATGTTTAACAAAAAACACATCTACGACGTGATAGTTAAGAGATAACCATGCTACGATTTTCAATCTGGGACGGTATGTGGTTGGTTTTACAGTCTGAGAATTTCGTAAAACGGAATTTCAGACCGTAAAACCAATTGCATACCGTCCCAGATTGAAAATCTTAGCATGGTTATCTCTACTCTAATGGTTTTCACGTTAATGTTGTCAATTTACGTTATACACGGCGGCAATTTGTAAGAGAAATCATGGCGTCGTTTTGCTGTTTTCATGACGTCGGCTAGGTTTCGCGGCTGTAACGCGTTCGCCCTATAAATAATGCGACACCTTAAACCAAATTTAATACGTTAGTAACATGTATTTTATAAAGTAAGATTTCAAATAATGATAAATAATACCGAGCAGGCTCGGCCGTCGCAGCCGGCCGACGATGATCGGCTAATGGTAA
Organism: Cyrtodaria siliqua; assembly: GCA_037043455.1. Lineage (NCBI taxonomy): Eukaryota > Metazoa > Mollusca > Bivalvia > Adapedonta > Hiatellidae > Cyrtodaria > Cyrtodaria siliqua. The sequence continues at coordinate 215,024 of JAWPHD010000532.1, read as the reverse complement.
CACATGTGCAAATGTTGAAATCGTACCTGGCTGGGCAAAAAAACTGTGTCGCACCGGAAGCGCCGCCATTGATGAAATTGTGTTCGGCAATTTCGGATTTTTTCCTCAAATCATCAGGGAATCAGTCTGTTTCACTTGGACGATTGCCTCTTTTCGTAGTTTGGAGTATTCGTACTAGTTCGGCTAATCCCGTCACAAGTAGTTACTAATGAAGCGATATTCATTAAAAGAATGCTTATCATTAGAAGTTGTTTTATTATTTGTTATTGGTTATCAAAATTAAACTAATTCAAAAATTCAAAAATTCAAAATTTCAAAAAATTTAAAATTCAAAATTTAAAAATTCCAAAAATTTCAAAAATTGAAAAGTTTCAAAATTCAAAAATTTAAAAAATTCCAAAATTCCAAATTTTCAAAATTTCAAAATTTCAAAATTCAAAAATTCAAAATTTCAAAATTCCATGAATATTTTGATTTAATAATAAAATAATTGTTGCCTTTTAGGTTCGGTCGATATGTGTTGTATTTATCGACCTAAGAAAAGTGATATCGACCGAGGCGATATCAGGTCGATAAATAGAGTTTAATAACCAGTGTTTTTGAGATACGGGAAATATCTCCCGAGGTAGAGAAATGGCCCCGATATAAGAACGAGTGCGGAGCACGAGTTCTTATATAGGGGCTATTTCTCTACCGAGGGAGATATTTTCAGTATCTCAAAAACACTGGTTATTAAACTATACTCGGTAAAAAAAAGTTTTGGACCAGGGTATATAAAGTCATATAAAACTAAAACTACTGGACACAATTTAAGTAACCAAGGTCTACCCTACCCGGTTAATTTGGTACCAGAAACATTAAAGATTCGATTTTAAAAAATATCGCAAACACACAAAGGGTCTGTAAAAAATGTTGCAAAGTCCATACAAAGTAACTGTTACGGACACATTCGAGTAACCAATAAAAAGATTATTATTTTTTCGCAAACTTTCATTGTAACTGATAATTATTGTTGATTATCTATTGTGAATTATCAACTGAGATAATGAGGGTTATGGTCGAATGTCATGGTTCAGCAATCATTGTACGGGTTCGAACACTGCCATGGTCCAAAACTTCCTTTACAGAGTAGATATATTACATAATTTAAAATGATTTTATTAATATTTTTAATGATTAATGCCTTTTTACACCAGAACGCCAAGACGACGTTACGTCATCCAAGACGACGTTACGTCATACAAACAAAACAAGTGTAACCGGAACTCTTCGTTAATTTCCGTAATCGTTATTTCCTAGTGGCGGAATCTGACGACGACGTCCGTAAAACAATCGGAACGTCATTTGGCATTCCCGCCACTGACGCAAAAGGCCGAACAATGTTCCGTACTGGGAAATATCTCCCACTGGGCAAACGAGTAGATATAGCTTTTCTATTCCCAGTATTTCCTATACAAATCACAGACAAATATGTAATAAATACACATATCGACCTCACTAAAAGGCAATAATTTTATAATATTGCTGATAACAGGGTTGGCATGGAGGAGTTAGTCCAAATTTATCACAGTCCTGACATGACCAAACTTTAATACGAGAGGGAAATGATAAATGGTCAAGGGTGGGCCACAGCTTGTGAGATTGAAACTGTGTCTACCATTTTAGGCTACAACATCAATGTAACATGAGTTTGGTGCAGAGAAATATCACATGTATTCTTTTTCAACCAATGAAGGAAAATTGTCATGTACAACCATTGACTTACTTTTGAACAATAAACAGTTTCAAGTTCTAATGACGCTGATAGTAGTAAAAGTAAAAAGCGAATATCACCCACTGAAAACACGCATGGCAACAAGAGCAAACATAATTCAGAAAATTATATTAGTACACCATATACTGAACTAAATAAGGACTCAAATTCCAACTCTAATATAACCAATGACATCCAATCATTATGTCGGAAACTAGGAATCAAAACATCTTGAAAACGAAACACAGTCAGAATCAAAGAAAAGGGAAATGAGAAATAAACGGGAAAAGGGTATATTATCAAAACATATCAAATAAATGACATACCAGAAGCTGCACCATTACAGAAAGATAAAAAAATCAACCTTGCTATGGGTGCTATACCTGCCTTTGAAATAGAAAAGATGTCGTACGTTTTTCCTAAATGCGAAATTTGTTTAGAAAGAAGAACTGAATTGAAAATGTTCAATGACACTGTTTGTAATAGCTGCCAAAAAGATATGTCTGATACAAAATAATTCTCTCTGGAAAACAATATAAACCCAGGAAAGGTGCCTCTTGAGTTGAAAGAGTAAAAATAAGATAATTTTCAAAATTTGGTTTTAAAAAAAAGCACACCGTAAATACCTTAACTTTTACAATAAACTTGGTTGAACATCTATGATAAAGACGAAGCGTCTCCGTGGTCGAATGGTTAACGACGTTGCATTCTAAGCCTTCACCTCTCATCGCTGCGGGTTCGAATTACTCTGGGAGCTCGATTTGTAAGTGAGGAAGTCTCGATTCTTACGGATGACGGGAGGTTTACAGTACTGGTTGTACCCAGGAAAAGTGGGTGAATGCCTCCAACACAAAAAAATCGACCGTCATACTAGTATATAACCTTACATGTGTTGAAAATGACGTAAAACACCATACAAACAAACAAACTATGATAAAGATCGAGTTTGAGTTTACCACCTACCACAATTTAGAGGTGTATCAAATGCCTAGGCCATTGCTTGATCAGCTGATTTTGACGATCGAAATTATGAATAGTCAATTAATTTACTCATATGTTGATTGACAAGAAACATAAGATAGGTTAGTATTTTATCACAACAATATAGAATAATTATTTAGAGTAAAACATTTGGTTTACAAGTTAAATTTTACATGCGATCCGATATATCATGTGGGTATTAATTTTAAGAGCTCTGCTCGGTCTTAGGCAGTGCCTAAAATTCATATTTAAAGGGAATGTAGCGACACAGCCAAACCATATGTTTTATTGGGAGTTCTGAAAAACTTGAATAAGGATGAAAGAATTATCAAAATCGGATGATAAATAAAGAAGATATGATCATTTGAAGTTTCTGTTGAAAAGGATATGGAAGCGGCCATTTTGAGAGCTATGACATCACAGTTCTAAATGACCATATATGGAATATTTATAAATATGAAAATTTACTGATTTATAGGGAAACAATTACAGCAACTGTATGAAAAATATGTAATACTTTATAATAACAATGCTTTATATGACCAGTAAAACAAATTCATTCATTTGCAGTGATTTTCTTCGTTTTAAATAATATTTATCAATATTACCATGATTACATATATAGTAATATGGAACTATGACGTCATAGTTCTAAAAAATGGCGGCTCCCAAATAAACGGTAATTATATCTGTTTTGTTTATCATCCGATTTTGATAATTCTTTCACCCTTTTCAAAGTTTTTCAGAACTCTCAATAATAGAGCTCGTTTGGCTGTGTCGCTAATTGCCTTTAAGGTGTCTGAACGTATAGTATAATATACCATGCCAACAATTGGGATTAAATGTTTTACTGTATACAAACACAGTGTTTGCATCTGTAATACAGTGTATTACGAGAAATAAGTAACGGCTTTATTACACCCCCTAAAGCCATGTTATGTGGTAAAAAACAAAACAAAGTCGTGGCGGTTTTATGTCCATCTGAAATACTTTTTACACATTTGACTGTAATGTTATGTGATAAAAAGGATCTTAAACTCGTCCCCATTCTATAAAAGATTTATACAAACCGAAAGGCTCATTAAAATCAAAATAATTCTTAACTCCTTTCATAAATCGTAAATGAAATGGGAACTCGTTTACGAACCTATATGATAGTTATCATAAACATTAGAGTATTGCAAAAACAACCAAACGTCCATACTAAGTCCCATTTCAAGACACAATTATAAAGCAATAGAAATAATTCAATAAATCAACGTTTTCGGCAACATGTGAGGTCATTTCGCAGATTCGTGTGTAGTGGAATAATCTTGTTTCTCCTTTTTTGTGATAGTTTCGCCAACTATATTTTATAAAGCATCATTCACATTCATAGCTGATTTTTATTATTGATTACTTCTGAATTTCTCATTTTCTTTCAGATGAATTTCCAATAGCAGCCGTGTCAGTGCCGATATTAGTTGTCGTTATTGGAGTCGTTATGTTAGTAGTGGTTTGTCTTTGGAGGTTAGTACATGGTTACATGTCTTGTTGTTTTTCGCATTTCAACTGCTTTCAGTATGGCACCAAACCTCAAGATCAAACTGTCACAGCTATGTTAATTAGTTTTAAACAAATTCAAAATAAACACATGTTTAAAAGCGCGACGATTGTAAGTTGCGACGACGCTGTAGTAACACACGATGCTGTAGTAACATGTATTTGTTTAAGTTTTAACTTTCTGTCGATGTTAATAAGAGTTAGCATGTTATGATTATATGTTCAAGAATAAACGTTTTATATATATATATAATTTTATATAAGTATTTAACGAGCACCTGGAATATTAAAATCAAAAGATGAGGCTGTGGCAGTTTTGCCTTGCTTTTAAACACTTCTCTCAACTACTTTCTAAATAATATACAAAGAAAAATATAACAAAACTTGTTTAGCGCATATTCTGTCACAGTTAAGCATAATTAACACTCTATTTATTAAGAGTAAGCAATATCAGTAAACCTATTTTGAAAGGAAAATGTTTTCATCAACTGGCATTAGTCTGGCTGAATAACAGACATTTGAACATCTGTCCCATCTTGACAGTGTGGATTCTGTGTTCGTACAAAATAACTCAAAACTTTAATTACTGATTCCAATCTGTACGTAGTAAGAGCTAATGCTAATGGGCATGCGAGGTGTCGTATATGATATTATCAATAGAACGGATTTTCATATTTGTATATGTTAATTGCTTCCGAAAGATTCCCTGTTCAGTATTTCTTAACTTAATGACAGTCGTGCAACACGTGGGAAATTAGATATGACCTTTCCCATGACCTTGATAGTAGGCCAGAGATTATCTTATGGGCATCAGTCATAATTAGCATCATGCTAAATAATGAATAGGAGAATATGACTTTTTCATTCCAATTAGCAGTATAAAACAAGAGTTTACCTTACATAATACGTCCGGTATGGATAATATATTGTAAATTCCAAACAGTTGTTCATTTGGTTCAATCTAGCTTATATATGCTGTTCTAAACATTTGTTTTAGGAGACGACGACTTAGCACCGAGAAACATGAAACACTGTTCAGTAGTCTTGACCGAGGTAACTGCGATGTCCTTGCTATGCGGACCGTTTCAAATCATGCATACACCGACAGCTGTCCGGATGACAACATCATCAATTCGATAACACGCAAACAAAGGACGTTGTCGGGCTCTGAGGACAGTGCATATGCTGGAATAGCGATTGGAACAGATGATCAGAATAATGACGAATACAACACAATAAACTTCAAGCAAGACAACTTCCCTGTAGACGCTGGTTATGCTCACCTTCCGAAACAAGTACATACTACTGATAATACATACGCTCATATCTCGGGGGACCAATCGGCTGCCCAAACCAATTACTCACACATTGTCACCAACAGTGGCTTGAAACAGAAACCTGACTGTATTGTAATAAGCGACCAATTCGATCTTACATATAATACATTAAACACTTACGCGAGACAATGTGTGGAGCCGGCAGAAAACGACGACGAGTACAATCATACGATCTTTTCACGTTCAGCAGCAAACCACGAAGACCAAAACTTCTCGGAAGGCTATGCGACTTTAGGAAACAGGACTGCAGCCACATCGGCAACACCAGTAATCACCCAAGCCAATTCAAGTGATAAAAGAAATGAAGTAAAAGTTGACAAAGGAAAGGTTAAGCCAAGCGATACACCAAGCATTCCAAGCAACAACACCAATGATGGTCAAAGTGCTACCAACTCTGGAAATCATTACTTTGTGCTTGAGAAAGAATTTGTGCAAACAGAGGAAGACGATGATACTGGTCCGCATAACTATGTTGTTCTTGAAAAGCTTAATTAGAACTGTACATATATATATGACAAGTAAGAGGCATTTAAGAAGACGTTGTGCTATGGTACAATTTGTAGATTCAATGTTATGCAAAGTTAAAAATAGACACTCGTCTATTCCACAAATCTAATAAGTGTATTTGATGAAAATGCACATCACCAATTATATTCCACTCATTGTAATTGCTCAAGAATAGCCTAACATCAAAATGTCCTGGGTGTTCCTAAATCATGACCGCAATAACGTTGTCATACGCACCTGTTATAAACTATGATATATGTAAAATAAATCATGTCACATAATTAATTTACAAAGCCGGTTCAATTTTTATACAATAAAGGTTCTATTAAAAGGTATTCATTTCTGAAGTGCGAATGTTCTACCCCTACTAATATCTATATCAAAGTAGACGATTATATTGACGCTTAACAAATACGAGCCTGAACTACTTTAATAGCATCTACACGTCTATATAGTTGTTGGCCACTGCTTATCTAGACATAGAGGTGAAATGCCCTAAAATTCATGTTTATCGTGTCGTTTTTGCCATGTTCATTAAATGCCTTCATCATCATCCCTGTATGTATTCAGGTACTACGTGCGTGGTGGCAGAAAAAAATGAACGTGGCTCCAGCGATAAATGAAGTGTTTACAGTAGAATTTGCAGCAACTCTGCAGTTCTGCTGGTGAGAAGGTTATAGGTACATAATGCATATTTTTACATGTAAATGGAGAGTGGGTCTGGAATGTTCATTCGTGTTGGCGCCATATAACCTTTTCGTGTTTGTGCGCCGTAAAACACCAATTCAATTTATGTGTTTGTTTTCATCCAAATATTCACTTATGGTCATAGTTGTCATGGTAAACTTTAATTTATAATGTATTTAATCAACAGTTAAATACGAAATGTTCTTTTATCCTTTGCTAAGGAATATAATATGTATTAACACAATAAATGCGGAAGTTAATGGCACAATAACGGTATCGATAATGCGATACCTGAGTGAAACCGCCATACGGTCTGTTGTATCTGATGATACCACCATAAGGTGTGTAGTATCGGATGATACCACCATACGGTGTGTAGTATCTTATGATACAACCATACGGTGTGTAGTATCGGATGATACCACCATACGGTGTGTAGTATCTGATGGTACCACCATACGAGGTGTAATATCTACCACTGATACCACCATACGGTGTGTAATATCTGATGATACCACCATACGGTGTGTAGTATCTAATGATACCACCATACGGTGTGTAGTATCGTATCTTATGATACAACCATACGGTGTGTAGTATCGGATGATACCACCATACGGTGTGTAGTATCTGATGGTACCACCATACAGTGTGTAGTATCTGAAGATACCACCATACGGTGTGTAGTATCTGATGATACCACCATACGGTGTGTAGTACCTACCACTGATACCATCATACGGTGTGTAGTATCTACCACTGATACCACCATAAGGTGTGTAGTATCTGATGATACCACCATACGGTGTGTAGTATCTGATGACACCACCATACGGTGTGTAGTATCTACCACTGATACCACCATACGGTGTGTAGTATCTAATGATACCACCATACGGTGTGTAGTATCTAATGATACCACATTACGGTGTGTAGTATCTTATGATACAACCATACGGTGTGTAGTATCGGATGATACCACCATACGGTGTGTAGTATCTGATGGTACCACCCTACGGTGTGTAGTATCTGAAGATACCACCATACGGTGTGTAGTATCTGATGATACCACCATACGGTGTGTAGTATCGGATGATACCACCATACGGTGTGTAGTATCTTATGATACAACCATACTGTGTGTAGTATCTGAATATACCACCATACGGTGTGTAGTATCTGATGATACCACCATACGGTGTGTAGTATCTACCACTGATACCACCATACGGTGTGTAGTTTCTGATGATACCACCATACGGTGTGTAGTATCTAATGATACCGCAATACGGTGTGTAGTATCGTATCTTATGATACAACCATACGGTGTGTAGTATCAGATGATACCACCATACGGTGTGTAGTATCTGATGGTACCACCATACGGTGTGTATTATCTGAAGATACCACCTTAAGGTGTGTAGTATCTGATGATACCACCATACGGTGTGTAGTACCTACCACTGATACCACCATACGGTGTGTAGTACCCACCGCTGATACCACCATACGATGTGTAGTATCTGATGATACCACCATACGGTGTGCAGTATCTGATGATTCCACCATACGGTATGTAGTATCTACCACTGATACCACCATACGGTGTGTAGTATCTGATGATACCACCATACGGTGTGTAGTATCTGATGATACCACCATACGGTGTGTAGTACCTACCACTGATACCATCATACGGTGTGTAGTATCTACCACTGATACCACCATACGGTGTGTAGTATCTTATGGTACCACCATACGGTGTGTAGTATCTGATGATACCACCATACGGTGTGTAGTATCTACCACTGATACCACCATACGGTGTGTAGTATCTGATGATACCACCATACGGTGTGTAGTATCTGATGATACTACCATACGGTGTGTAGTATCTGATGATACCACCATACGGTGTGTAGTATCTACCACTGATACCACCATACGGTGTGTAGTATCTGATGATACCACCATACGGTGTGTAGTATCTGATGATACCTCCATACGGTGTGTAGTATCTGATGATACCACCATTATAACGGTGTGTAGTATCTGATGATACTAGTAATTACATTTTTATAATATTGTTATTTGTATCAATTCATGTCAGGATGCATATTTCTCTAGAAGTTTATATTTCCTTATTCAACTGACTATCATAAAACATGTCATACCTATTAAAACTAATATATTTAACCAGTTTGTTACATGGCTTATGTATTATTATTCGATGCATTATTATTTTTTTTACCTTCCTGTTTTGTTACCCTTTATAAATGTTTGCTTAGTAATAAAACTAATACGTGATTGCAAGAGAACTCTAGTTTCCGTCACCTACAATACACATTTGTTTCCTTAAGATGTTGTGTATTTATGATAGGATCATTATGAGCAATAATTTGATTGTCGGTTTAAAGACGGTCTCCTATTAACCAGTCTTGTAAGCTTATTTTCCTAAATTATACTTTACACGTTTAGTGAATTTCAATCGTTTAGAGTAGGAGTCTGAAACTGTAATGTGTTCATGTTTACGGTAGTGTACGCATACTCGTATGTTGTATGTTTTTAGTAAATTTCATATCGCACTTAAATACTTTTCCAAAGTGAAATTGTGAAATAGGTGAGTCTCCAACTTTTAATGTTGGTTAGTTGATGGCAGTTTTGAATTAGTGATCTGGTGTTGCTGATACTGTTATTTCAGCGTTATGTTGTTATTGTTTTTTAAATATATCGACTTACTAATAGCCGTGCTGTATATATATGCATTACCAAATGAGTTATAAACGCCGATGTAGTGTCGTGATATAGGAACGTACTTTTGTAATGATGTATAGCTAAAGTTGCAATTGTTGAATCAAATTAAACAATTTAACGTAGCAACCTCACATTGATGCTATTGATCCTGAAAATTGTGTGTGTTCTGGTGGTGACATACATTAACAAAAACTAGAGTTTCAAAATGTGCTCAGCATGCAGACATTGTATTATGTAATACAGAGTGCGAGAAAGTATGAGGTACCGAAAATTCTTGAAAACTAATTTACGAGGTGCATACCGAAATCAAATTACTTCGTCACTAAACGATATCGTGTTGCTTATAATGTGTATGTAGAGACAAGCAAGGTTTTAAGCAAGGTAAAATAGCTGCCGAGAGAAAATAGCATCATTTCTGGGAACAAAGTTTAATATAATAACAGACCAAGTCACGGGTGTTAAAACAATATTTTAAAGCAATAGTTGTCACGGAGACGTAAACACGCCATTACCGTTTTTTTTACCAGACACTTTCTTCCCAATTTGTGCTACGCGAATCCTTGACATGCCTTACAAATTGATTACATACTGACCTTTATAGCACGACGTGCTAAAGTACACATCAGCACAGAAATAGAATAACTCACATGTATGGGATGCGTTTGCGTTAGCGTGCATTACAACACAGATAAACTGTTCATTGCTACCATGTGTAATTACAAGATTGCGTTATCAAAGTGAAAAAACTCAAAGAAACTATTCATTACTACCTTACCATGTGCAATTACTAAAGCAATACAAGAGTCGCTGCCGGAATCAGTGAAAGTTCAGTTTTGCGATAGTAACGACAATTACACGTAACCGTTGGGTGAATGGCAAGAATGTAAAAAACAAACAGATATTATAAAAAAAAGTACTATATGTCGTTCAATAATGAATTAAGGAAGTCGAGGACAGCAAGGGATGCGCGGACAATTAATAATGTTCAAAAGGAACTAACGGTTGAGGTTTGGGAAAAAAAATTAACCGATACTCTTTCTAAAACTAGTTAAAGAAACTAACCCCTCCAAATAACGGCAAAAATACTCTGCAAAACTGTTTATCAAAACTCTATCCATGTGATCAGGTCATCTAACAGTATATAGGTGCCGATTAAAAGTATAGGATTTTCTATGGGTTCTTAAATTACCCGTGACTGATTATGCGTAAAATGAATTATGAGTTGGTATTCTTAATTCAAATTTCGAGTTTTGTGGTTTGGTCTGGCTGGATAAAGGCATTTAAAACGTGGCTAAAGAGTTTCGATTCTCAACATATATATACCTCGTCGTCAGTAGGTTTATAGACGTTGTACATCTATTGTAACATTTGGCTGTTGTTGGCGGGATAGCTGCTTTAATTCAACTGAGTAAGTAACTAGATATCAGGAGAGTTCGAGTATGACTTCAATATCGTACTACTGTCCTATACTAGTATATATAAACCTTTTTGGTAAACACAGCCATTGAATTTCGTTTTAAACAGTCTGAAGTTTTTGTTCCTGTTTCTAAAATTAGATTAAGCGTGTCGGTATTCGGGGTATATGGAACAGTAATGTCATTCACAACTCTTATTATAACGTTTTGTATAGCAAAATATCACGATCCAGGTTATTCCCTTTGTGTCTCGCTGTAAATGATTTACTGAACTTAAATAATAACTAATGCGTCAGTAGATGATTTGTACTACGGGTGGATGTTTAACTAGAGGTGTAGTACACAAAGGAAGTTTTTACCTGACCTGATTTCCTTCACATGACTATATACCTTGTATAACGACACTTAATCGAGGTTATGTGCATATATTTTCTACATCATATCGCGTTCGTTAAGGTGGTAGACAAGCAGGCGGGTCTAAATGGAGAACATTCGTCAACAACTGCACTTTTTGTATTAAATTAGTTTTTTTAAACTATATGTTATATGAAAAATGGATTCGTTCCGGTCAAAAAGGCAAAACGCGAAAAATATCAATAAATAATATAACATATTTGTCATCGGTGGCCATTGGTAACCTGAAGTTAACCGACGTGGTTGCGAAATATTAAATTATTTTCAACTGCGTGTGGTGAGATAAGTTAAATTGAGACTATTAGTTTATATGTAATGTGTTAGAGTGTTCAAGGATTACTGAATGATGGAGCATCGTCAACGGTACGGATATATGGTCTATATGTTTATAATAGGTAAGTATCACTTCTGAAATACTTATGTTTTATCGTCACAAATTATTCCTTTTTATAGCAGTATGTGTAATACACAAAGTGAAAATGCATACTCGTTTTATATTATAACAAAAAGCGTTGGGTAATGTTGAAAAATAAAGTTTTAAATAAAGTGTTACTTAAAGTTGTATTTATCATATTTAACTGTTATATCGTACTACATGTATTGTGATTAGTGGTATATGTATTGTGATTAGTGGTATATGTATGGTGCTTAGTGGTATATGTATGGTGATTAGTGGTATATGTATTGTGATTAGTGGTATATGTATGGTGATTAGTAGTATATGTATGGTGATTAGTGGTATATGTATGGTGATTAGTGGTATATGTATTGTGATTAGTGGTATATGTATGGTGATTAGTGGTTTATGTATGGTGATTAGTGGTATATGTATTGTGATTAGTGGTTTATGTATGGTGATTAGTGGTATATGTATGGTGATTAGTGGTATATGTATGGTGATTAGTGGTATATGTATTGTGATTAGTGGTTTATGTATGGTGATTAGTGGTATATGTATTGTGATTAGTGGTATATGTATGGTGATTAGTGGTATATGTATTGTGATTAGTGGTACATGTATTGTGATTAGTGGTACATGTATTGTGATTAGTGGCACATGTATGGTGATTAGTGGTACATGTATGGTGATTAGTGGTACATGTATGGTGATTAGTGGTACATGTATTGTGATTAGTGGTACATGTATGGTGATTAGTGGTACATGTATTGTGATTAGAGGTATATGTATGGTGATTAGTGGTATATGTATGTTGATTAGTGGTATATGTATTGTGATTAGTGGTACATGTATTGTGATTAGTGGTACATGTATGGTGATTAGTGGTACATGTATGGTGATTAGTGGTTTAGGTATGGTGATTAGTGGTATATGTATTGTGATTAGTGGTACATGTATTGTGATTAGTGGTACATGTATGGTGATTAGTGGTACATGTATGGTGATTAGTGGTATATGTATTGTGATTAGTGGTTTATGTATGGTGATTAGTGGTATATGTATGGTGATAAGTGGTATATGTATTGTGATTAGTGGTATATGTATTGTGATTAGTGGTATATGTATGGTGATTAGTGGTATATGTATTGCGATTAGTGGTATATGTATGGTGATAAGTGGTATATGTATTGTGATTAGTGGTATATGTATTGTGATTAGTGGTATATGTATGGTGATTAGTGGTATATGTATGGTGATTAGTGGTATATGTATTGTGATTAGTGGTATATATTTATTGTGATTAGTGGTATAGTGGTTTGGTGTTTTTTTTAATTTGAGGGCCTATGCAGTAGGAACGCCACGGACCTATAACATACCAGTTCTGTTCGCATTTTAACTCCGCGAACATGGACTATTTCTTTGTATTTTACGGACTCTTTTACGAATTTTCAATTAAAACAGACGCCATTTTTTTACACCCGAAATTGTGCGCGCTGCGTCGGCGAGCACTACGGGAACCTATGGAGTCTAACAACACGCGTAAAGTGTTTCATACCGTAGATTATGTAAAAACTAATACCTTACCGGACGAAATAACGTCCCATTATGTGTCACGATGCAGTGTTGGTGACTGACAGGTCACCGTGACATAACTTGACACGTGAAATTGACATGTTGGTCAATTTGGATTTGGGATTACTGTCTGCTGCTAGAGGTCCATGATCAAGGTATTTGTTTTGTCATTAAAATGTGTTTGTTAATAAACAGTACACACCACTTTAGATCGTACATATTTAGACATTAGCCAAATATAGTGCCTAAAAAAGTGGCGTATACTGTTTAATAGAAAGTTCATATTTTTCGTGTACTCCGATCTTTCCAGTAACTGGATGTACTTTAAACTGTAGAACGTTTCGTGGAATAAAACAGTCACTAGTAGAAATGCTATCAATGTCCCCCGCACCCCCGCCAACCCAAGTAGGGTAGATGTGGGGGTGGGATGGGGGTGGGTAGATGGAGCTTGAATACCGAAAACAAGGAGGGGGTAAGGAAACTAGAAACCCCCTCCACCCCACCCCTCAGATGCATGAATGTAAATTGTTAGCGTTGTCTCTTTATCGTTATGTTATCGCCATTTTCTCGCACATTCGTGAATACATACCCGATACAACTACCATTGAAACAATGTAAACAGCCATTGACAGGTCAGATTCATATTTATGTACAGTAACATAGATCTACATACACATATGTGTACATATATATCCATGACAGTAAGTAGAGTTTTGAGTTTTCCTTTATAAATATGTTACATTATGTATAACAAAGGATAAACTCTGTCTGTTGGATCATTGACATTGGATTGATGTTGTTTTTCAGAGAGGCCTCAAATGTGAATCGTGCCCTTGAGCAATTCTAAGTGAATTGATACTGACGACTTCAGAATGTCAAGCCGAGTTAAATGCCATTGGATCATTTTGAGGTGGGAGCCCTTTTAAAAAATGTTTACACTTGTGTAGTTCTTTAAATGGAGCTTGTGTTATGCTTGCACGGTGCTGTTCAAAGTTACAGTAAAAAATGTTTTCGGTGATAATGCAGCGTGATTGTCATATGAGCTCGTGTAAACTACATGTACTGGATACATGCGAAAACAAGTTGTGTTAAAGGGACACTAGGCAATCTTTATTTTTTTTAAACTTCTGGAGTTCGGACAATTTTTCTGCATAATTTGCATTTGTGCATCATTAATATTATTTATTTGAATAGTTCAGAACTGTTGATAATAGTGCACCTATAATATAGTTAAGTGTTTGATAAAATAACGAAGACAAAATGAAACACTTTTATTTAATTTTTAATGCAAGCAGGTTTAAATTTAAAGTGTTACCAGGTTAACAAATGGAGATGCTAATGTTAATGCTTGATAAATACTTCCAGAGTGCCGTGTGTCCCTTTAACATCAACTAATTACAATATTATTATGGTCTATGTCATGGGTCCCCAATTTATTAAAGGGACACAGAGCAAATTTTCAATCTTGTGTCGGTTTTACACATATTCACATCAGAACAGACCACACATCTACAAAAGTGTCTTCTCAACTGCCCTATGTAATCGTGTTTTATTACTAAAACTAGCGGCATTACCAGGTTTTGAGATAGAAAATAAATAGTTGTATATTAATATTTTCTCCCCATGTAAAATGACCTTACTAAGTCATTAAAGTAAAATATCCTATGAACAAAACGTGTAAAATTTAACAATTTTAGATTTTTGGCAAGAGTTGTATTTTATTCCCCTTCTAGTAAAAATGGCTTATAGAGCATTGCACCATCTGTCAGATTTAACTTTCCTTGTAATAGATTCTTGTTGTAGTACTGTTGGGTGAAAAATACATTAAAATTGTTCTGTAATCATGTCAGGTCAATCATATACTCGTATGATACACAATATAATATGTATTGACCCTTTATTTGATGTGCCATTTACTCAGTTTTGGTCAAGGGACGTTTATAGCATATCGGCTTTGAATCCAGTGAACACGGATTCAAGTCTTACTCGCGCTACTGGGTTACTTCGATGTATCCTGCTAGCCCATTGTGACAAACTGTCCCATTCCCCTTAACATGCCATAGCTCCCTCTAGCAACACCTGATTCAAATTGAATACTGTACGCGACTTATTTTTTTTATTTTCTTTCAGGCTGCACGTCATGTGGAAGAAGACTCCATATACACCACGGGCCAGAGTCAATGCTGTAGTTTATGTTCGCTTAATTATTTGCTTAATAAAGTATACATATGAACTAAAATATTGTCTTTATAAATATGTCTCCACCACAAAGTGGTAGGTGAGACAGATTATATTTGGCCTTTCCGTTCGTCCGTCACAAATCTTGTCTGCGCTATTTGTTGGATTTTTACGAAACTTTGTAAGAAGCATCAGTATGTGCATATCAAATATTGAAGGTCAAGGGCGCCGTGACCCAATAATGATCATGAAAAACCTTGTCTGCACTGTGCCCTTCCCCAGAAGCAAATCTCATCAAAGTTCCTGCTGACATCCATTATCAAACATTTATAAACAAGGATAAGCATATGGTACAACACACATGTTATAATAGTAATGAATAATATATGAATATTTTCTTGCACAATGTAGAATCCAGTAAAACAAGTGGTTTTGTTCATCGATACTGTCGCCTGTGAACCAAACCACTTGTTGTTAAATTACAGGATTCAACAGTGTGTAAGACATATTCCGAAATCATAAATTAATTTTTATTTTATTAAAAGAGACAAAACATGCTATTTGATGAAAACAGACGTATTCAAATTTTCAAAGTAGCAATATTCGCAGAATATAGTAGATTTCAACTGCTGAAAACAAACTTGTATTTTTTTTTCAGGAAAAAACATTTCTATGAATATAGTATTTATCATCGATATATATTTTTAGGGAAATGTTTAATATGTCTGTTTTCAAATACCACAGATCGTAACACACCGCACATGTATATTAAGTATTTACTTTCAGTAGTAGTGAGTATGACTGCGTTCTGGGACCATACAAATAAATATAAATTAATAATATATATATAAATATATATATATATATATATATATATTATATATATATATATATATATATATATAATTATATATGCCCTATAAAGATAACAGACCCGCACTTTTCGGATTCACGCGTACAGTGTTTCACAACACCACAAACCATTGACACAATTTCATGTCCACATATTTATGTTATGCAATCTTCGAGTTTACACAAAATCATGTTTGTTACTGACAGTAGCATGTCTTTACTCGTCAGTCATGATTTCATTTTCCGATATACCGTTGCAACATTGTTTGTTAAAATAAATTGGGCACTCTGACATTAACCCAAAGCATGTATAGATCAAAAATTTAGTGTAAAATACATAGACACATACATTTTAAATATATGTGTTTACATAACAAAAGTATTTAATTGTTTCTGTAGCCGGTCGTCTTTTTAAATGAATATGAATGTTGCCGTCTTGGGCGGATAGCCCTGTTACTTAATTAGTACTTGTCTCCGTTTATTGAAATTCAACATATATACAAAGGAGAGCTGTATCTATATGATTTTGTTTTTATTCTCGCTTCTAAAATGACGAAATAACTCGTTTAAATAAAAGGCGCATTCTCAGCAATGCACAACGTATTGTGTGAACGTTGGTGGGAAGCCGACGGGGTTGGAGGGATACAGTCATACTACCGTAATGTTGCTCTCATAAATACTGTGAACATACTACATCAATAATATAACAACTACTGAACAATGCTGAAATCGATTTATCTTTATAAATGAATTCATAATTCCACAATTTTATTCCGTGCGAACATCGATTTGGAACGTCGAATCGGCGTATTTAAGCGATTACGGTGTACTTCGTTAATTTTCGGGTGGGGGGTGGGGGTTGTGGGGGGGGGGGCGGGGGGGGGGGGAAGGACTTGCCTCCGTTTTTTTTTATATTTTACATATCTACAGATAAAAAATGTATTTACGCGTACATGCTTTTTTTCTTTCTAAAATGATGAAATCAATCGAATTTGATTAAAACTGCGCATTCGCAGCTATATACAACTTAATCAATACGGTATAGATGGTGGTGGGGTGGCATGAGGGGCGGGGTTGCAGGGATACTACCGTAATGGTGTCCTTGAAAAAGACTGCGTACATTCTACTCTAATAATTTATTAAATACAGAACAATGTTGAAATCAATATATCTCTTAAAAAGGATTTCACAATTTCATGGTTTTATATCCCGCGTGTACATTAACTTCGAAAGGCGATTGTTCATATTTTAGCGAACACGGTGTACTTTGTTAATTTTGGGGAAAAAAAAGTAATTTTTTCTGATTGACTTTAAATTTTGGTTTTTAATAGTAGACATGTCAATGAACACTTTCATGAAAAAAAATTCATTCTTGTTGTTAAAACTTCATTTTTTTGCAATTTTTTCGGATTCAAAAAATTAGCACTGCAATATATATTTTTACCATCCTCATTCCCTTTCCCGACGTACCGTTGCAATTTGGTTTGTTAAAACCTATTCCGAGCACTCCGGAATAAAACAAAAGCATGTATAGATCAGAAATTTAATCTGGAATGCATGGATACATACATTTGAAATATATGTATTGAAATAATAGAATTATTTCATTTCTTGTGTACCCAGTCGCGTCTGTAAATGTATATGCGTTATGCCGTCTTTGAGTCCGTGGGTGATGTTAGTTAATTTTGGGAGAAAAAAAGTACTTGTCTCCGATTTCATTGAAATTTTGCATATGGACAGAGGAAAGATTTATCTATGCGTACATGCATATGTTTTTATTCTCGCTTCTAAAATGACGAAATAAATCGATTTTGATTTAAAAGCGCATTGTTGGCAATTTAAACCTTAAAACAACCTAAATTCATCCCTTTGAAAAATACCTTTAACTATTAATGGGAATTACACGAAGTGTACACCAATTATGTTCGACCAATGTAGTTTGTGAATATTATTACTTTAACAACGATCTGTGATTGTGTTTTGTCATAATCACAGTTTATAGATAAGAGGTGTATAAATCTGACCAGTGACAATTTTCCCAATAATGTCATTTTGTTATCGATTTTATCACGTGACCTTGTTTGATAAATATTCCTACGCCATAGGGCTGGCGTTCCTACTGATGCCACATAGACCGGTTGACTTTGAAGAATCAAGCCGATTTGCATATTTTAGAACCCCATCCATGGTTATAAATAAATGGCAATAACTCCACCAAACTCATTCAACCGGAACACGATGACGATATGCAAAACTAGATTTAGTACTGATCAAGCCTGCAAAGTTTCATTAAAATCCGGCCAAATAAAGACGCTATCGTCTTAATGAGGCAAAATACAGCATTTCTACTCCGGTGTTACTAATCCCATTTGGCTTGTTTTCAAACTAGTCCAAGCTTTCATTGGTATCAACAATCTGGTAAAGTTTGTAAAAGACATATGAAGGCCCTATCGTAATAATGAGGCCAAATTATAGCATATTTCAGATAATTAAGGACCATAACTCCAATGTAAATAGTCCGATCTGCGTTTTTAATATTTTATTTCTCTCAATGCATAATATATTACAAAATGTTACAAGCATATATGAACCTTAACGTACAGTTGTATAGCAATGTGTTACATTGATGCAACATCTTATAATACATGTATGCCCTAAAAGAAACTTTAGAAGAATTTAGAATTAGCAGACATAGAAAGATTTGACAGATAGTAGGAACAGGAGTATTGGAGTGTTAGACTTAGGCTAAATCAATGATGTCGTTGTATTGTTTTATACAGTTTTATACAGTTTTAATTATATACGTTGATTATTTTATTGTATATCTCGATCACCATCTAGTTTCCCTTATGCGTTAAACTTTTCCCATTTCTTGTTGTGTTGTTCAATTTTATCTTTAAATACTGCAATGTTCTGTTCTATGTCCTTTCTTTTTTTTAAAATATTGTATAAAACAATTAAACTCCGGGATGGCTTTCCTGCATTTGTTTATAAAAATAAGATATTTTGCTATAAGTATAATAAAGTTGACAATACTGCTATTATTTGTGTTTTTAATTATACAAAATGATATTGTTTTTAGATCAAAATTTACATCCAAACTTTTATCCTGGAGAAATATTTGTAAACTCGTCCAAAATTGTTGAATAATTGGACATTCCCAAAATAAGTGTATAAGAGATTTTACATGCATTTCACAAAAATCACATAAACATTTATACAGTAACTTATTACATGGTATGATTTTCATGATATATTTATATTGGAATGTACGTAGTTTTGTGTCAATTGTACTTTTGAATGATGAAGAATAAATGTTTTTCCAATCTAGATTTCCGAGAATACCTTCCCACTTTACTTGTGGTTTCACAATATTGTTATGTGTCTCTTTTTCTATCAGTAATTTAGTTAGAAGTTTATTTGGCATTTTACTCTTTAGAAAACTCTTTATCAGAACATTATTGCTATTTGTTATATTTATTTGATCTTCTTGGAGTAACGTTTTCCATTCGTTTGGAATGCTGTTAATTAACGTATGGTATTGTAGAAAGTCACTATTTCTGACTCCGAATATTTGTTTAAACTCTGTAAATGTAAAAATCTTTTGACTCGATAATCGTATAGTTGTTCAATATATTTCAATCCTAAATTATCCCATTCTTTAATATTCATTTCTTTTTTCTTGTGTTTTAATAAAGAATTGTTCCAGATGATCTGTTTAGAAATATATTCTATATCCTTCGTAAAATAGTCCGATCTGGCTGGTTTTCGAACTCGTCCAAAATGTTATTACTTTTAACAATCTTTGCAAGTTTGGTAAAGATCAAATAATCAACGAATGTGCTAGAGTGTTCAAAAGGCAGAAAATGGGACTTTTCAGCAAAACAAGGGCCATAACTCTGATTCGATCTGGCCGGTTTTCGAACTCATCCGAGCTCTCATTGATATAAAGACTTTGGCCAAGGTTGGTTGGGATTGCATCAAAATGAAGGGCTAGAGTGTTTACAAGACAAAAGTTAATGGACGGACGGACGACAGAAGGACGGACGGGCGACGGACGACGGACAACACGTCATCCCATTAGCTCTGCTGACCTGCGTCCAGTAGAGCTAAAAATGCAAGGCTTTTGACATCACAAACACAAACGGGTTGACAATAGGGCTACCGCCACCGAATGGTCAGTGGCAAAAAGGATGTTGGGGGTTTAAATACATCAAACCTTTCCCTTACCCTCTTGTAATCCCAATAAAACGGGACCATGTAAATAAAGAAATTCCGCTACGTTATATTCTGTAACAAACACGGCAGCATTAATAGCCAATATAATAATATAATTACACATAGATGATGATCATGTATGTATGAATACAAAAAGGCATAGAAAGTCATAATGCACTTATTCAATTACTTGGCAGAAGCCAGAGCAACAATAAAACAAACCATTAAGGGTACGACAAGACAAGATTTAAGACAAACAGCGCCATTTCAGGATTTAGGTAGACGTCAACATAATCATTTTCACTCTTTCATTTGTTCAATTAAACATTCAGGAGATGTTATTGATACAATTGGCAATACACGTCAAGTTTCATCTATAACCACTTCAGGAGATGTAATTGAAGCCTCTAATGACACCTTAGGAAGTTTTAAATCGGAAATTAAGAAAGATAGTGTTATCTCGTTTTGGTCGCTTGACTAGGTGTTGTTTTATTAAAATGTTCGTTAAAGTTATGGATAAACCAAAAGAAATTTCATTGAGCATTTGGATCTTTATGGAACGTCGAATATGACCGGTCGTCTCTCAGATTTTACTCAACCAGTACGTTTACCATACAGTTACAAGTAATAAATATACCTTTACTTTAAACAAAAGAATGATAACTTGATCAACAGGCGTCGATGCAGTAAATAAACATTTAAAAGTATAATAGCATATAATAGTAACTCACAATGTATCTTATTATTTTAAGGTCTGGCCGTACAGCATTCAGCTGCAGGTAAGTGAATCTTAGTATGCGAATAGCAGCGAGAACGGTCCAGATGACAGTTCTGGAGAAACAATAAGCTGGTATTAGTGCTGGAAATCAAATGATAATGTCCCTATTATAAATTTATATATGGGACAATATAATATGGAAAAGTCCAATAAAACTACAAGGGTAAGTAAGTGGTAGTTTATACATTTAAAACACCGACATACACAACATTACAAACTGCAACATATAAATGGAATCGTATGGATATATACCATTTGAAAAAAGGCCTCATAACAACTATACGTCCCGTGAAGTATATTCCATGTTTTCTTTCAATATTTCTCATGAACAGACTCCATAAAACCGAGTCTGCTGCTTTATTCTCTTAATTGTGTTTGTTGCTCTCAAAGGATCACCTTTATCAGTATTTATTAATATTCACACTAGCGTTCGTTTAGTGCAGTGTGGCGGATGTAAAAAGTCTCCCCGTGCTACGAATCAGTAGTGTTATTTTTTACTGGTCCTTTGGGACCAACAGCCCAATATAGGTGGCTTTGAAGTAGAATACCGCTTAAGCCGGTGCTAGGGGGCGTGAGAAGTGTTGCTTCTTTCATTACTTCTCATAAACAGACTCAATAAAACCGAGTCTGCTGCTTTATTCTCTTAATTGTGTTTGTTGCTCTCAAAGGATCACCTTCATCAGTATTTATTCATTGTAGCGTGAAAACGTTTTATAGTTTTCCTCACTTACAATATACGTATACAAAGAGAGCACACATCTACTAATTTGGAAATTCAATTAGTGTCTACGTCTATTGGAAGTGTTTATTTTTTAAATTAATATTTAACAGGTGGTGACATTTTGCTCCTCAACTGGGACTCAAACCCAGGCTATACATTCTGTGCTAGCACTCTACCAACTGAGCTGTTGAAAATACAATCATTTTCTTCACCATATATCCGGTTGCATGTCCTCCTCTAAGTTTTGAAATTCTTCCACGAACGTCAACAGTCAAAGTTCAATCTAGACCGCCTCTCAGACATTTTGTCATACTGTTTCATGCTAACACACGTGGTCCTGAGCATCACTTTGATCGCAAGGTCTAACGAGTGGTAAATAGTGGTGCCTTTACCAGGTCTCGAACACAGGGTTTCTAAAGCCCATTGGGACGGTGGCGTTTGATGTTTGTCCATGATCTTTCTTGACGTGCCCTTGATGGTTTATTCTCTTACTGCTCTGACTTCTGCCAAGTCATTGAGTACCTTCATTGTGGCTTTCTAGGCTATTGTTTTTTTGTATTATATTTACACGAGCATATTTGTGTTTTACTTATATTGCCTATTGATGCTGCCTTGCTGGTTAGAGATTAAATCATGGCGGGGATTTCTTTATTTACACTGTCCTGTTTTAATGGGATGACAGTAGGATAAGTGTGAGGTTTGGTACACCCTAGAACCGGTTTAAACCCCCAGTGGCCTACTTTGCCACTGACTGTTCCAAGACGGTAACCCTATTGTCAACCCTTTTGTGTTTGTGATGTCGTTTGCATTGATTATTGCTTTTGCCTTCTTGTTTGTCTGTTTGCGTGTTTGTTTCAGTGTTTTGGGGTTGACTGTCCTCCTTGAATGATACTTTCCCTGTCCGATCTTTTTATATTTCTTTTCTAACTTGCAGTGCAATAGCTATTTCCACTGACCTATCGAGAACACACGGTTGGCAATTGATTATTCACCATTTATCTGTACCGGTTACATACTACCACACCCCATTAAACACCTGAGCTATCGAGGACACGCAGTTGGCAACTAATTAGTCACCATCTACTTTTAAACGGTTATATATATTTGCGGGACATTTTTTTATCTTGATTTGTTGTTTTACATTGTTTGAAGAGAAGTGTTGAATTAAAATGAGTATATGCATTTAAACGAATTTAATTAAGGATCAACAATTCATCATAAGACATTGCTTAAAATATTACATATAGGTCCGGTAAGTAATTTATGAAAATGGTTCATCATAAGTGTTTTCTTCTTTGCAAGGACTAAGGATTGTCACGGGCAGCTATCTTGGTAATCTATCAAAACGAAATAAGTTGGGACCAACCACTTGTGTAAGATCATAATCGACACTAATTTGTCAATATGTAGCCCCCTTCATGTTCCTTTTTTTCCTTTTTTATCATGCTCATTCAAGTTCTTCTTCGTGACACCGCATATGCAAATGTGGAAACGTGACTCCATCGTAAATGGTGTGTCTACAACAGAATTTGCAGCAACTCTGCAGTTCTGCAGGTTAGAAGGCTCTAGGCCCATTCTCCATATTTTATCTAGATGTAATGGAGGATGAGCCTATCATGTTCATCCTGTTTGGCGCCATAAAACCTTTCTTGTGTTGGTGCGCCGTAAAACCCCAATTCAGTTCAACTCAATATGTAGCTTTGTAAGAACTATCCATTCCTAAAGTTAGTCACCATGCCCAAACTGATCATAGGTATACTTAATTATTTCTAACCTTAATTGTCATTAACTGAAGGACATTTTTACACATATATACATATGAGTAAGTTATACATTAATTCCACACGTAGGTCACAACGATAACAAGTATTAACCTTTTGTACTTAACTGCTTCCAGGTAAGATGTTCATTGTATTTATGCCATCGGCAGATTTAAAGATGAAAAACTGAAACATTTACATACCTCGATATAAACTAAATTCATAAATATCAAAAGAAGATCACTATGTCCAACCTCTGTGTCTTTAGTCATGAATAGCTCAAGTCTCGACAAACGTCGAACAGTAAGACATTAAGATGAGTAATATGCATTTATATAAACAGAAGAACGCGATGATCGGCTAATTTTAAACATTCATATACAAGATCACATCGACATAAATTGTTTTACCTATTACATGTATTACAGTCCATTGATTCAAGCATATGATTGCGATAAATGTTTGATATTTCTATTTTAAACTACTTAAAAGCCCTAGGGTCTTTAAAGGCCAAGTCTTCCTTATATTCCAGTCGTAATTGGGAAACAATATAGTAATTAAGAACAAGAGGCCCAAGAGGGCCTGTGGATTCTCTACTTGCTAACATGGCTCTTATAACATCAATGAAGCGAGTGATATAGATTGTTAATATCAAAGAAAGCTCGGTAAAGTTCGAAACCTAGTCAGATCGGTGCAGTAACAGCGGAGTTATTGCGCTTGATTTTGTTAAAAATGCTATAGTTTGCCTCGTTAAGACGATAGGGCTTTCCTTTTTCTTTCGATATTTACCAGATTGTTAATATCATGAAAACTCGGACAAGTTCGAAAACCAGATTGGACTATTTACATCGGAGTTATGGCCCTTGATTTTCTGAAATATGTTATTACATGTATATCTTGGCCTCATTAGGGCGAAAGGGCCTCATTTGACCGGATTTCAGTGAACTTTGCATGGATTATCAGTACCAAGCCTAGTTGTACATTTTGTCACCGTGTTCCGATTGAATGATTTTGGCGGAGTTATGGCCCTTTAAAGGTTTTAATACACAAACTTTGTCCTGTCTAGTTCTCCTGAACCCCTGGCCGGATTTAAACGAAACTTTTTAGGGATGATCAGTTCCATGTCTAGTTGTGCAAATCATCGCGTGTTCCGTTTGAATGATTTTTGGCAGAATTATGGTCTTTTAAAGGTTTTAATACACAAACATTGTCTGGTCTAGTTCTCCTGAACCCCTCGCCTGATGTCAATGAAACTTTGCAGAGATGATCAGCACTAAGCCTAGATGTGCATATTATCGCCGCGTTCCGGTTTACAGATTTTTGCGAAGTTAAAGGTTTTTGATACACAAACATTTTCCGGGCGGCTAGTTCCTCTGAACCCCTGACTGGATATAAACTTGACAAGGATGATCAGTATCAAGTCTAGTTGTGCATATCATCGCCATATTCCGGTTGAATGACTTATGGCAGAGTGATAGCCCTTTACATGTTTTAATACACAAGCTTTGTCCAGATTATTCTCTTCTGAACTCCTTGCCAGATTTCAGTGAATCTTGGCGGGGTTGACCAAGCCTAATTGCACCTGTCATTGCCGTTTTCCGGTTGAATGCATTTTGGCAGAGTTGTGACCTCTTAAAAGTTTTTTTAATACACTAACTTTGTCTAGACTAGTTCACCTGAACCTCTGGCTGGATTTCAACGAAACTTGTCAGGGATGATCAGTATCAAGTCTAGTAGCGTATACCATCATCAAGTTCCGGTTGAATGATTTTTGAAAGAGTTATGGCCTTTATACATAAACTTTATCTTGAGCCAGTATGGCGTCCACATGCCCTCTTGGGCCTCTTGTTATTATTATGCTTTTTTTATTAAATAGAAACATATCAAAAGGTTTAATAATATCCCAACATTGTTGAAATAACTTCTATCAGAAAATAAATTTAATTTGAAATTTCATTCATAATTTTTGAAGTTGGTGTTGTTTTAGTTTGCAAAAAGGCAGTGTCATATGTAGATAGTGTAGATATTTTGAAATATCATGAACATATTTCCGACAGTAGCTAATTACTGTTTTAGAATACACGCAAACGCTACAAGTTATATTAGAAATAATGCTTACTAATTTAAACAATATTTTAATCAATTAATGAATGGGATTGGACAACAGGCAATGCCTATGTAAGATCTCTGCCGTACGCTTACTAAAGACTATATCAACTTTCGATATATGATATAAACAGTTGTTCTGAAGGTACTGAAGACAGTTGTTATGCCTTCAATCGATAATTAGGTACTCTATTCATACATATTACAAGAAAGTAACCGTGTCCAACTTCCTTTTCTTAGTCATGACTAACAGTTGCTTTGTAGCCGTGTCCAATTTCCAGTATTTATTAAGAGTTAAAAAGTCCATTCTGCCTCCAACATTGTCACCATTATATTACATTCGAGTGATTCAACCTCTGTAAAACCAAAAGCGGGGCCGATACGGAACTTTTACCAACTAATAACCACGACTGTTGTTTGTTTTAAATGTTTAACTGACGTTAAGGGGCCATTTTTGTTTACATAGACATAGAGACAAACTGGCGTTAGCTAATCTGCGAAATGCTAATGCAGTTTTTTATTTAATTTTCAAGGAATATGGCAGTTGTTTTGTAGAAGTGATCATATATTTAATAATGAGTAGCAAGACTCATATAACAAACTGTTTGTGAATCTGGGGGGTACACATAGTAAAAATAACAATTTCAATGACACACTGTAAATATAATAATGTCAACTACTCTGTATACTTTATAGATAAAAAGATTGATGACAACTGTGGCAGCAGTGATACCTGTCCTACAAATGCAGTTTGTCGGGAAGAATGTCAGTGTCAATTAGGATACAGTGCAACTTCGAATAGAAAACACTGTAGAAGTATGTATTTGTGGTTCGTTCAAATACATGCATTTAACAATGATTTTTCCTATCGTTATAGTACCACTCTAAACCTAATGAATAGGCAAGGTAATACTGCGAAACAGTCTAAATTTTACTATTTCATAAATGTCAATTTTCTGCAAAACTGCCAGGTGATTTATTTAAAGGGAAAAAACTGTTGAAGGCTTGACGATGTACTGCTAGTACGACGTCGCTCTGTAACAAAAGGACTGACGATATTTTTGTTTTTATTTTTGTCGCAGAAGAAACATAACACTATGTATTGCTCCATGTTAGCATCCACATTGTTTTAATTGAGCAGATGAAATTAATATTGATGGAATTTATTTAATGTATATAGCAGATATGCATGTGTATTGATGAAACTAACATTTAAAGTATAACACTGTTAGAATCTTAATAATAAAATAATAAAAGTATATAAAATATTCAAACAGAAAAATTGCATTCAAAGAACTCCGTCATCCAAAATGGGCATTCAGAACAAACAGTAATTACAAGGATAAGTAGAAGCAAAGTAAGCAACACAACAAACCTTAAAT
Source organism: Cyrtodaria siliqua (assembly GCA_037043455.1). Lineage (NCBI taxonomy): Eukaryota > Metazoa > Mollusca > Bivalvia > Adapedonta > Hiatellidae > Cyrtodaria > Cyrtodaria siliqua. Next base: position 187,667 of record JAWPHD010000532.1, on the reverse strand, counting down.
TATTGACAACAGGATTACCGCAATGTAACGGTCAGTGGCGAAAATGCCACGGAGGGTTTAAACCTGGTTCTATGGTTCCATTTAACTCTTGAATAACGAGAAGGGCTTCGGGAGTTGAAATTTGAGGTAAATTGAGCTGGAGACCAAAACAACTATAGTTGTCTATTTGTCAAAATGGCGGTGTTTGTACAGATGGTGTCAACTGTCTGTTTGTTTAGATCTTTCTGTCGTGCCCTTAATGGTTTATTTTCTTGTTGCTCTGGCTTCTGCCAAGTCATTGAGTACCTTCATTGTGGCTTTCTAGGCTATTGTTTTTTTTGTATTATATTTACACGAGCATATTTGTGTTTTACTTATTATGCCTATTGATGCTGCCTTGTTGGTTAGAGATTAGATCATGGCGGGGATGTCTTTATTTACACTGTCCTGTTTTAATGGGATGGCAGTAGTGTTAGTGTGAGGTTTGGTGCACCCTAGAACCGGTTTAAACCCCCAGTGGCCTACTTTGCCACTGACCGTTCCAAGGCGGTAGCCCTATTGTCAACCCTTTTTTGTTTGTGATGTCGTTTGCTTTTATTGTTACTTTTGCCTTCTTGTTTGTCTGTTTGCATGTTTGTTTCTGTGTTTTGTGGTTGACTGAACTCCTTGAATGCTACTTTCCCTGTCCGATCTTTTTATATTTCTTCTTACACATGTAACTGTGCAGCAGGGTATACAGGAACTTAATTGTCTGTATTCATCATCAAATAGCATCCACTAAATGGATATATCATGGTAGTATGGTCTGTTGATTGTTAACTGACAGTTAATTTTTGCGATGGATGCTGTTAACCAAAATAAAGACATGGTAATACACATGTTTAATATTGAGTGGTATGTGTATACATGTATCTTTAACATCCATTACTTGCGTACGAAATGATTGCTTCTTCTGACCATAATTCGTTCAATTACCCACAAATAAATAGACAACGAACGCAGATTGACTGAACGAAAGCGAAACAACACGGAATGCGGAAGAAGCTATAAAGATTGTATGATATGACCTTGAATGCATTTCTTATGTATGATTGCATGCTCCGGAATGCCATCGATATACATACCGAAATATATGTTACTAATTTTAAAGGAAACGCTGATTGGTCAGCACTAAAAGGTCTAACATGCTGTTCAATCAGAGCTACCGTAAACTTCAAAACAGCTTTGCAAAATTGTAGAATCGCAACCCTGATATACTTTTAAAATATACAACATTTTCAGCTACTGGTATTCTGCACAACTTGAATTCGATGGTGACGTGATTTGCAAACGTTGTAAGATCCTTAGTCATGATCACTTTAATACTATCTTTATCAAAATTGTTAGAACATTTATTAAAATAAGTCATGCCAATATCATCGTGCATCGCACTGCATAGTTTGTGACTGTTCATTACGATTTCTCTTTGATAAAGTGTATACGCTATGATGACGTCAAAAATGATGGTGCTGTTTAAAGTTTTTCTTCAGTCTTACCTTGTCCTGCCTTAAACTATTCATACTCTTGTTTCTCTGGCGTCTGCCAGGTCGTTGAGTATTTTGTGGCTTTCTGTGATTTTTATATTTATAAAAACAATATGATCATCTTTGTGTTTTACTTACATTGCCTATAAATGCTGCCTTGTTTGTGAGAGAAAATAGCCTGGCACGGATGTTTTTATTTGACACTGTCCTTTTCCATACCAGTGAAACAGGGAAAGAGTGATGTTTGGTGCACCTAGAACCTGGTTTAAATCCCCTGCGGCCTTTTTGTGCAACTGATCGTGCCAAGTGTTAAAATTGTACACTTTTTATACCTTTTATCTTAGTAATTGCTTGCTTAGAATGCTTGCTTTTGGTTTAATCTGTTTTGAAAAGCTACATTTTCTGTTCGTCTTTGATATATATTTAATTTGAAATATTGCATGTGTTGATTATGCGTATGAGAATTTAGACATTAATTTTAGTGTCCATGCGTTTGGCTGATTGATGTTTGTGATTGCTACATTTTCAGTTACACTTTTGGTATCTATTTTTATAAAACAAAATCTATAATGACTTCAATCTTGTTTTGCTTAACCCTTATTTGTTTGTTCTCTTCTCTTGTTGCGCTAGCGTCTGCCAAGTCATTGTGTACATGTGGCATGTGGCTTTCCATACTTTTGTATTTATAGCCATACTACATGATCATATATGTGTTCAACTTATATTGCCTATTAATGCTGCGTTGTTCGATAGAAAATGTAGCCTGGCGAGGATTTCTGTATTTACATTGTGCGTTTTACTAGAATGACAGTAGGGTAAGAGTGAAGTTTGGTGCACCCTAGAACCTGGTTTAAACCATCTTGCCATTGAAGGTTCCATAGCGGTAGCACTATTGTCAATCCTATTATGTCTGTGATGTCATATACCAGTTAATGCTGCCTGCTTAGAGGATATATACTAAGTGGGGATTTCCTTATTTGCCCCGTTTACTGGATTGAAATAGAGTACGAGTGAGGTTCGGTGAACCCTAGAACCTGGTTTAACCCAACAACAGCCGTGTTGCCATTGACCGTTACAAGGCAGTAACCCTATTATAAACCTGTCTGTGTGTGTGATGGCCCATGCATTGCTTCTTATTAACGTTGTAATTATTGATTGTTTTATTTGTTCCTAGTCGACTGTTCTGTGAAAGCTACATTTGCTGTTCGACTTTTATACCTCTTGTATTATATGAAAAGGTGTGTCTTGCTTAATCATTCTGTTTGTATTTTTGCATCTCCATGGTATTAATTTGGCAGTCAAAATGTGCAGATGGAATTATTATAATGCGTATAACACATCTGCAAACACATAAATGAAACTTACAATGAATTAAGAAAATGGGATACTTTTTTATAATCTTAAAACTAACTTGAGAATGTCGCAAAGAACATACTATTTTGTTGTGTATCTAGTTTATATTTTACTTAATAACATTTTTTATTCTTTATTTCATTTTCTATGAAACAATACGCATGTTTTATCTGTTAGGTGTTTCCACCAAGAATATCGTTTCAATGAAATATTGATTTCTAAATCAGCTCAACACAACGTTAAGCAATACACTATCGCAGATATTATTTTGTATACACTTTACGATATGACTGTGACATTAAGAAAGATACTTTGAAATTCGCTTCATTTCGGATTAAAAGTTTAAATACTACAAAGAGGATCCCTTGGAAGCAACAAACACAAACAAGAGATAAAAGTAGCAGACTCGGTTTTATTGAGTCTGTTCATGAGAGGTAATGTCTAGTGCAAGACCTCCTAGCACCGGCTTAAACGATATTCTACTTTAAAGCCACGCATATTGGGCTTGATGATCCCAAAGGGCTAGTAGGTAATAACACTACTGATTTGTAGTCGGGCAACGTTTTACGGCCGCCAAACACCACTAAACAAACGCTAGTGTGTTAAGTTTTGTTTTTAGGGGTCCGGTTCAAAGATTTTGACTGGCATCTGTGCAACACAATTTTCTTCTTGAATACGCCATGTACCATTTAACCAGCATAAAAACAGCTATGTATCTGTTTATTTCGATTAAAGTTAATACCCAGTTTGAAATGTAATTACTTTATTACAGATATCAATGAGTGCGCTTCCAGTCCATGTCAGAATCATGGTAGCTGTATAGATGGTATCAACATGTACACATGTCACTGTGTATCGGGGTATACAGGAACTACATGTGACTACAGTAAGTGTCTTTATTCATCATCAGAATAATTGCACAACATGCGCATAGTGTGGAATGTTATGTTCTCTATGTGGGTTGATTGGAGTTTACACATCCATTGATTAGGCACGAAACTATTGATATTACAGGCACTATTTCGTTCAAGTGCCTACACATAAATTAAAACTAGAGGCTCAAGAGGGCCTGTCTAGCTCTACTTGTTATAGGGAGTCTGTGGTAGGTGGGGGATATTAGTTGTTGTCTTCCAAGTACCCATGTAGTGTGGCCTCTATAGAATATTATTTTTTTGTGTTTATCTACCAGATTACCCCCTAGTGAGGCCCAACAGACGGAACAAAATACGAAAAATTATTGTGCATCTACACATCCTTAACTAAGAAATACACTACACATGAACATGAAATCTCAAAGGGTATGGAGGGAGATAGCATCACAAGATGGGAACTCTGTAATAAATTTCTGCAAGTTCCACAATTTGCACATCGGTAGAGGGGCCTCTTTATGCAGGCGGTCAAAACACGTTTTTATATAATTATGTTGTGCCTCGAGTCCCTAAATAACCATTCAAAATTATAACTCTTTTTAGTAAAAACAAATGTTTTTTTCCACATCTCTCTATATATATATAGAGTATATATAGAGATGTGGAAAAAAACTTTTATACAGTTTATAAAAAACCAAGCGATTTCGGCTTACGCCTGCATCAGGGGTACACAAACACGAAAAGAACAAAACCGAAACAAAAAAAACACTAAAATACACGGCAGCCAGAGTTATGGCCCTTGATTTAGTTAAAATGCTATAGTTTGCCTCCTTAAGCCGATAGGACCTCCATCTGTCATCCGATCTTTACGAAACTTCTCCATTATTATACTCTTTGTTATCAGATTGTTAATAACAATAGAATCTCGGATAATTTTGAAAATCAGCTTGATCAAACTAGTAACAGCGCAGTTATGGCCCTTGATTTAGTTATAAACGCTATATTGTGACTGTCATTTTTCATCCGACCTTTACGAAACTTTACCAGATTGTTAATATCAAAGAAAGCTCAGTTAAGTTCTAAACCCAGCCAGATCGGTGTAGTAACAGCGGAGATATGACTCTTGATTTAGTTAAAAATGCTATATTTTGCCTCGTTAAGACGATAGGGCTTTCATTTTTCTTCCGATATTTACCAATCTTTAACAGATTGTTAGTATCAATTTTTGTGTTCTTGCACGACTAGACCCTAAACTCTACAATCTGTGTAAAATTTGATGGTATCCGATCTTAAATGCAGGTTATATAACGATGACAAGATTTCTATATAAGTATGCTGAAAACTCGGACAGATTGGAACATTTACATCGGAGTTATGGCCCTTGATTTAGTTAAAATGCTATAGTTTGCCTCCTTAAGCCGATAGGACCTCCATCTGTCATCCGATCTTTACGAAACTTCTCCATTATTATACTCTTTGTTATCAGATTGTTAATAACAATAGAATCTCGGAAAATTTGAAAATCAGCTTGACCAAACTAGTAACAGCGCAGTTATGGCCCTTGATTTAGTTATAAACGCTATATTTTGCCTGTCATTTTTCATCCGACCTTTACGAAACTTTACCAGATTGTTAATAGCAAAGAAAGCTCAGTTAAGTTCTAAACCCAGCCAGATCGGTGTAGTAACAGCGGAGATATGACTCTTGATTTAGTTAAAAATGCTATATTTTGCCTCGTTAAGACGATAGGGCTTTCATTTTTCTTCCGATATTTACCAATCTTTAACAGATTGTTAGTATCAATTTTTGTGTTCTTGCACGACTAGACCCTGAACTCTACAATCTGTGTAAAATTTGATGGTATCCGATCTTAAATGCAGGTTATATAACGATGACAAGATTTCTATATAAGTATGCTGAAAACTCGGACAGATTGGAACATTTACATCGGAGTTATGGCCCTTGATTTAGTTAAAATGCTATAGTTTGCCTCCTTAAGCCGATAGGACCTCCATCTGTCATCCGATCTTTACGAAACTTCTCCATTATTATACTCTTTGTTATCAGATTGTTAATAACAATAGAATCTCGGAAAATTTTGAAAATCAGCTTGACCAAACTAGTAACAGCGCAGTTATGGCCCTTGATTTAGTTATAAACGCTATATTTTGCCTGTCATTTTTCATCCGACCTTTACGAAACTTTACCAGATTGTTAATAGCAAAGAAAGCTCAGTTAAGTTCTAAACCCAGCCAGATCGGTGTAGTAACAGCGGAGATATGACTCTTGATTTAGTTAAAAATGCTATATTTTGCCTCGTTAAGACGATAGGGCTTTCATTTTTCTTCCGATATTTACCAATCTTTAACAGATTGTTAGTATCAATTTTTGTGTTCTTGCACGACTAGACCCTGAACTCTACAATCTGTGTAAAATTTGATGGTATCCGATCTTAAATGCAGGTTATATAACGATGACAATATTTCTATATAAGTATGCTGAAAACTCGGACAGATTGGAACATTTACATCGGAGTTATGGCCCTTGATTTAGTTAAAATGCTATAGTTTGCCTCCTTAAGCCGATAGGACCTCCATCTGTCATCCGATCTTTACGAAACTTCTCCATTATTATACTCTTTGTTATCAGATTGTTAATAACAATAGAATCTCGGAAAATTTTGAAAATCAGCTTGATCAAACTAGTAACAGCGCAGTTATGGCCCTTGATTTAGTTATAAACGCTATATTTTGCCTGTCATTTTTCATCCGACCTTTACGAAACTTTACCAGATTGTTAATAGCAAAGAAAGCTCAGTTAAGTTCTAAACCCAGCCAGATCGGTGTAGTAACAGCGGAGATATGACTCTTGATTTAGTTAAAAATGCTATATTTTGCCTCGTTAAGACGATAGGGCTTTCATTTTTCTTCCGATATTTACCAATCTTTAACAGATTGTTAGTATCAATTTTTGTGTTCTTGCACGACTAGACCCTGAACTCTACAATCTGTGTAAAATTTGATGGTATCCGATCTTAAATGCAGGTTATATAACGATGACAAGATTTCTATATAAGTATGCTGAAAACTCGGACAGATTGGAACATTTACATCGGAGTTATGGCCCTTGATTTTCTGAAATATGCTATATCTTGGCCTCATTAGGACGATAGGGCCTTCATTTGACCGGATTTCAGTGAAACTTTTTAGGGATGATCAGTTCCAGATTTTTGACAGAATTATGGTCCTTTAAAGGTTTTAATACACAAACTTTGTCTGGTCTAGTTCTCCTGAACCCCTCGCCCTGATGTCAATGAAACTTTGCAGAGATGATCAGCACCAAGCATAGTTCTGCATATCATCGTCGTGTTCCGGTTTACATATTTTTGGCGAAGTTATGACCCTTTAAAGTATTTTGATACACAAACATTTTCCGGGCTAGTTCCCCTGAACCCCTGGCTGGATATAAACTTGACAAGGATGATCAGTATCAAGTCTAGTTGTGCATATCATCGCCATATTCCGGTTGAATGACTTATGGCAGAGCTATGGCCCTTTAAATGTTTTAATACACAAACTTTGTCCAGATTAGTCTCTTCTGAACTCCTTGCCAGATTTCAGCGAGGATGACCAAGCCTAGTTGCACCTGTCATTGCCGTGTTCTGTTTGAATGCATTTTGGCAGAGTTATGACCCCTTAAAAGTTTTAATACACTAACTTTGTCTAGACTAGTTCACCTGAACCTCTGGTTGGATATCAACGAAACTTGGCAGGGATGATCAGTACCAAGGCTAGTTGCGTATGTCATCATCATGTTCCGGTTGAATGATTTTTGAAAGAGTTATGGCCTTTATACATAAACTTTATTTTGAGCCAGTAGAGCGTCCACAAGCCCTCTTGGGCCTCTTGTTATTTTTATTCTTTTTTTTTTATTAAATAGAAACATATCAAAAGGTTTAATAATATCCCAACACTGTTGAAATCACTTTTATCAGATGTATATATAAAATAAATTTAATTTGAATTTTTATTCATAATTTTGATGTTGGTGTTGTTTTAGTTTGCAAAAAGACAGTGTCATATGTAGATAGAGTAGATATTTTGAAATATCATGAATATATTTCCGACAGTAGCTAATTACTGTTTTAGAATACAAGAAAACGCTACGAATTGTATTAGAAATAATGCTTACTAATTTAAACAATATTTTAATCAATTAATGAATGGGATTGGACAACAGGCAATGCCTATGTAAGATCTCTCCCGTAACGCTTACTAAAGACTAAATCAACTTTCGATCTATTATATAAACAGTTGTTTTGAAAGGTACTGAAGACAGTTATTATGTCTTCAACCGATAATTAGGTACTCTGTTCATACATATTACAAGAAAGTAACCGTGTCCAACTTCCTTTTCTTAGTCATGACTAATAGTCGGGTTGGATATGTAATCCCGCTCGATTTTTGTGCCGAAATTGGGTTTTTGGTATTTTTGGATTACATTATGATGTAGCAATATGAAAATGCAGGGGTAACAATTTTCACTCCCCGGGAACCTACTTTTTGGGCTCCATTTTAGGCTCTCGCTCATTAAACATACATTATGTATGGATATGGCGCTATTATGCATGAACAAATGAATGTTTATGTGCTAAGGAACCATATTTGTTTGTTAAAAATGAATAGTGAAGTAAACAGAGTGACGCCCATCATGGTACCCATTTTTGGGCTCCAAATGGGGCTTTAATCGCGAAAATATGTGACTAATATGAACAGGATATATCAATACATCATGTCAACACACGATTTTCATTTTAATATGGTTTAGACTACACCATTGGCAAATTGAAACTGTATTGATGTATTGTAACTCATTCCATCGTCAAAGCCCTTGGGCTCCGTGTTGGGCTCATACCCATATGTAGATATTAAACAGCACAATAACATGTATTGTGCGATTACCGCTGCTAAAATAACATTATTGTTTCATTCTAGTGCAATGGTATCTATTTAATATTTAAATTTACACTTTCATTTCACACAAGTCATCCATTACGTTTTTGGGCTCCAATTCGGCTCGTTACGTATGTTTACAATATATATATATTACCTATAATCTGCGATGATATTACAATGAACGACGCTCAAATTAATAGTTACTTTTATTTGGTGGTATATGAAACATAAATAACTGTCATGGATTACGTAATTCAATATTATAATAGTATAACAGTTTGTCTAGAAAGTAGATATACTATTAATGGTATCCAACTTTAAAGTATCATAACATGATTGCAACAGTATGATGAGATTTTACATTTTCGAGGTTTTAGGGTATAGAGGAAAAACATACACATGTAATGTTGGTGAGAAAACACCAATAATCTGTCACAATATCAATTGGCATCATCTTCTTCATCCACAATGTTTTCGCGAACAGTATTGTCGCATTCAGATGCATAGCACTTACACAGTGGTGTGCATGGTAGCTTGTTACTGAAGCAGTTGCACCTGCCCCTGCACCCTGACTTACAACCACATTTTGTCAGTTCTATGACGGCTCTTGGTGCGGGCATGGACAGATTCCGTACTGGAACAAATTTGTCGTCATTCACGGTCCATCCATGATTCTCTATGGGCGGGAGATCTGGCATATTGGTCACGTACGACTTATCGCGCATCGCAATGTAGTTTGCTCGCATGATATGTGGTAATAAAGCAGACCGTGTCGGTGGCAGCATTTCGCCTTCCAGATTCCGTGATCGGAACAGGTTCCATCGAAGTTGCGGGAGCGTAGTTGGTCCTGTTGAGCAGTACACGCGGCATACAAAATACTCTAAGGCTTTTAACTGAGCTGGTAATTCACCGTCGAGCAACTCGGCCGGGACAGGTCCGTCGCCTAGCTTGTCGAAGCTTTCAATCGCTGGGTCTTCATCATCTAACTTCTGGTAGGTATCGATCCATTTCTTTTTTGATATCCCGACGAATTTGCCTCCCCAATCTGCACCAGTGAAGTTGTGCAGTCCAATTAGACCCCGACACTTTCGATGGCCGATGACACGCACTCTGTCGACAACATCTATCGATCTGTGCTTTGTACCTTTTCCGGTAAGGAATTTCAACCGAGTGTTTTGCCCAATACGGCCACGAGCGACAAGGTCAATGACCATTGTAAGTACGTCTGTGTCCGGTGACCAAACGTGGATTTCTCTCTCATCATCTTCAGAAAAAGCTACTAATACCTGGTATGGAATAAGAGTATCAGCTTCTTCATGATTGTGCTCCATGTCGATACCGGGTCCTTTAATACGGTTGCCATACACTACAACAAGATTCTTGGGGTTGTTTTCAAACTGGGTTAGAAGTGCTTGTGCTAGGTATTCAGTCAACTTGTCTTTTGTAGACGTCGATGATAACAATTCTTTCAACGACATGGTGAGTTTCATTTCAGGATGTATCTCGTAGTTAGTTGATGTGACTGAACGCTTTTGGCGAGTTTTTGATTTGAGTGTCTGTTCTATATACCTGTCAAAGACCACCCGTCCCTCAACATATCCAGTAAGCATACCCTCAACTTTCTCAACAAATGCATCCTGAAGATCAGATAACTTTCGCATGCTCGGATTCTTTTTCATACCTTGCAGAACAGCCATAGCGTCAATAATCATAACTCGAGGCATATCATGGGATGGTGCGCTAATAGTAGATGCCGGAGGAGGCACTGAAGATTTAGCATTTTCGACAGCGTGTATGATACTGGCTTTGTCCGTGGGGATGTAGAGTGACCCATCGACTGCACATATTGAACGGGGCACGACGGCCATCTCATAGTCACCGATTGCCTCTTCCAACTTCGGAACAAGCTCTGGTCGGCTTCCCTGTATAATCAAAAACCTCCCAAACAACTGACGTTCCTCCCGTAATTTGACCACTTTGTCACCAACACGAATCTTAGATTTGTCCATGCAGTTTGAAAACGTTTTTAACTTAAGTTTCTTCATCGGATCCCACACTTATGATGGTGAAGCAGGCAGTAGTCGATCAGTAACGAATTCCTGGTATCGGGCTTGGCCCTTTTCAGCAAAGCTTAATATGTCCTCTTTTGCATCGTTCGGAACAAGTGCTGATGACACCAAGCTCTTGAGAGGAGTCTGCATGGTAAATGGATTGCCCTTGCAATGCAGTTTGATTGAGTGTCCAAGTTTCTGCGCGTTTGTGCTTGTTCTAGTAGCGACTTCACCAACCAGCTGATAGTGTTCTGTGCATGTGGATGAGTCTTTGGCTTTTGGAAATTCCTCCAGATACTCTTGTACCAGTCGCGCTAGATGTGGTGTAGTTGTCGCTAGTCGATCCAACGCTGACTCATCCTGGCTTAAGCCCACCATCCCGCCGTGGCGTTTAAGCATTTTGATTTCTTGTTCGAGCGCCTGGTCTGTGAACAGACATGTGAACGGAACTTCTGACTTAGTGACAACGAAGTTCCCCGACTTGAGAGTATGCCAGGTCACAGGATCATCATGTTCCAGAGCCTTCATCTGTGCTAGATGAACCGGCATTAATCGGGCGTAGTTGAGAAGATCGTGAGCAAAGAAGTACCTTATGACATTTTCCAAGGCGTAGAGGTATCCTTTCCAGTCTTGCTGGCGACATGCACTGACCAAATGTAAGATACTGTCGACCTGCTCAATATATTGCATGAAGAACTTACACAAATCGCCCTTTTCATTCGCCTCTCTTGGTAACACATTCTCAGAGTACCAGGACTTTATGTTGTCATAGGTCTCAATCATCTCTGCCCGGCGTTCGTTTAGACAGTGCTTGAAACGTTTGCATTCCTCAGGTATGTCATCATGTGGCGTATTGGGTATCAGATCATCAAATCTCAACATCTGTATGGCCAACGATGCTGTCAAATGATATTCTATACCTCGCTTGTAGGCCTTTCCCGCATATATCCCACGAAGTGACGCCGATGTATACGTGCCGCATTCTATGCTACATGTATCAATGCCACTCCCTTCGATTGTTTTGCCCAATGCATGAAGGGCAGCGAAAGCTATATGCAACACACCTGCTCGAAGGACCCAGTTGGTATTGCCCACTGTTTGTTGTATGCGCAGGGCTCTGTTATAAAGATCTAAATCGAGCGTTATTAGTGTCTTGCTTTCGGGCCCAACAACGACGGCTGATATTCCTTGTGTCAGCATGAGTACAGTGTATAATGTTCCATAATCAGTTGGAGATGTCCGGAACAGTGGCGCAACAACCTCCGTATTTGTTTTGTCAACTTTCTGACCAGAAAATGTTAACAAGAGGGATTTGGTCGCAGCCCAGGTCGGCATCACATCATGCTTCACGAGTTTCTTAAGATCAGTTGGCCATTGTTCTGTTAGAGATATAACGCCAACGTCCGGCACATGCGTGGCCAGTTGCTCATCATTTTCCTCACCCGGTTGAAGCTCACCAGCTTGTGGGAGACCATCAGTGGATTGCTCTGCGGATTCCATGACGTGTGGTTGATCAAATCCAATATCGATATAACTCTGCTCCGGTATTTCCATGTCCTGGATACTGTGTAGTGGTTCCATCCGTTCTGGATCTGGGTCTGGATGACCATGAGGGTCGTCCTGCTCTAGATCATTATCTTGAAGATCATGGTTCTGTTGTTGCTCTGAATCAGCGTCATCTTGACCATGCTGCTCAGCAGCATTGCTGCCGCTCGTAAAATATGACGCAAGAGCCCAACTTCGAGAAAAGAGTACACTACTACGCGAAGACCTAACATCGAAGTTGTACTCTTTGAAGCGCACAGGTTTAGGTTTGATGATAGGCTCGGGCAGGTAGTTCACCTGAAATTTCAGGGGCGTGGAAGATTGCTCTTTTGGGATAACTAATGGTCGATTAACTGGCTCACCGTCGACGTCCCTTTGGTTGATCACGATAACAGTGCCATGAAATGTATTCTGACCTGTTGGGGTGTCCTCTAACAAATCAATATTGTCCACGGCGAACCATACAGGGAGTCCCTTCTTTACAAAGTCAGGTAAGCAGAAACCGCCAGTTTGTTCAATACGTTGTAGATACCCTTGTTCAACTCTTTTTTCAAGATCAAGAATCTTCATGTAATCACTTCCGATGAAAACTTGAGACAAAGTGTGAACAATGTTCTTGTCTCGAATTCTGGAATGAATTGCGAGGGGCAATCCTACTGAAAGGGGCGTCTGAACATTCTGTCGGAAGGTGTCATCTTTCTTTGGCTTGTGAAGTACTTGACGGTTACTTTTAACGTTTTGGACAATAAATTGGGAAGCCACATCGATCAATTTGTCTGCCTCCTGATTTCTAACTCCAGAAATCCTCATAAAATGAGGCCCAAAGAGAAGATAAGGAAAAACTGCAGAAAGGGTGGGTTTTCGAAACTATCAAAACGACCATCAAATGACCATGACCGGTGCTTAATTATCTCTTGTCTAAGTATAGTAGACGCACGATTAATAGAGTGCATAGTAGAGTTTTCACCACCTGTAAGCATCTCAGAGCTATATTCAAATGCCTTACTGACTGTGTCGGACAGAACAATATTTTCAGGTTCATTACGGCGCACTGACTTAACAAATTGCACATTTGGTAAACGATCTGTTATCAAGATCTTTAAGTATTTTCTGTAGTCTTCTGTCTCTGAAACTGGCACTTGATAACGCTTCAATATTGATACATATGAATTGTTTACCTCAGCAATATTCAGTAAAACATCGCCTTCACATAGAGTATTCTGAACACATTGTAAAAGCTCTTCATCGCACATTGACCTAACTTGTTTAATATCACTCGAGGCTGAAACTGAAAATGATCGTTTAGCTGCACGTATACAATTATCGTGGTAATATTTTTCTAACGCAGAGGCATCACCGGCATTTACGAGATCAGACAAGCATACTCTGATATGATCATTGTCCGTTCTGTTCTTAATGTTCAATAACGTTTCCCCCATAGCGTCAGAAGATACAAGATGTAGATTTTCAGTACAACCCTGACAAAACGTACATGCCGAAAACAAGCACTTCGCAGCCTTAGGTTCATGTTTAAATCTCTTAGGTCGGGACGAACCAGGACCACGTGATGGTCTCCCTACTGCACAACGTGGAGAACATGCTTCAAATTCAGTAACAGTTCGTTTTTTAGACGTTCTAAGTTTCTCAATGTTAGTTTTATTGACGATCGGTTTTCGACACACGCTGTGATACAATACGCGTTCAAGTTCATCATCATTTAAATTACTCATCCTGTCAACCAATCCTTGCATATCAACCTGACCCAATTGAAGCCTCTCTTTGCTGCACGTAAACAGATCTGCGACCATTGCCGGATTGTTAACAAGAGTCCTGCCTTCTGTTGCGCCACAATTGCAGACAATACACACACTTGGCCTATCAGTCATCGTCGTCGGTGGGGCGTCTTCGATCTGAAACATACATGATACAGATATAATTAGATTATGCTCTGTAATTCTTAAAATTGAAATAGCTAAAACTATATTCTATGTCGCTAACAATGCATTGAAGTTGTTTAGTCGCATTTATCAGAGTCTAAAAAGAACCAGTGAGATACGAATACATCAAGAACAGAAAAGCAAGCCCCCGTATTCCTTAAGATTTTAAACAATTTAAATTTGCAATTCCCCGGTATAAGTCAATGTATATGTTTAATGCAGACTCAGCTTCTCAAATATTAGACTGATATCAGGTTGGCCACACTTTCATTCTGGGCGACACTGAAAAATAAAGATAACATTCAAGATAAACGTAATCTCATGTTTGGAATATTACACAATTAAACAAATTATGCATAAAGATAGTTTTTGCTTAAAACATTAATATAAAACGATAATAGTTCATAAATATCAAATACAATGGCAAAATAAGTTAAAAATGTAAATACGCATAATTCGCAAAATGAACTGAAATATTGCGCGACTGGCCTTCCATAGTTGAAAAAAAAATCGAGCATGACCCTTCATAATCTTGCATTTTTTAAAATTTGTTTTCAAATAAACGACTTCAAATGCATTTAGTATGTAATTGTTTCGCCTTTTATACAAAATAAACAAAGAAGAAAGGTTAAACAATGTCTTGATAGCGTGTAAATCTCGTTGGCAAATCATGTCAAATAACTTGTCCTGGTGCAAAATAGTTAGTCTAATACATGTTTCTCCATGTATAAATGTACTAAATCCTCCATTTCAAACTTAATTACTGCAATAATATTTCAAAACAAAACTCACCTTCACAAAAATCCTAAATTGTATTCCTTGTTTACATTTGGTTTCAAAAAAACACGCGCCAAACGAACTTTGTTTCGTGACGTCATTGGGAAATTCTTGACTATGGCACGCCGTTTTTGCGATAATCCCTTTTTGATCTGAAAATGGGCACAGAAACGTACACGGGCTTCTTGTTGACATGTATCAAAATACACTGTACTTTTAATAAGGTTGATAATTATACAACCTTATTCTCGAAAGCATGGACATATTGATTTGAACGTTTCATGGCAATGATGATTCTTTATTTTGCTAGTTAACCAGTATGCATTATGAAAGGAGCCCTAAATGAAACCCCTAAATAGAACCCATAACAATAGGACAAGTAATAAAGTTATACACTAACGCCTCATATCTTTATAACATACCTAATATATGTGCAATAAAAGTTAGGTAATAGATGCAGCATGCCGGTCATAAAATATCAAAATATCACACAGATTTTTTTAATATGAGCCAAAAACTGGAGCCCAAATGGTGGTTATGATGATGATACAACTTGAACTCATTTATGTCGCAACCATTGAATTCCATTATAGGTCAAACGAAAAGTTAAACATAATATTATATGCTAAATATACCGAGGACCGCCTGTTCACGTTTTTTTTAGTGAGAGCCCAAAATGGCGCCCAAAAAATGGGTTCCCGGGGCGTGAAAATTGTAACCCCTACATTTTCATATTGCTACACCTAAATGCAAGCCAAAAATACCAAGAACCCAATTTCGGTACGAAAATCGAGCGGGAGCCAGATCGGCGACATAGCCAACCTGACTATAACAGTTGCTTTGTAGCCGCCTCCAATTTCCAGTATTTATTAAGAGTTAAAAAGCCCATTCTGCCTCCAACATGGTCACCGTTATATTACATTCGAGTGATTCAACCTCTGTAAAACCAAGAGCGGGGCCGATACGGAACCTTTACCAACTAATAACCACGACTGTTGTTTGTTTTAAATGTTTAACTGACGTTCAGTCAGGGCTACCGTAAACTTCAAAACAGCTTTGAAAAATTGTAGTATCGCAACCCTGATCTACTTTTAAAATATACAACATTTTCAGCTACTGGGATTCTGCACAACTTGAATTCGATGGTGACGTGATTTGCAAACGTTGTAAGATCCTTAGTCAAGATCACTTTAATACTATCTTTATCAAAATTGTTAGAACATTTATTAAAATAAGTCATGCCAATATCATCGTGCATCGCACTGCATAGTTTGTGACTGTTCATTACGATTTCTCTTTGATAAAGTGTATACACTATGATGACGTCTAAAATGGTGGTGTCGTTTAAAGTTTTTATTCAGTCTTGCCTTGTCTGGCCTTAAACTATTCATACTCTTGATGCTCTGGCGCCTGGCAAGTCGTTGAGTATTTTGTGGCTTTCTGTGATTTTTATATTTATAAAAACAATGTGATCATCTTTGTGTTTAACTTACATTGCCTATAAATGCTGCCTTGTTTGTTAAAGAAGATAACCTGGCACGGATGATTTTATCTACACTGTCATTTTCAATACCAGTGAAACAGGGTAAGAGTGATGTTTGGTGCACATAGAACCTGGTTTAAACACCCTGCGGCCTTTTATGCAACTGATCGTGCCAAGGTAGTATTCCCAATGTTAAAATTGTATACTTTTTATACTTTTTATCCTAGTAATTGCTTGTTTAGAATGCTTGATTTTGGTTAATCTGTTTTGAAAAGCTATATTTTCTGTTCGACTTTGATAGATAATTGTAGGTGTTGATTATGCGTATGAGAATTTAGACATTAATTTTAGTGTCCATGCTTTTTGCTGATTGATATCTGTGAATGCTACATTTTCAGTTACATTTTTGGTGTCTGCTTTTATAAAAGAAAATCCATAATGACTTCAATCTTGTTTTGCTTAACCCTTAATTGTTTGTTCTCTTCTCTTGTTGCGCTAGCGTCTGCCAATATGTGGCTTTCTATATGCTTTTGTTTTTATAGCCATACTACATAATTATATATGTGTTCAACTTATAATGCCTATTAATGTTGCGCTGTTCGTTAGAAAATATAGCCTGGCGAGGATTTCTTTATTTACATTGTGCGTTTTACTGGAATGACAGTAGGGTAAGAGTGCAGTTTGGTGCACCATAGAACCTGGTTTAAACTAATTTGCCATTGAAGGGTCCATAGCGGTAGCACTATTGTCAATCCTATTATGTTTGTGATGTCATATACCAGTTAATGCTGCCTGGTTAGAGGATATATACTAAGTGGGGATTTCCTTATTTACACTGCCCCGTTTACTGGATTGAAATAGAGTAAGAGTGAGGTTCGGTGCACCCTTGAACTTGGTTTAACCCAACAACAGCCGTGTTGCCATTGACCGTTACAAGGCGGTAGCCCTATTGTATTCCTGTCTGTGTGTGTGATGGCCCATGCATTGCTTCTTATTAACGTTGTAATTATTGATTGTTTTATTTTTTCCATTCGACTGTTCTGTGAAAGCTACATTTGCTGTTCGACTTTTATACCTCTTGTATTATATGAAAAGATGTGTTTTGCTTAATCATTCTGTTCTATTTTTGCATCTCCATGGTATTAATTTTGGCAGTCCAAATGTGAAGATGGAATTATTATAATGCGTAAAACACATCTGCTTGTGCATAAATGAAACCTACAATGAATTAAGAAAATGGGATAAGTTTTGTTAGGGGTCCGGTTCAAAGATTTTGACTGGCATCTGTGCAACACAATTTTCTTCTTGAATACGCCATGTACCATTTAACCAGCATAAAAACAGCTATGTATCTGTTTATTTCTATTAAAGTTAATACCCAGTTTGAAATGTAATTACTTTATTACAGATATCAATAAGTGCGCTTCCAGTCCATGTCAGAATAATGGTAGCTGTATAGATGGTATCAACATGTACACATGTCACTGTGTATCGGGGTATACAGGAACTACATGTGACTACAGTAAGTGTCTTAATTCACCATCCGAATAATTGCACAACATGCGCATAGTGTGGACTGTTATGTTCTCTATGTGGGTTGATTGGAATTTACACATCCATTGATTGAGCACGAAACTATTGATATTACAGGCACTATTTCGTTCAAGTGCCTACACATAAATTAAAACTAGAGGCCCAAGGAGCCTGTCTAGCTCTACTTGTTATAGGGAGTCTGTGGTTGGTGGGGGATATTAGTTGTTGTCTTCCAAGTACCCATGTAGTGTGGCCTCTATAGAATATCATTTTTTTGTGTTTATCTACCAGATTACCCCCTAGTGAGGCCCAACAGACGGAACAAAATAATAAAACTTATTGTGCATCTACACATCCTTAACTAAGAAATACACTACACATGAACATGAAATCTCAAAGGGTATGGAGGGAGTTAGCATCACAAGATGGGAACTCTGTAATCAATTTATGCAAGTTCCGCAATTTGCACATCGGTAGAGGGGCCTCTTTATGCAGGCGGTCAAAACTCGTTTTATATAATTATGTTGTGCCTCGAGTCCCTAAATAACCATACAAAATTATAACTCTTTTTAGTAAAAATAAATATTTTTTTCCACATCTCTCTCTATATATATAGAGATGTGGAAAAAAAACTTTTATACAGTTTATGAAAAACCAAGCGATTTCGGCTTACGCCTGCATCAGGGGTACACAAACACGAAAAGAACAAAACCGAAACAAAAAAAACACTAAAATACACGGCAGCTAGAGTTATGGCCCTTGATTTAGTTAAATTGCTATATTTTGCCTCCTTAAGCCGATATGAAACTTCTCCATTATCATGCTCTTTGTTATCAGATTGTTAATAACAATAGAATCTCGGAAAATTTTGAAAATCAGCTTGATCAAACTAGTAACAGCGCAGTTATGGCCCTTGATTTAGTTATAAACGCTATATTTTGCCTGTCATTTTTCATCCGACCTTTACGAAACTTTACCAGATTGTTAATATCAAAGAAAGCTCAGTAAAGTTCGAAACCCAGCCAGATCGGTATAGTAACAGCGGAGATATGACTCTTGATTTAGTTAAAAATGCTATATTTTGCCTCGTTAAGACGATAGGGCTTTCATTTTTCTTCCGATATTTACCAATCTTTAACAGATTGTTAATATCAATTTTTGTGTTCTTGCACGACTAGACCCTGAACTCTACAATCTGTGTAAAATGTGATGGTATCCGATCTTAAATGCAGGTTATATAACGATGACAAGATTTCTATATAAGTATGCTGAAAACTCGGACAGATTGGAACATTTACATCGGAGTTATGGCCCTTGATTTTCTGAAATATGCTATATCTTGGCCTCATTAGGACGATAGGGCCTTCGTTTGACCGGATTTCAGTGAAACGTTTTAGGGATGATCAGTTCCATATATTTGACAAAATTATGGTCCTTTAAAGGTTTTAATACACAAACTTTGTCTGGTCTAGTTCTCCTGAACCCCTCGCCCTGATGTCAATGAAACTTTGCAAAGATGATCAGCACCAAGCATAATTCTGCATATCATAGTCATGTTCCGGTTTACATATTTTTGGCGAAGTTATGACCCTTTAAAGTATTTTGATACACAAACATTTTCCGGGCTAGTTCCCCTGAACCCCTGGCTGGATATAAACTTGACAAGGATGATCAGTATCAAGTCTAGTTGTGCATATCATCGCCATATTCCGGTTGAATGACTTATGGCAGAGTTATGGCCCTTTAAATGTTTTAATACACAAACTTTGTCCAGATTAGTCTCTTCTGAACTCCTTGCCAGATTTCAGCGAATCTTGGCGGGGATGACCAAGCCTAGTTGCACCTGTCATTGCCGTGTTCTGTTTGAATGCATTTTGGCAGAGTTATGACCCCTTAAAAGTTTTAATACACTAACTTTGTCTAGACTAGTTCACCTGAACCTCTGGCTGGATAAACAACGAAACTTGGCAGGGATGATCAGTACCAAGGCTAGTTGCGTATGTCATCATCATGTTCCGGTTGAATGATTTTTGAAAGAGTTATGGCCTTTATACATAAACTTTATCTTGAGCCAGTAGAGCGTCCACAAGCCCTCTTGGGCCTCTTGTTATTTTTATGCTTTTTTTTTATTAAATAGAAACATATCAAAAGGTTTAATAATATCCCAACACTGTTGAAATCACTTTTATCAGATGTAAATATAAAATAAATTTAATTTGAAATTTTATTCATAATTTTGATGTTGGTGTTGTTTTAGTTTGCAAAAAGACAGTGTCATATGTAGATAGAGTAGATATTTTGAAATATCATGAATATATTTCCGACAGTAGCTAATTACTGTTTTAGAATACACGAAAACGCTACGAATTGTATTAGAAATAATGCTTACTAATTTAAACAATATTTTAATCAATTAATGAATGGGATTGGACAAAAGGCAATGCCTATGTAAGATCTCTCCCGTAACGCTTACTAAAGACTATATCAACTTTCGATCTATTATATAAACAGTTGTTTTGAGAGGTACTGAAGACAGTTATTATGTCTTCAACCGATAATTAGGTACTCTGTTCATACATATTACAAGAAAGTAACCGTGTCCAACTTCCTTTTCTTAGTCATGACTAACAGTTGCTTTGTAGCCGCCTCCAATTTCCAGTATTTATTAAGAGTTAAAAAGCCCATTCTGCCTCCAACATGGTCACCGTTATATTACATTCGAGTGATTCAACCTCTGTAAAACCAAGAGCGGGGCCGATACGGAACCTTTACCAACTAATAACCACGACTGTTGTTTGTTTTAAATGTTTAACTGACGTTCAGTCAGGGCTACCGTAAACTTCAAAACAGCTTTGAAAAATTGTAGTATCGCAACCC
Source organism: Cyrtodaria siliqua (assembly GCA_037043455.1). Taxonomy (NCBI): domain Eukaryota; kingdom Metazoa; phylum Mollusca; class Bivalvia; order Adapedonta; family Hiatellidae; genus Cyrtodaria; species Cyrtodaria siliqua. The sequence goes on along the minus strand of JAWPHD010000532.1, from coordinate 166,785 downwards.
TGATCTACTTTTAAAATATACAACATTTTCAGCTACTGGGATTCTGCACAACTTGAATTCGATGGTGACGTGATTTGCAAACGTTGTAAGATCCTTAGTCACAATCACTTTAATACTATCTTTATCAAAATTGTTAGAACATTTATTAAAATAAGTCATGCCAATATCATCGTTACGATTTCTCTTTGATAAAGTGTATACACTATGATGACGTCTAAAATGGTGGTGTCGTTTAAAATGATGGTGTTTCAGTCTTGCCTTGTCTTGCCTTAAACTATTCATACTCTTGATGCTCTGGCGCCTGGCAAGTCGTTGAGTATTTTGTGGCTTTCTGTGATTTTTATATTTATAAAAACAATGTGATCATCTTTGTGTTTTACTTACATTGCCTATAAATGCTGCCTTGTTTGTTAAAGAAAATAACCTGGCACGGATGATTTTATCTACACTGTCATTTTCAATACCAGTGAAACAGGGTAAGAGTGATGTTTGGTGCACATAGAACCTGGTTTAAACACCCTGCGGCCTGTTTATGCAACTGATCGTGCCAAGGTAGTATTCCCAGTGTTAAAATTGTATACTTTTTATACTTTTTATCCTGCTTTTGGTTAATCTGTTTTGAAAAGCTACATTTTCTGTTCGACTTTGATAGATAATTGTAGGTGTTGATTATGCGTATGAGAATTTAGACATTAATTTTAGTGTCCATGCTTTTTGCTGATTGATATCTGTGAATGCTACATTTTCAGTTACATTTTTGGTGTCTGCTTTTATAAAAGAAAATCCATAATGACTTCAATCTTGTTTTGCTTAACCCTTAATTGTTTGTTCTCTTCTCTTGTTGCGCTAGCGTCTGCCAATATGTGGCTTTCTATATGCTTTTGTTTTTATAGCCATACTACATAATTATATATGTGTTCAACTTATAATGCCTATTAATGTTGCGCTGTTCGTTAGAAAATATAGCCTGGCGAGGATTTCTTTATTTACATTGTGCGTTTTACTGGAATGACAGTAGGGTAAGAGTGCAGATTGGTGCACCATAGAACCTGGTTTAAACTAATTTGCCATTGAAGGGTCCATAGCGGTAGCACTATTGTCAATCCTATTATGTTTGTGATGTCATATACCAGTTAAGGCTGCCTGGTTAGAGGATATATACTAAGTGGGGATTTCCTTATTTACACTGCCCCGTTTACTGGATTGAAATAGAGTAAGAGTGAGGTTCGGTGCACCCTTGAATCTGGTTTAACCCAACAACAGCCGTTTTGCCATTGACCGTTACAAGGCGGTAGCCCTATTGTATTCCTGTCTGTGTGTGTGATGGCCCATGCATTGCTTCTTATTAACGTTGTAATTATTGATTGTTTTATTTTTTCCAGTCGACTGTTCTGTGAAAGCTACATTTGCTTTTCGACTTTTATACCTCTTGTATTATATGAAAAGATGTGTTTTGCTTAATCATTCTGTTCTATTTTTGCATCTCTATGGTATTAATTTGGCAGTCCAAATGTGAAGATGGAATTATTTTAATGCGTATAACACATCTGCTTGCGCATAAATGAAACCTACAATGAATTAAGAAAATGGGATAAGTTTTGTTAGGGGTCCGGTTCAAAGATTTTGACTGGCATCTGTGCAACACAATTTTCTTCTTGAATACGCCATGTACCATTTAACCAGCATAAAAACAGCTATGTATCTGTTTATTTCGATTAAAGTTAATACCCAGTTTGAAATGTAATTACTTTATTACAGATATCAATGAGTGCGCTTCCAGTCCATGTCATAATCATGGTAGCTGTATAGATGGTATCAACATGTACACATGTCACTGTGTATCGGGGTATACAGGAACTACATGTGACTACAGTAATTGTCTTTATTCATCATCAGAATAATTGCACAACATGCGCATAGTGTGGACTGTTATGTTCTCTATGTGGGTTGATTGGAATTTACAAATCCATTGATTGGGCACGAAACTATTGATATTACAGGCACTATTTCGTTCAAGTGCCTACAAATAAATTAAAACTAGAGGCCCAAGAGGGCCTGTCTAGCTCTACTTGTTATAGGGAGTCTGTGGTTGGTGGGGGATATTAGTTGTTGTCTTCCAAGTACCCATGTAGTGTGGCCTCTATAGAATATTATTTTTTTGTGTTTATCCACCAGATTACCCCCTAGTGAGGCCCAACAGACGGAACAAAATACGAAAACCTATTGTGCATCTACACATCCTTAACTAAGAAATACACTACACATGAACATGAAATCTCAAAGGGTATGGAGGGAGTTAGCATCACAAGATGGGAACTCTGTAATCAATTTATGCAAGTTCCGCAATTTGCACATCGGTAGAGGGGCCTCTTTATGCAGGCGGTCAAAACTCGTTTTATATAATTATGTTGTGCCTCGAGTCCCTAAATAACCATACCAAATTATAACTCTTTTTAGTAAAAATAAATGTTTTTTCCACATCTCTCTCTATATATATAGAGATGTGGAAAAAAACTTTTATACAGTTTATAAAAAACCAAGCGCTTACGCCTGCATCAGGGGTACACAAACACGAAAAGAACAAAAAAAACACTAAAATACACGGCAGCCAGAGTTATGGCCCTTGATTTAGTTAAAATTAAAGGCTTTTCGGACAGACGCTTTCTAATGTTCCATACCTTTCCACGCGGCATTCAAATATCCATTGACGCGAATATCTTCGCAATAAGGAACAGCTTACCTTGTTAAGTAACTCCTATAATTCGCGGAAATAAATATGATTACACTTAAGGCTATGTAAAAAGTTATTGTCCGTGATTTTAAGGAAAACGCATTCGCAACAACTCGTTAACGATATTGTTTATATGTGCTTAAATTTAAATATACGGTTCAGTCGGAAAATCCAACCTTACCGAGATTTTAACTCGGGACCTTTGAATCCCGAAGCGGGAGCTCTACCACTGAACCACAATATTGGGTTGGTATTCGCCAACCTTGTTATAATATATAGATAGATTATAGCATAGAATATTTTCCTTCTTTACAACTTCTCAAGATTTCGATGATGACATGTCGAAAACAGGCACAAAAGATGCATTAAACAATAATAAGTATAGCCATTAATGACGTGTCCATGAAACGACCTTTCTCTTATGATGTATCCGTTTTCATAATAACAGACAGAAATTTAGCCTCTACCATATTTTTCTCGGGAGATATAATTATTTTATTTATAAATTATATTTACTTTCCTTCTTATTATAATTATAAGTGTCTATACTATTAAAATACGTATCTCATAATGTACTACTACAATAAAAAATGTATGTATTTTTTATGTAATCAAAATCTGTATTGCATTTACTGATGTTTCCATAATAACACAAGTTTCTCCCAAACCGATAACTCATCTCCACAGGAGAAATTTTCATCATATTCCTACTAGCCGCCGCCTTCAGGCGCCTTCTAATAATACAATCGTTTTATGTAGTGTTTATCTTTCACAGACGAGTATATACCGAATATTTGCAAAAATATGAAGAAAGAAAAAGACAGTGTAATTGATTTTTTAGTGTATTTAAACTTTTGAAGCCGCTTCTCAGGGGCCCTAGGGCCGACGTAAGAAAAAAACAATTATACTGTGTTAACTCATCATCATATCGTTTCATTTGAATTGAATGTTGTTTAACGGCTCATCAACACAGTACAGGTTATTTAGAGCCGCCCCAGAGAGAGGGGAAGGATACATAGGAATCCGGGAACCTGCCCTACTCTTATTATCGAATAGATTCCTATGGTTCTTTAACGTGCTCGGTTGATATACCGATACACGGGACCGCCCGGTTTACGTCCCCATCCGACGGACGAGGCTAAGGAAAAGTGTCTTGCCCAAGAACACACCGACGGAACTCAGTGGCACCACGGAGGATTGAACCCGGGGCCTCCGGTTACAAATCCGCCGCGCAACCGACTGCGCAACGCCAGCCCTCTCGTTTCATTTGAGACATAATTAAAAACAAATTACACGATATACAACATAGTCAATTTAATAGAAAGATATCAAATTATAGATATTTCAAACAACATTTCCTCATAAACCTCCTTTAAATTCCATTAAAAGTTTCATACCTGTTTATTGGGTTGACTCTCTCAACTTTGAGTTTCAGTCATTGTCAGTATTTAAGATATTTAAGATATTTAAGAGCGTATTATATAGGTAATTGTAAAAACATGACCACTTCTCTGAGAATGCTTGTATGAGATACAAACGAAAAAGTAATTATCATCTGTTCTTCTACAAGCTTCTGTTCTAGCCACAAGCATATTACATTAACAAAGCCCTATACTCATTGTTTGGGCTGCATAATATTAACTTATCAAATGATATTTGAACTCAAGATAGCTTCATTTACCACCAAAAGAATTCTAGCTCAAACAGTGATTATATATATAGCAAATTATATAGCCTCATGTATTCATGTGTTAAATAATACTGTGTAATCTTCAGGTTCTAACACTGCAGCAGCTGTGTCGATTCCGTTAGTGATACTTGCACTAGTGGTTGTCGTTGTCGTAGTTATCTATATAAGAAGGTAGGAATATTTTTATCATAGTGTTAATATCTCTGGTGCTCACTATTGTCGCAATAATATGTATTAGTCAAGTCAGTTTAGGGAGTCTGTCAGTGGCAAGCAATAAATATTGATGATAAGCGTCACCTAAAAATAAAAGAAATACAGTAAATCAGATCTTTCGGAAATAACGAACACAGACGAGAGAAGAAAGTAGCAGACTCGGTTTCATTGTCTGATCATGAGACGTTATATAAGATACAACACCTCTCACGCCCCTAGTACCGCCTTTAGCGATATTCTACTCTAAAGCCAGAGTGTTTGGCTCGATGCAACATCAGGAAAAAATTCATATATTTTTGATATGAATGTTTTCCATAGTTTGTCCCTAGTTTGTCCTTAGTGATCAAATTGCTGACCGTTATATTTTCTACTTCACAGCCTGGTCATATTTTGTTCCCAAGTTTCTCTACTCCAACCTTTATGCAGCACTTAAAGTTTCTCTTCTTGACACTTCATCTTTGGCAAGCTCTGTAACACAGTTTATAAAGTATGGTAATGAACAGTAGGTTTTACTATAGTAACTAAAACATGTATTGGCATAAACGAAAGTGTCGTATATATTTGTTATTGATTTAAAGTATGTTGTTTAGCTTTGCTGATCAAAGATCAGATCAGTAAGGATTTTTTATTAGAGAATTTTTCCTGGCAGGGGTTTCTTTATTAACACTTTCTCGTTTTATAGGGATGACAATAGGGAAAGTGTTATATTTGATGCACCATAGAGCCTGATTTAAACCCTACCCCAACAGCCATTTTGCCACTGGCCGTTTCAAGGCGGTGGCCCTATTGTCAACCCGTTTACTTCACATGGATGCCATATTAAGGTTCTCGTAAAATTCAAGTGATGAAACAGATCATGAGTTATGGTTATTCAACGCTGCTATAATATTTGCATTTGTGTTATAAAACAAATTTCTATTATCAAATATAAATTGATCCAAAGATAAGAAATTAACACATTTTCTTGTTTATATTACCTTGTATTATATACCTATCGATAATATATACATAGTACCTTCATTTTCTTACAATGGAATACAACAACCCGTATCACACTACAGGTTATCAGTATACTACTAAAAATAGATTTTGGAAAATGTCAGATTTGAATGTTGGGGATTGCCCAGCTAGTAATACATTAAGAACAATGGAAGTTTTAACATAAAATGTGTACTATCAGAATGTTTGTTTGTGCCTTTGTGATCATTGTGGCTTAATTAATTTAAGATTATGTCAGTTGGTAAATTCACCAGAATGTCATGTGTAATGAATACAGGTGTAGTTGTTGCAATGTAATGTACATGTTTTTATGCGCGTGTAATGTACATGTTTTCAGGTCTTTACTGTAGGTGGTTTTCAGTTAATTTGACTTTATATAAAAAAAAAAAAATTTGCTGTTTTTGATACATGTATTCTATTTTAATGATATGTAAAGAGGTATATAATAAAAGGATTATTACTATAGTAACTTGTTCTGAAGCTTGTATCACCTCTCGTAGGTAAATGCCAGATCCGGATCACACTCGAGTCGTATCACTTGTAATCCTGTTGTTGTTGAATGCCTTTCACACTATTCATCATTACATCAGAGTTTTTTGTTTTGTTTATTAACAGAAGAAATCAGATTATTTGTATCTGCATTCCAGGAAACGACGACTTGAAAAGAAGAACAATGAAAGGATTACAAATGGAACTGATACCGACAACGCCAGAAAAGAAACGACAGTGTCAGTATCGAATCGAGCATACGCGGGTCGGCTTGATTATGAAACCATTGGTAACAAACAGCAACAATCTGGTTCTCGTAACAGTGATTATACGGAAATTGCAGATGTCGATCAAAATAATCCTGAATATCACACAATCAGTTTTAAACCAGAGGAGTTCCCTGTAGGCGCTGGTTACGGACATCTGCCGAAACAAAAACATAACACGGATAATACATATGCTCATACCACTAGGAATCAAACTGCTCTCCAAAATGATACAGCATACTCCCATATTGGCAACCCAGGAGAGATCAAAAATGGCACTGATACCACTTCCGTAAAAGACGACAGCGATCCACCATATAACACTCTGCAACCTATCGACAGACGAGGAGTACAACACAACGCCGTAGAAGATAATGACGAGTACAACCATATTCACTTTCCAAGCTCCACAACAACAACAGAAGTCGCAGACAAAAGTTTCTCCGAAGGATATGTGTCGCTCGGGTCTAGGACAGCTACGTCATACGAGGTGGTGAAAGAACAAGGAGTAGCAAATGCCCAGTTAAAGAATAGTACAAGTAGTGCTTTGTCAGAGGACAAACCTATCTCAAAGTATGAAGGAAACGGCACAGATGCCACGGGTGTTCAAAGCGCTGATGACTCTGGACATAACTATTTTGTGCTGCAGAAGAACGATCAAAACATAGAGGGAAAAAATGACACTGGTCAAAATAACTACTTTGTTCTGGAAAAGAGCAACTAACTATTCAGCAATATGTCATGATTTCTTGCATATGGCAGTGATGTTCTTGACAGGACTGAACCGAACTACTAATATAAATTCTTATTATCATATTCCTTTTGTTTTCTACAGCATTTTGATGCATCTGTATGCTGCCAATTAATAATTACTAGTTATGTGCGTGGTCAAGATGAATAGATGTGTTTGATAGAACGTATAAACGAATATGCGGTGATATGTTTAACATACAAGTGTCCGGTTATTGATAGATATGGGAGATAATGTCGACACTCGTAATCCGTCGTATTTTACCCCATTCCAATTATTAATTATGGATAAATGAATTGCAATGAAAGCCACTGACCAGCAAGACAGCATCTCTGTTTTGTGTTAATAATTTTGGTTTAACATTTGATCATTTGTTTAAATATGTTCTCATTATTTCTCTTAAGGTAAGATTGGGATGATTTAAGCGTACACGTGGTTATTATGTATAGTAGTATGTCATGCCAGTCTATAATATTTATGTATATTATGTCTGTCCAGTCTATTATACTTCTAATACAATTGTTTAATTATATAAATTATGGTATATGTGTAAACCTTTTGTTATGTAACCATGATCTTGGAGTACAGTAATATAAATGTGTATTTGTAAAGTATTTATTTAAAATACCAAGTATTTTAGAAACGGTGACGTGATAAATGCTAGTACTTGTTGAATTGAATTGAATATTGCGAATTCAAGTGATTTCAAGTCAGACACTTGAACCACTCGGCCACGGACGACCCTAGTACTTGTTGAATAAACTAGAAAATGTCAAATCATAGTATTTGCAACACAACCTCCCGTATCAAGTCGGTAGCCCTATTGTCAACCAGTTTTTGTTTGTGGTTTCATATGCTTTGCTTCTTATTAACATAGTAATTTCTGGTTTGTTTCCATGCGTGTTGTTGGTTGACTGTGGTGCTTGAATGCTACATGTCCTGTTCGAATTGTAAATCTACTTCTTTTTACAAACCTTATGACCAGTTTAACAGTCGAATAGGAAATGTAGCTTCTTCTTAATTACAATATCAAGAAGAAGCAGGGCATGTCATACACCAACACAAACGGACTGACAATATGGCTACCGTCTTTAAACGGTCAGTGACAAACAGGTCGCTGGAGTTTAAACCACGTTCTATGGTAAGCACACCTTGCTCTTACTCTACAGAACAAACCGTAAGGGCACGACAAGACAAGATGAAAGACAAATATTTAGCGTAATTACCATCCAGTAAGATTTAGGTAGTCGCCATCATAGGATCCACAATAGGTCGGAAGTAGTATAGAAAGGGGCGGTTCGAGCACAGTTTCTCCTCGCAGGGAATGAGAAAAACTAGTGAATATGTCAGGGAGGGACTCAGGCGTAACTTTTATAAATGCAAGTCACGCCTAAATCAACACCAACATATTTCAACAGTTTTCTCAAGCACCCCGCTCGGGGAAACACGCTCAAACCGCCCCTTTCTATACTACTAATCAATGCGGTTGTCATTTTAATAACATAACATTTGCAACTCGTTAAGCAAAGTCAGACGGAACCGGGCAGTAGTCTTCATCATCGCTCTGCATATCATTTTTTACCATGGAGTATTTTATTTTCCTACACTTTGCTATTTTGTATTTCAGTTCAAGAAGCTCTTCTCTGTTACTATTCAGCTTGCGTTCATAATTATCCATTTCAACCAGCAATCGTCTTTTTTTAGTGTCCATAAAATCATCACGAACTACTTCATATTCTACTTGGAGTTGTCTGCCTCTCATCAATTCTCTTCTATATTTATCTTTTAAATTGTTAAGTTTTTTGCAAACCTTTTCTAATCTTTCTTGTCCCATTATATAATAATATTATATGTTATTATTTTTAAGCCCTTATTTAATATTTTCAATATCCTTAAATGAGACCCAGCTATTGAAATCCTCATTGTAACCCTTCCATTTAATCAATGCTTGTTTCTTTTTGCAATCACGTCGTATTACTTTTTCAATCCTGAATATTTCTTGCTTTGCTTTTATCATTTCTATTTCATAGAAGCTTCCATCAATGTTTTCGTTGTTTAAATCTTTTATTTTGTATGTCACTGGATTTGTGTTTTGAATTTCATCAACAATAAATATTTCTTCAGTCAAATTTAGAGTATAGCCTTTCTCAAACGTTCTTTTATATTTGCTGATTCTAACATTATCCCCTATTTTAAACTTTGGCTTAATTTGATTACTTCTCATCGTTGCTTGTGCAGTGTGGCGGCAGTAAAACGTCTCCCCGCGTTTGCAATCAGTTCTGTTATTCATTCGATCTTTGGAGATCGCTGAGCCCGATACTTATAGTTAGTTATCGGTGGTACATTTTCAATTTCTTTTGTTTTCTTACTTAATTTTTATTCGGTGGTTCCACTACTTCGGCCGATAAAAGGCTCTGGGTATTGTTTAACCACTCATAGGATATGTTGTCTGCTTTTTATACGCAGGCTTCATAACCGCTGCTCCCAACTAAATTCCATTATGTTTATTTCGCTCTTCGGGGCATTTCATTTTATTAGATACTGGGACCATACGCCGTACGACATGGGGAATACGTTAAAGAAGGATAGCTCCATGTCCACCGCCATATGCATGCCATCTTCGGGATGGTTAAACTTTTGTGCTGTTGATTTTATGAATATTGAGTTCTGCTCAACCCGGGGCTAGAGGGCGTGAGCGGTAGCTAGCATATTTCACTACCGCTCATGAACAGTCTCAATCAAACCGAGACTGCAATATTTCGTATGTGTCGTGCTCGGCCGTTTCCAAAGGTCCATTATCATACTCTTTTTTTCCATACAAGTTGAAATACACTGTTCCTTTATTTTTTTCATCACTAGCCTCAATCGGCGTCATTTTAATACTCCGATGTTTTGTATTATTATACTTATCAACCATCGCCTGAAGCACGTCTAAATATGTATTTGTATTGTTTGCTGTGAAATATTTCCACATATTTTCTTTTAATGTCCTGTTAAATCGTTCAATTACTACAGCTTTTCCGAAATTAAAAGTGTGATACATTTTGATATTATTATCATCAAGGAATTGCTTAAACGTCTTGTAATAAAACTCCACACCCTGGTCAACCCACAGCAATTTACATTGTCTTCCTGTACTGATTATTTGTTGGAATGCTTTGGTAATTTCTAAACCAGTTTTATTTGGAGCTGGAATAACCCAAGCAAATTTACTAAATAAATCAATAACAGTAAGTAAGTATTTAGTACCTTTATTATACTTTGAAAACGAGTGCATATCAACCAAATCAGCAGACCATATTTTATCAATTTCATTAACAATCACACGGAGTTGAGTGAACTTTCTTCGTATAGGCTTATGAAGTTCATCTGCTAACTTGTCAGTCCATTTCAACGCCTTTTTTAGTTTTTTGAGTTTCCAAGACCAAGTTGGTATTTTGCATTAATAACTGGTTTTACTATCAAATTCTTAGCAATCTTTTCTCCAATAGTTTTAGACTTACTAGATTTCAAACCAGTAAGCATGCTTTTATCACACATTGATTTATTACTAGGATTTTCATCATAACAATACTCATGATTTTTACAAACAGCATCTAATTCATTTACCGGCTCTCCACTATCAAGTGGATTACCAGGACCGCAATATTTATAACCAGGAAGCGTTAATCCCTTTTTAGGCAACAGAGAAAGCATAGCTTTATGAATATCAATATTTCCACCTTCTGTGTTTTTAACAAACTTTGTTTTAGTAATACCACAAGATGCACATGTTGCCCTTAACATTTTTCTACCATTTTTTGCTAAAACATACTTAGGATTAATATTTTCAGTAACCTTTTTTTCTTTTATACAGTAACTCATATATAATATGATTAGATTAAACTTCGTTTACAAAATATGATGTTATGATGTTTTCTTTTTTTACTTGTTTGTAAGGCTTTAATAATTTATAAAGAATATCGTACACACTATTTCCTTCTTGCAACTTTTTGATAAAGTACAAACAGAAATATCCTCACAGAACACTTGTTTTATCTTGATATTGAATGGTGTGTATTTTATATTAGGTATGTACGCCAAAACTTCTTTTGGCGGACTCAAACAAAACGGATCGAAGAAATAATTATCATAGTAACAAGTCCAGTGTGTGCCAGGCCCAATATGATCATCAAGATTAATAATACCACATTCTTGTTTATTTTGTTTTGCTGGTAATTGTTTTTGCTGTACACCCCACTGAAGTTCTGTATGCCTAGCTGCTTAACCCATTTCATTATATCTAAGTTAGATATAGGTTTATTTTTAAAATCTATTTTTTTTTTATGAATGGGATACTTCTATATGGCCTGATTTGTGAGTCTACTTGCAAACCTTGTCCTCTTCTATCTACTTGCAAACCTTTTCCAGTTAAGCCACTAATAAGAGATCCAATCAATGGAATTCCTAATCATGCAAGCATTCCAAGAAATCCTCCGTCCTGTTGTTGTTGTTTAGTTAGTTTAACAGGGCAGTGACCTTTTGACTTTGCTATCTTTTTTCTTTGTGCAAGTGTTAATTTATTTGATTTTAGAAGTTTTGGTTTTTTATCACTAGGAACAGTTGCCGTTACGTCTTGCTGTTTTTTACCACTGGGTGCAGTTACCGTTTTGTTACTAGAAGCACATGCCAGTACGTCTTGCAGTTGTTTTTGTGTTAGTTTAATCGTGCAGGAACCTTTTGACTTTGCTATTTTGTTCTTTTGTGCAACTGTTAATTTATTTGATTTTAGAAGTGTTTGTTTTTTATCAGCAGGAACAGATACCATTCCATTTCCAAATATTTTACCAATACCAGTACTTGCCAGACCACTAAGTGCCCCTGTTGCAAAAGGCCCTAATATCTTTGGAGCAAATCTAGCAACTGTTGGTAAAATTGTTTTAGTTAACAAACCAGCTAATGCGCCTAAAAAGTTTCCATTTTTAGACTGAGACCTCATTTGTGATTTTGATATACTTATATCTAATCCCCGCCCATCAGATTTAGCTTTGTTAATATTGTTAATCTGGGTAGCTGTTAGCGACAAGGGGAAATTCCCAGTCAGTTGGTTATTTTTTAACCTGAGTGTTAATTCACTCTTGTTTTCATAAGCCTTTGCTAAACTTTGTTTTTGTCCATCTGTTAAATTTACTGAATAATTTACGTAAGTCATATATATTATGTTAGATTAAACTATTACCAATTCATTTCCGACAGTATCAATAACAACATCTTCCTCATAAAGAACGAGAGCATAAGCTTTATAAGGAGCTCCTGGAGCTATATTTAATTTATATCTCAAATTCAGTTGTTTTGGATCAACACTAACCTCATTTCCCTTGTAATTTAAATCGAAATATATCATTCCGAAGAGATTTTTAAAATTACTCGTATTGAGTAAAGTTCCAGTGTTTTTATCATTTTGCTTGTAAGAATAATTAATAACATCTCTGAATATTCTTATAATATTATCCTAACTGTATTCAGTTTCTGGATAATAAACTCCATTTCCAACTTCCAATCTGACTGTTTGCAAATAAGAAGCAGCATCACCAGCATTTAGATGATAAGTATCCAAAAGGTGAGGATTTCGCTCTTGGTGTGAACTCTTGTCTGACCTTTGCAAATACACAAACACATGTTTGGGATTTTTAACACCAGCCGTTATTCTAAATACGGATTCAGTTAGTTGAGAACTTCCGCTTTCTTGTATCATTTCACGAAGATAAGTCCATCGTGTTGATGTCATATGATTTGTCATTACATAACTTAAACCATCTGAGTTAAATATCATTCTGGGTACCCACAAAACTAATTTATTAATAACTACTCGACCATCATCACCACTTGATTTGAAAATTAACACATTATCATTTGTCAGTTGCAAGCTAATTTGAATTTGACCAGGAGAAAGCATGTTTGTTTCCAAATCTCCAAAGAAGGAATATTTGTTTAATGGAATTTTAGAGTCAACTTTTTTATTAGTTATGATTAAAAGATGGCGATTAGTAAATCCCGGGTTATAACCAGCTTGATCATCTCGAGATTCTGCAGCAGCCGTACTATCTAAATAAAAGTATTCGTTTGTTCCGGTTGTCTTTACATAATCGTTAGAAATTTCAAGCAAGCTTTTGATATTAACAAATCTGTGAAGATTATTTCCATCGTAAACTATTTTCCCATTTTGCTTTACTTGCATTTGATCAATCAGTGAAGCTGCATCGTTAATTAAAGCAATTCTGTCAGCATCTGCAAAAGCGGCTCCGTCAGCAACTTTGTTTACTTGAAAACTGATTTCAAAATATGCGTTATACCAATCAAAGTAAGAACTTCTATCATTTATTGTAAACTGATAACCACTTTTCATTTGCCTGGTAGCATTTCCTGGTTGTGTTACGGGAGTATCTAACTGAATAGGTACGTGTTCATATCTAGTACTATATTGATTACTTCGAAACATCTATATATACTAGTAATTAGATTATTTTTTATTAATTAATCGATTAATTCTAGCATTAATATTTTTGGTTCCTCTTCCGGAAAGTAATCTATTAATTTTTGCATTTACATCTTCTTCAGTTATATTATCAGCCGCAACTTTAGCTGCATCTTTTGTGGCAGCTTTTGTAAGTTCTTTTAAAATTATCTCACCTTTTGGTTTAGGTTTAATAACTGAAACTAACTTATCAGCAGCCATTTTACCTACTTCATCTCCAAGTTTTTTTGAACCACTTTCTATGATTTGTTTGCCAGCAGTTTCTAATGCTTTTTTACCTGCTATTTTCACAGACTCGCTGAATATCTTTGATCCGACTTTTGAAAAAATGTCAAATATGCCAGCTCCAGTTAATCGGTCAACTTGAGTATATGTTCCCGTGCTAGTGTCATAAACTTTTTTTAAACATGCCATATAACTTGTGTTACATTAATTCCTTTAAAACAAATCGAAATGATGTGTGGACACCATTAAGATTAATAATTTTACCGGAGAAATCGGTTATGTAAATATTAATACTGTTAATGATTGTTTTGTTTACTTCACAGAATCCGACTCTCATCGGTTCATCTTTGAAAGGATATGATCTCGTAAGATCAGCTGTACTTATTTCATAAATAACATCCCCATATGATCCATAAACAATAGAATTACTTATCAAATCACAGTGGATATACAACGTATCGATAGAATTTGTTATGTTTGGTGTTACAGTTCCAAATTAAGTTTCTCTGATAACTGCATCTTTGTCAAACCCAATCAAGGTGTGAACGTTTGATTCTCTCAAATCAAGCACAAAGTCATTATGAATGGTAACTAAACATTTGAAACTTGATAAATCAAACTCAATTCTTATCGGGACAGGTGAGTCATCAGTTAAATCATTGTTTACAGCCAATGCTTCTTTTATGTAATTATCGATATCAGCATAACTGTAATTTCCATTTGTAAAAATAATACTTTTCAAATCTGTTCCATTGCCATACCTTATCACTTTGTTATTAAAATCTTCGCTAATATTATACCATGAGTAAGTCATAGAATTAATCTTATCGAGTCCAACACCATATTGTTTGTTCCTGCCTAATATTAACGGTCTGTCAAACACAGTTGTAAAATTACTCGGTGTGTTCGAGCTATTAATTATTGACGCTTTTTCTGATGATAATACAATTTTTTGTTCCATATAATATATGATGGATAAAATTAATCACCTGTGTATTACAGTTTAAAACTTGATTTTTCAAAATTGAAAACTTGTGTAGTATTTACTTTGTTGTCTGACCTGAATGAAATTTCAGAAGATGGCTTGACATATATTTCAAACGTTTCTTTTAATATTCGTTTGTCATTTTCTGTTATAGGATAAAACTGCTTAATACCCTTTTCTCATGCTGAAAAAATACTGAAACTTTCTACATCTGCTCCTGTATAAGTAAAATCCATTTCAAATACATAACGACCTTCTTTAAGAATTTTAAATAAAGCCGATCTAATAATATTCTTCACTGGCTACAAAAGTGAAGGCATCAAGCAAAGAGTTTTGACGGGTTCTTTCAAGCGGTTTTTGAGTTGGATACGATACAAAAGTCGATCTTACGCCACCGCTGCTGCGGGCCACAAAGGTATCCTGAATAATACTTATTTCATCTATCGTATATTCAAAAAGTAGAATCCGACTTAAATCTTCTACTTTTACTCTTAACTCGTCAATTATACCAATAACTGCTGTGTGCCGGCTATCAACCTTATGATTATGCTCTTTAAGAAAAGCTATTTCACCATCAAAAACTTTGCTTCTTTCATCCTGAGCAGCTTTCAATTGCTTTGAAGCATCATCAATAGCAGTGTTAAGTTTATCAGTGTCAACCAGTTTGTTCAGAGCTGTCTCCAGCGACTTGCCGTCAACCATTTTCTTTTTGATGTCTTCAAACTCATTGCTGATATCAGCAACGTTGGTGTTTATCTGCTCATTTAATATTTTAATTTGAGTTACTTCGGCAGTAAAAGCAGTTCTCATTTGTTTTGAAGCATCAGCAATAGCAGTTTCCAGTTCATTGTTATCAACCATTAGTTTGTTGATTTCTCCAATCCGTGTATTAATATTTTGAACACCCGCTCTTATTTGTTCGCTTAATTTCTTATAGTTTTCACTCTCTTCCAATACATCTTCTTTCTTTTCTAACTCTTTCAAAGCATCACCCAAAAGTTTTATTTCATCTTTCAATCCGTTTTGAATTTCAATCATTTTTTCGCGGTTTGCTTGTAACTTTGTTTGTATTTGACTTAGTTTATCATCAACACCTGTTGTTAAATCTTTCATCTTATCTGGAATTTTATCAATATTATAATCACGTATGATTTTTGCTACTCTTCTTACAGTAAATTGCTTTGTTGCTGCATCATCTGCTTTTGTTGGATTACCAACATTGATAATTTTATTATTATCCATGTTAAGCTCACTTCTCAAAACATTTTCCTGGTTTCTGCCTTTGTTAAGATAATTAACCAAATGTTTTTGTTTTACATACTCAGACAGCACAATACCAAAATTTGTAATATTTACACTGCCAGTAGTAACTTCCTCGCCAAGATCATTAAAAAGTCCCATTATATAATATAGATTATATTAAATTTCACCATTAAAGTTTCTTTTTACTAACTTC
The DNA here is from genome assembly GCA_037043455.1 of Cyrtodaria siliqua. NCBI lineage: Eukaryota > Metazoa > Mollusca > Bivalvia > Adapedonta > Hiatellidae > Cyrtodaria > Cyrtodaria siliqua. Next base: position 150,466 of record JAWPHD010000532.1, on the reverse strand, counting down.
CTCGGTCGATCCAGATACAGAAAGTCGTACTGCTTGTCAGTTGCTTTTTTATACTGATCTTTACTGACATCTTGTTCTTTGGAAAGCATACCCAGCTCGCGATTAACCGGAGTCGCGAAGAAGATGTAATGAGAACAGTTTAACCGAATGTCTTTGGGAGTTTTGTAATAAGATTGAGATAAATAAATTACACAACAATTTGTGTGTCTTCCCTGGATGAAATAGTTAATAATATCGTTTTGATTGCGTTTACAAACATAATCATCAAAAATGACTATCTTCTGGTTATCTGACTCTAAAGTATCCACAGGGATAACTTCATCATTTGAACATTCTAATATATCTTCAACTAGGATTTTATTCTTTTTTGCTATCTTTTCAAGTTTTTGTGATAAGACCTGATACTTGGACTGCTCTAAGTTTTTAGCAAACAAGTAAATCTTGTCGTAGTAAACCAAAGGTTTCAGCAATATGTGAACTAGTGTGTTTGTCTTGCCAGATCCCGAATTACCGCAAATTAACATTCTAAAACAACAGTCTGGCATGAAGTTCCATATCTGTTTAAAATTACCGTTTTCTGTTTTCATATCATAGTTTGGAATTTCCATTATAATAATACTTAGATAATACTTGTCTTAACTTATCTTAACTTATCTTAATTTATCTTATTTTAATCTAACCTAATATTATACATGTCTTTGTTAAAATTGAAAGAATTAGCAGATAAAAAGCGAAAAGCGAGTGAGCTTGTTAAAGACTATGAACATAAAGTTATCCGAAAAAGACTAGAAAAAGGAGCTAGTCGTGATTTATACACAGAAGTATTTAAAGGAGCCCTTTTATATCTCTTGTTTCTTGTTTATATGTATTACTGACCATTATATATACACATTGCAAATCATTTTTTGGTGATATATCGCTTTTCGTGCTTTTTATCGCCAGGTAAAAAATCACCTGTTGACCGATACAATATCCGTATTCGCCTCCGGTTTATTTCCGCTGATTTCCGGTGTGTGACGTCACACAAAGTACCGCGCCATATCTGACAGATTAACAACACAGACAGGTTCTCAATATTTTATTGAGGTTATATAACGTAGATCATACTTTCTTGAAGTATTAAAGACAACTGTCACTGAAAGTATGAAATACATAGGGATGAAATTGTTTATTGACTGCAGACTCATTTCTGAGAAAAGCTTGTTGCATCGCAGAAGTTCAGGGATTTGCTCTCCTATAACATGAAGCCGTGGCTTTACGTTTTCTTTGACCTAAAAACATGTCTACGAACGGAAAGACGATTTTTGAAATATTATGATATGAAATACATTAGTTTAAATCTATTATCTAGGTACTATGCACTGTTTGTACGTCAAAATACAGGTGTCCGTGTAGTGACGTCTTACAAGAAACGTTTACACACGGTCTGAAATTGTCCACACGTTTTATGGTGCATATGTAAACGTCCTTTTGTAACAAACCCAGATGTCAAATAAATGAGACTAACTGATTGCATACTTTCATAGTTTGTCTTTGTTGTTTGTGTTTATTAACATACCACTTATTATGCACCTATCAACGTTTTACCCCACTGAGGTGGCGGCAGGCATACACAGTGGGAATTAGACAAATGTACACATTGATCGCATACTTGTCATTTGAAGTTCTAAGGGTAAGAGTTATATAAATATCACCATTCCATGTTCTGTCCAAGTTCTTCTCCAGAATACTCTATTTTTATCATAAGTAATAAACCGGGCTACAGGTATTGCTAATTCAAAGCATGTGTTACCTTTTTTCAGGCATTTTAATAAGACCTCACATATTTACCCCAATATTTTTTTTTTTTTTTTAATTATTTACATAAAAAAACTGGCCCAGTAAAATTATGTTCCGGCTTATGACAAACCCCGTTTTGAAGGGCTGACCTCAAACATTGTATGCCAAATCTAATTTCTGTATCCTGTTATATATGATGATATCAACAAATACATGTTTGAAGTTTGTTTATCTGACAGGTTACAAAATAATGAGGCAGGGCTTTTTTTCATGATTATGGGAACATGAGCCGTACCCCTGGAATTGGGAATTTTAACGCGATTTTTATAAAATTGGAAATTTCAATTCGGAAAAATATTAAGTAAAGCATTCCTTTCATAATTATATCTTTAATACTGTTTTTTGTACACCAAGATAAAGAGAAGCATTTATGTAAGCTTTTGAACCCCAATCATTGGATTGGCACTCTTTAAAAAATATATATATTTTTTTTTTTAAATTGGGAATTATTTCCTCTTCATTGGGAAAAAAAGATATGTTTTGGGATTGGGAATATGACCGAATTTCGGCTATAAAAACAGCCAAAAAAACCTGTGAGTGAAGAAAAAGATAATTCTATTTACGTATCTACCCTATTTGTTTGAGCAGGTAATGAGCCACATATATAATTTTATTAGGTATTATAATATTATGTCTAATTATAAGGTTTATATTCCCACCACCATTCATTTTTCTAATGAAATAACCTTTTTTTTGGTGTAGATATTTATAAATGAGAGCTTTATAAAGTTATATTGGCCTAATTATGCTTGATTCCATACAGCACTGAATTCACCACCACTGATGGTGAAATACACATGGTAATACAACTGATTAGCTGGGTAAAAGTGGCTAAGTACTGCGAAATACCATAAATGCCATAAAACCCTTACTGGCCACCCAATCTTGAATATGCAGGGTCATAAAACTAACTGACTGTGTTACAGAAAGGTGATAACAGGATATGGCTAGGATCATAAAACCCTTCTTTTACTTGTTACGGTATACACAGTGTCATAAAATTACTTTGTTCTGGCTGTTTCAAACAATTTGGCCTAGAGGTTCATGTACTATAATCATTAAAAAAAAAATGGATTTATAGGACATTAGTGAAATTAGCAAGCAATAATCTGATCATGTAAATCATGATCAGATTAGATAAGCATTTATTGAAAAAAAGAAATAGATATGATAATTTTAATCAGCTTGAAAAAAAAAGTGCACTCTCAGAAACTGAAACATCGTAATTGTTGACTGTAATTGTTGATCGTAATTGTTGATTGGCATCTGTGTGACGTCATCGCCGAAGTTGGACTTCGTGTAAACTCGTAATATTCCGGATTTTTTCCCGTTGATTTCCGTAAAGGTGTGCCGTGTGATATATGGAAACGTAATAATAACGTGTTTCGGCTGTGATTTTAATCGTGAGAAAAATATCAATAGTTTTTATACAAATAGATCTATCAAATAAATATAAGTTATAAAGGTATTAAAGGGCTCCTTTAAACCTGTAACTAGCGAAATAACAGAGCAAACAAGGCGGCTGGCTGAACATTTGATTACCCTTCCGGAAATACATCAACAGTTGGCTCTTCTTCCCGAGGCAATACGTCCACAATTACTTGCCCCGCCTGATCGTGGAGCCATAGCACCACCACCACCACCACGCCACCACCGCCGCCGCCACCACCACCACCAACGCCACATATTAAAAAACCAGCTGCCAAAAAAATCGGAGATTCTGAACGCCTAACGCCGGCTAGTTATCAAGAGGAGCTAGAGCAGACAATAAAGTCTAGACCAAAATTAAGAAGTGCTTCAGACAGAGTGCTAAGGCCAAAAGCTGCCGAACCCGGGACAGACCTATTTGCAGAAATCAAACAAAAACGTACATCAATTTATCCTGGGGATGAAGAAATAGGAGAAGAATGGGAAAAACCTGCCGCGAGGCCCAAACCGGCGTATGATAGTGACTTGGATGTTGGCATGGATACAGATGTGCTTAATGAGTATGACTTGCTAATGCCATCAAAACTAATTACAGGTGATAGAGATAAAGCACTTAGTGATGCTGGTAAGCAAATCGTGAGTATCGGAAATTCTAAAGCTTTTCTAACAAAACAAATAAAGAAAGCAACAAATACCGAGCAGAGGGACGACCTTGAACAAAAAAGAGAGGCTTTACAAAGAAAGTCTGACGGATTATATCATTACAGAGACATACTTAAAAGTATGAAAGAGCATGCTCCCGTCTTTGGTCAAGGAATACAACAAAATAAAAATTCCTACAAAGTCAACAAAGATGGTTACTATGGAATGTTACAAATTGATTTACCTAAGCTTATTGGTCATCACAAACTGATTGCCAAACAAGGAGAAGCAGTTGTGTTAGACCTAAAAGTAGACGATGATTTTATAGACTTGATAACAAAACAAATAAAGAAAGCCTATTATTACAATAATCCTAATGATTTAATGGATGATCTAGAGTTGGTATGCGGAAGCATCGAATCAGGGAATAATAGTCCACAGCTGATAAATAAAGGTATTAGCATAATCGATGAATTATTAAAAATAGGTAAAATATCACCCAAAGAACACGAGCAACTATTTTCTAAATATTTTAATTAAATTATTGTCTATTATGAGTAACTGTAATTATACATGAAAACCAAAAAAGAATTAATTGATCATTTGACGCGAGTTGTGGCTGCATACAGACGTAGTTATAAATTGTGTGGTATTATAAACACAACGTTACAGATTACCAGTGGAATAATTGGTTGCGGTGCTGTCCTAGCATTAGTTCCAGCAATTCCTGTTTTCATAGCTGTAGTTGGAGCAGTTCCTCCAATAGTTGCTGTTTTAGCAAGTAAAACAAGAATAGCAGAAAAAAATACATTGTTAAAAACACATCATAGGAGTTTTAAACAACTTCTATCATATGTCCAAACAACAACAGGACTAGAAAATGATGAAGAGATAATAAGGATTGTCTTTAATAAAATATTAGAGATTCAAAAGAATGATAACTTTACAGAACCTCTGGAAATGTATATGAAAAGGTTCAAGCTTAATGGTCATTAAGCTAGTAGAGACGCTTCTACGAAGCATTCAGTCGTAATTTGACTTGTTTCCAAATCCTATCGTACTTTTCTCTGGTTAATTTTGTTTTAATCGGTTTTGTTTCTTTTTCTATTTTTAATATTTTAAATATTTTCTGAAAAATGTATTCATATTTGATTGATCTTTTTTGACCTTCTAGCTTATCCAAAATCTTTATAATTTTGTAAAACAAATCTTCAAATCTTTGTTTGTTTTTAGAAGACAAATCAAATGCTACCAAGTATTTGTCTAAATGATACTTTCTTTGGTAAATAGATTTCGTTCGGTTGTAGTTGTAACCTGTAATAAGATTATAACCATTGTGAGTGCCACAATTAGGGCACACACGCTCGTTATCGAAAACTTCACAAGTTGCAAGTTGCAATTGTTTTAACATATTTGGATATGAAGATAATCAGGTACACCCTTTGCACATATCAAAAAATAAAGCAGAAAAAACTTGTGATATGCTTTTGATCACCGAAGAAGAAAAAAATCATTACGTGTTGATAAAAGATTTTGACAGACTAATGTTTAGTCAAACACTACACGAGGGAAAAAAATGGTTTTGTAAAACATGCTTGCACTGCTTTAAATTCGAAAGGACGCTAAAAGCTCATAAGCCTGATTGCCTTTCACTTAACGGAAAACAAGCAATAAAAATGCCAAACAAAGATGAAAAAGTTAAGTTTAAAAACTACGACAGGCAACTTATGGTTCCGTTTGTTATATATGCTGATTTTGAAGCAATAACTGAAAGTATTTCTTCGGCATCGAACAATCCTGAAAAATCACATACAGAAGCATATCAAAAGCATACTGATTGCAGTTATGGGTACAAGGTTGTTTGTTGTTATGATGCTCAATATTCAAAACCAGTTGTGACATACAGAGGACCAAATGCTGTTTACAAGTTTTTGGAAAAAATGATAGAAGAAGAAAAGTGGTGCAAGAAAACTATGAATACGCATTTTAAGAAAGATTTGGTGATGTCACAGAAAGAAGAAGCTAGATTCCAAAAATCTAAATCATGCCATATTTGTGGTAATGGTTTTTCAATAACTCTTAAAAAAGATGACCCAGGTCGTACAGTAGCATATGAAAACTCTCTTAGAAAAGTCAGGGACCATTGTCATATAACTGGAAAGTACAGGGGAAGCGCTCATGATATATGTAATATTTATTTCAGGTTGACTAGAAAAATACCTGTTGTGTTTCATAACTTGAGAGGATATGACTCTCACTTCATAATGCAACACATCGGAAAGTTTAAACAAAACATAAATGTTATACCAAATAACATGGTAAAGTATATGGCTTTCATGTTAGGAAAAAGTTTAGTATTTATTGATAGTTTTCAGTTTATGTCCCAGTCATTAGATAATCTAGTAAAAAACGTTCCGTCGTTTCAATACATATCTCAAGAATACAGTGGTAAAAGGTTAGACTTGCTAAAAGGAAAAGGCGTTTATCCTTATGATTACATGAACAGTTTTGAACGCTTCGGGGATACTAAGTTACCTGGCAAAGATAGCTTTTATTCTCAATCAAATGATGAGCACATTTCAGATGCAGATTACGATCATGCCACAAACATATGGAAAACATTTAAGATTAAAAATATGGGTGAATATCATGATCTGTATCTTAAAACTGATGTGCTGTTACTGACAGATGTTTTTGAAAACTTTAGAAAAATGTGTATTGAGTATTCCAAATTAGATCCTTGCCATTACTTCAGTAGCCCTGGGTTAGCCTGGGATGCGTGCCTCAAGATGACTGGTATTCAGCTTGACTTAATCACTGATATTGACCAATATTTGTTTGTGGAAAAAGGATTAAGAGGCGGTACGAGTTATATTGCAAACAGATATTCACAAGCTAACAATAAATATATGAAAAACTATGACAAGAAAAAAGAAAGCAAGTACATAATATATCTCGATGCTAATAACCTGTACGGGTGGGCTATGTGCAAACCGTTACCTACTGGCAACTTCAAGTGGGTTGATAAGTTTGAAAAAGGAAATTCAAATTACATTGTTGAGTGCGATATTACGTATCCCGAAAAACTTCATGACTCACATAATGATTATCCTCTCGCCCCGGAAAGTTTAAATATCAAAGATGAGTGGTTGTCAGACTATTGTAAAAATTTAAAACAAAAGTTTAATTTAGGATCTAGCAAAGTTAACAAACTTGTTACGACGTTGAAAAATAAAGAAAAGTATGTCGTGCATTTTAGAAACTTAGAATTGTATAAAAAGCTTGGATTAAAGGTAACAAAAATACATCGGATACTACAGTTTGACGAATCACAGTGGTTAAAGACGTACATAGATTGTAATACTACCAAGAGAACAGCTGGTAAAAATGCTTTTGAAAAGGATTTCTTCAAACTGATGAACAATTCAGTTTTTGGTAAAACTATAGAAAACTTGAGAAAAAATATTAATGTTAAATTGACTCACGACGAGGAGGTCCTTTTAAAATATGCGGCAAGACTTTCATTTATTTCTTGTAAAATGTTTAATGAAACTTTATTTGCCATTAACAGAATAAAAGAACGATTAGTTTTAAATCGCCCTATTTATGTTGGTATGTGTATTTTAGACTTGTCAATATATTTGATGTATGACTTCCATTACAACTATATCAAAAACAAATATGATAGAAAAGCTAAGTTATTTTTAATAATAATAAAAAAGTTATTGGTAAGATGAAAGATGAAACTTGTGGAATACCTATTGTTGAATTTGTTGGGTTGCGTAGTAAGTTATATATGTATATGTTAGGCAATGAGGTTAGTACAAAGAAATGTAAGGGTGTTAAAAAGTGTGTTGTTAAAAACAGATAGCACATAACGATTACAATAAGATTTTGTTTACGGCAACAGAAGCTCACCATGAGATGAAAGTCATTAGATCCCAAAAGCATAACATAAGCAGCTATACAATAAATAAAAAAAGTTTATCAGCTTATGATGATAAACGGTACATATTAGATAATGGACAAGATACGCTAGCATACAAGTAAAAGATGATATGCAGAGCGATGATGAAGACTACTGCCCCGTTCCGTCTGACTTTGCTTAACGAGTTGCAAAATGTTATGTTATTAAAATGACAACCGCATTGATTAGTAGTATAGAAAGGGGCGGTTTGAGCGAGTTTCCCCGAGCGGGGTGCTTGAGAAAACTGTTGAAATATGTTGGTGTTGATTTATAAAAGTTACGCCTGAGTCCCTCCCTGACATATTCACTAGTTTTTCTCATTCCCTGCGAGGAGAAACTGTGCTCGAACCGCCCCTTTCTATACTACTGTCGGACTATCAAAAATGAAAGGATAATGTAATGTGTGAAATATGAAAATGGATCAATCAGTAAACATGCATTGCGACACAAACCGATAGGGTTTAACACGTTTAATACAGATATATTTTTTTTATAAGCAGGATTATCATGATCAAGAATCTTACAAAGTTTGTAAATCACGTCACCATACAACTTTGGATGCAATAGTTCTTGTCGCAGGGTAGTGAGAAAATGAAGAAATAACCAGAAAAATCTATGACAAGATAGATGATATTAATGTTGATATTGATAACTATCCCCCACTAAGACGGGGGTGTTCCCCGGGCAACGTCGTATGGGGTATATGTTTCTCAACCATCATGTTTAAAGAAACTAACCCGCCAAATAACGGAAATATTATACAAAACCGTTGATCAAAAATCTATCCAGGTATTCCATATGGTACAGATAAGTGGTGAAATATATAGTGAAAGTTAGAAAACCATAGCTAAAGTAATTGCGTAAACATACACTTCTTTATTGTTTAATCAACGTCGAATAATGTGTAATGCATGCGTCAATTTGCTCTGACTTTGTCGAACTCGCCCAAGATTGTAAAGGAGCAAACATTAAAACAAAATGTGGTGAATATGAAAATCAAATGTCAGTAAAATTAGTGCGATAACAGTTAATACAGAGATTATTTAACTGCTTGAATCAAGTATGGAGAAATTCTCCTCGAGATAAACACGCCTACCATCAAGTGAAGGATTTCATATTAATCGAACCAAGAAGTTAAATAATCTATTTATTACATTTAAAATAAGTTTGTATATGATTTTAACCGAAATGTTTCGCTTTGTTGAACGTTATCGGTGGATGACGTCGACGTCAGCAACGCTTTATTGACGTCATGACATGTCACAGTTAGTTATTTTTGTGTTCGGTGTTAGTCTATTAATAATTAGCGATTATGAATTTTCTTTCACTAAGAAAGTCCGATCTTTCACTCATAGAAGTGTAATAAAACACCATAACACATTCAAAATGTTAATCACTATCATCTACTTGTCTATATTTATAGAAAATAGTTACGATTCATAACATAAAAGATCTACTCGTTTTAAAAGATCTGTAATATAATAGTTCTGTCCTAAACGTGATTTAGTCACGACAGTATTCATTCAACTATAATGATTTTACACACTCGTCTTAAAATAACGTGTTTACGTAGCAAAATATCACGAATACGGGTATTATATGCCTTTTGGGTGTCACGTATTTATATTACATGTTATTTACCTGATGTTATATATACATTCGTATGATTGCAAAAACTTCTTTCTTTTACAAACTATATAAAACTTAACTCCTCTTGTTCAGTTTTGGAAATACATTTTTTTTTATAAAAGTATTCTTATTTCTATTAATACAAGGTATAGTATGTTAGTTTAGTTTAAACTTATTTATTTTACATCGATTGTACATCTAACGAAAGCTCATTGAACTTATGTTAATCACTCTCGATGTTTTCCTGGGTAGAACCAGTACTTAGTAAATGCAGGTAAAGTGTCTTTCTCGGGAACACAACACGTATGGTCATGGCGGGGATCGAACCCACGACTTTCGATCATGGGTCCAACGTTCTACCACTAAAGTATGTTATACTTGAGAACGTTTTTAGCTAAGTTCAATGTTTTGGGATGGCATTCTGGATTTGTGAAGAATCAAAACACCAAACGCAAGCTTGAGGGGAAAACCATTAAATGTATTAAGCGTTGTTTTACGAATTTTGATGAACTCGTAGGTTTTAAGACGTTCCGAATAAATGCACACATGAAATCGCCAACTTACCTGTCATTGTCTTAACACGAGCCATATTTGGTGTAGGATTCCTGTTATATTTAAAGGGCCTGGAGGCGATCTGGATGGATTATGAGTGTCAATTTAAATCCGAATAAAACCACCATAATATGTTTCAGTTTCATATTCAATGTGCGTATGCACCTATAACATAGGTCCCATGCTCTGCACGATTTACTGTGATTATTGTTAATGAAATTGTTTGGTCTGGAAACCTAGACGACACGGCTATCTTTAGTTGTATAATCATTAAAATTAATTTATATGATGTTTTTAGGTTCTTATAAGTTCTTGTTTTGTGCTCGTAGTTTACTTTATTTGAATTATATGATCAAAGTTCACTTTATTTGAACTATATTTTCAAGTTTAAGCAATATAATTGCCATTTAAGTCACTATGTATGATTTAGCAAAAAAAAACTAACCGAGTCGTCGAGTTTTTTATGATCAAACATTTTCATAAACAATAATTAAACCAAAAGTTACATGCAGCTTAAAGTAATGCATATGCACATTTCATATGAAACTGATGCACAATATGACCCTTTTCATTTGTATTTGGAGTGACACAAATTACTTGTGCAGATCGCTTCCAGTCCCCCCATCGTTTTCAATACATGCAAGGTTATATATGACGGTCGATTTTTAGTGGTGGAGACAGGCCACCCACTTTTCCTGGGTAGAACCAGTACTGTACACCTCCCACAATCCGCAAGAATCGACACTTCCTCACTTACACCCGCAGCGTTGAGACGCGAGAAGGTCTACAACGCAACATCGTTAACCCCTCGACCAAGGAGACGTTGTACGTATAATATATGATGAAATAAGCACGAGTTGAAATCTAACTTAACTTCAATAAACAATGTCAAATGATGTCTTCGTGCAAAGAATTAAATTTTGTAAAGTCATAATAATTAGGACTTACAATTTGGAAAAATCTTATATTTAAAGTCATAATATTTAGTGTTACTATTTTAGCAAGTTCAAATGGAGTTGATGCATTATCAGATAATGAGGAGGTAGAGGAAGAGGCAGAGGATGAGGAGATAGAGGATGAGGCAGAGTTTAAGGAGGTAGAGGATGAGGAGGTAGAGGATGAGGCAGAGAATGAGGAGGTAGATGATGAGGCAGAGGATGAGGATGTAGAGGATGAGACAGAGGATGAGGAGGTAGAGGACGAGGAAGTAGAGATGAGGCAGAGGATGAGGAGGTAGAGGATGAGGCAGAGGATGTGGAGGTAGAGGATGTGCAGAGGATGAGGAAGTAGAGGATGAGAAGGTAGAGGATGAGGCTGAAGAAGAGGAGGTAGAGAATGAGGAGGTAGAGGATGAGGAGGTAGAGGATGAGGCAGAGGATGGGGAGGTAGAGGATGAGGAGGTAGATGATGAGGCAGTGGATGAGAAGGTAGAGGATGAGGCAGAGGATGAGGAGGTATAAGATGAGGATGTAGAAGATGAGGAGGTAGAGGATGAGGCAGAGGATAAGAAGATAGAGAATGAAGCAAAAGATGAGGAGGTAGAGGATGAGCCAGAGGATGAGAAGGTAGCGGACGAGTCCGAGGATGAGGAGGTAGAGGATGAGGAGGTAGAGGATGAGACAGATGATAAGGAGGTAGAGGATGAGGCAGAGGATGATAATAGACGCGTCTTGCTGTTAAAATCCGGTAAATTCAAATATTGCCTTATAGCTAATGTTCCTCCGACGCCATATTCTTTCGCGATAGAGCCGAGAGTAAGAAATGTTGCACCGCCTTGTTTAGCGGTTAATCTGATTTTGTTATCACCAACAACCCAGTATAATGTTTTACCATCATCAGATATCTCGAACTGGTCGAAATTCAATTTCTCGGATCTCAGCTCGTGTCGCTTTTCTACCTCGTCATAAAACGCGCGCGCAAGAAGTTTCTTCTGGTCTTCCAGGTGAGTCTCGCTAAGATCTCCTCTAAGGACGTCAATTCTATTGCCATGATCTAAAATGGATCTCCGGGTAGGTTCATTGGGACCATTGGCAACATATCATCAATATCACCATGATCACTCTCGCTGGGATCATACGCGGGATTGACGAAGTCATATCCACCTTCGGCCATTAACAATTTAAAAACATTTGTTTTATATTTAAATAAATAAAACATGCCGAGCTACGGAGCTGTATTGAACCCTCATAGGAAAATAAGAGAGCCGCTGGGTGTAAAAGGCATTCGTCAGAGTGTAGTAATAACTAATAACCCCAGCAATATTGACCAAAATCAACAACTGCTCGTGAGATTTCCTAATTTATCGAGCGACTCTGTTATAGTACCACAGTCAGCCCGCCTCGCCTTTGAGATAGAACTTTACTGTACGGATAATGTGCGACTGTGTACAAGAATATTGGGCGAGCTATTGTTAAGAAAATGACCATAAGAATAAAGGGTAATGAAGGCATGTCCATAGACGACAGCGATATATATCATTGTTATACCGACTTATGGAAAAGTCCCACAGAACGTTTCTCCATGGTTTATCAAGGCATTGGAAAATATGTTAAAACATAGAGACGGTGCCGGAGATACTGCGGGTAGTGACGAGGATCGGGCCATTGGATCCGCTTATGGTAATATATTTTGCATACCGCTGGACTTTGAACTTCTCGAGTATCATATGCCTTTTTATCAAGCCGGTCTGGGCGATAGATTATAATACGAGTTAACATTTAACAAATACCGCAAGGTTATTAAATCGACCAATGCTGATTTGACATATACTATAAAGAATATCTGCTTGGAATATGATATGGTCTGTGATGCCCAACTCACTCGACAAATTAGTTAGCAAATCAGAGGTAGGATTTCAATACTATACGATCGCGTCCTTCGACATAGAAAAATTCTAAAAAATAAGAGCGATACGCTGTGGAATATAAATCTCAATATCCCAGCACGTAGAATGAAAGGCATTCTAATGTTGTTTGAAGACCCGAACAGGATGAGCACGGCAGAATATTACAATCCCAAGATTGAAAAAGTTGAGATGACCACAGAAAGGCGTGCCTAATCAACTTAACAGTCAATGTATGAGGGCGTATCAGCAGTGGGACGAAATCAACAAATACTTCGCGTTGTCAAGCAAGAGAGACAAAAAGACAGGTAAGGTTGCTTAGGACTTGAGTTTCAGCGAAACTCACGGGTGTAAATATCTAACTAAAAAATACGCTATCTGACTCGACCTGCGGACAACAGACGATAACACATTGTACGGCTCTGGTAGAGCAATTCAAAATGCTAGCGAGGGAATAACTTTACAGATAACAAAGAAACAAGAAGCGGAAGGGCCATTCAATATTTATCTGTACATAATACAAGACGCGCAAATCAACTTTGAAAATGGAAGATTCAAAGAAGTCATATATTAAACCAGAGTGACCCAAGTATCCTCACAGTGCCATTCTATTTGGTCAAACGGGCTGCGGCAAGACCGTGTTTGTCCTTGACCTACTTGAGAGCGAATACGCCGGTGTGTTTGAAAATATAGTTATATTGTGTCCTACCACTGAATAGAACAGGGCTTATAAAACCAGAGCCTGGATACAGGATGTAAGGCATCCAAAAGATAAAAAAAATACAGATCGTTAATCCCATAGACCGAAGAACGGGTGAAGAAAGATTGCAGGAGTTGTTGAGAGTATTTTTTCACAATTATTCCGGAAGACCAATATTATAAATCATCGATGACTGCTCGGCGACAAAGGAATTAACGAAGAAAATAGACATGTTATCAGAACTCGCCTTCAGCGGCCGACACGCGGAGCAATCGGTGTGGGTTATATCGTAGAGATACAACTCGGTGCTGAAAGATTTACGCGAGCAGACAAAGTGGTTATGCATGTTCTACACGAAGGATAGGGATAGTTATGAGAATTGTTTGAGAGAAAACGACGTTATTCCGACACTGGAATAGAGAAACAAAATACGGAAAGAGCAAAAACTAAGCATTCTAAGCTAATACTAAGAACCAACCAACATACTGGCTACTGGCTCGTTAAGTAAATATTCCCGTTTACTTTCTTACCCGTCGCGGAAGTTTACTCACGGCAGCAAACTCCCGGAATTTGCTGAGCATTGCTTGCAGCAAAAAGAGCAATGCTGAGCATTGCTTATAGCAAAAAAAAGCAATGCTTAGCTATGGTTGCAGCAAAAAGAGCAGTGCTTATAGCAATACTACTATAAATGTTATATACACGCAGAAATGCTTATATAAATACTAACTGTTGCTTCCGCGTTTGCGAACATCTCGTTCGGGTATTTGATTTTTACCATTTATTTTAAAATCAAGAATAGAATTAAATACATGAATATGAACGCGGAAGAGCTACTAGATCAAGTTTTATCCCACGATGACAGCCAAAAAAGACAGACGTTTAGCCTTAGTCGCTGGCGGTGGAAGTAAGCAATACTTGAGGCGTGAGCTTCAGATGAGTGATATAGATGTCATGTCATCCGATGAAAGTAACACCACCTCCTGGTTTTGTTTATAATAAAGAAACCTGTTAAGGAAATATTCTCAAAAAAACATTATACATATTGTCTCATGTACTTTTCCGTTTGTTAAATAATCACAATGCTATTCATATCAATTCCCTGGTGAGAGAAATAACCATGCCCGAGACTTATAAAAGTTGTATAATTATAAAGAAATAACAGAAAAACTGTTAAGGAGAATACATTTAGGCGATATAAGTACAACACAGAGAATATTCTGTTAGTTTTAACGTGAAAGACAGCATGTCAACTACAGAATGAACGACACGACAATATTGAATATGCTTAACGTTACCTGCAGTTTCAACTTTATGTAGGCGTCATCATAGGGTTCACAATTTGTCCGGCAATCGTTCATCGGAAGAGTAAAGGATAGTGACGAACAGTGATTGCCTGGAAAAAACATAGTCATAACCTCTTTAAATTAATAATTGTCCTAACTGTTTTTCTATAAGAAGTACACGAAAGTGATCATGACCAAGGATCTTAGGAAATTTTTAAATCCCCATCAAAGCCATGTTTAAATAGTCCTGTCGTAGAAGAGTCTTGAAGTTATATATATATATATATTTAAAGTGCATGAAAGCTACGAATCTACAAATTTGAAATTATGGTTGATGGTAACGGCAGTCCTGATGGATTATCTGTTTAGTGACAGGTTACAAATGTTACACGTGATAATGTCCTCTCTCTGGATATTAAAATGTATACGATGAGAAACATCTATATTATATGTTTCTCGGGCAACATTCAAGTTTAAATTGCAGATCCCGTTTGAGGGGTAGGCAGAGGGATAGAATCCCTCCCCCCAAATGCATGTTCATTTTATCATTTTTTGTTCATGATCATTAAAGCTCTTTATCATGACCCCTGCATTGTTTCAGGTGCCATCTCGCTCATATCACTGGAGCAGTGGCAGAACAACAATAAACGTGGCTCCAACGTAAAAGGAGTGCCTACAATAGAATTTGCAGCAACTCTGCTATTCAGGGTGAGAAGGTTCTAGGCCCATTCTCCATATTTTATCTCGATGTAGATGGAGGATGAGACAGGCATGTTCATTCCTGTTAGGCGCCATATAACCTTTCATGTGTTGGTGCGCCTTAAAACCTCAATTAATTCAATTCAAATCAAGTTTAAATTGGAATAAATTACGATGCCAAAATTAGTCATCTCTGTTGGAGAATACAACCTGGCGGGGATTTCTTTATTTACATTGTCCCGATTTATTCGGATGAAAATATGGTTTGAATGGCGTTTGGTACACCCTAGAATCTGGTTTAAAACCCCATCGGCCTTTTTGCCACTGACCGTTACAAGGCGGTTACCCTATTGTCAACCCGTTTGTTTGTGATGTCAAATGGCTTGTTTTTATCAACACCGTAATTGTTCTTTGTTTTATTGAGTATTTATTGTTGACTGATTTCAGTGAAAGCTACATTTCCTGTTCTAATCGTAAACCTATTTCTATTGCCATAACATTTGCTCATTGTTTCTCCATGTTTTAACAGAGCGTTGACTGACACATAGGAAACTTTATTTATAGTAACAACATTCGAAACGTAAGATAACAAGTAGATAATGGTAAGCTGGTCAACCATTGTTTAATTTGGAAGATATAATATTTAATCTTCTTCAATGTGCCCTAAAAGTTAACACTAATTAAAACATAGGTGATGGTGACATTGTGATTTATTTTCCATATTTGAAAAGCGATAGCTGAAACTTAATTTGTATGAGCGAGGTATTTTAGGTAGATCAATTAACTACTTTGCTTTTTGAAGGTATTACTAATAACATGACGGTAGTTGTCGTACACGTCCAATTTTTAGTGATTCCTGAAGATCAGCAATGTCAGAGTTCTGTACTTTTATGGAGTTTTTTTTAACCAAGTTTTCCAGATTTTTTAAGATTAATTTGGCGAGCGTGCGGGCGGGTATGCGGTAATAACACTACTTATTTGTAGTCGGAGCGACCTTTTGCAGCCACCACATAGCACTAAAGAAACTCTAGTGTGAATGTCAATCAATATTAAAAATGGGATACCGGGTCGGGGCAAAATTTCATCCAAGGTTCACCATTTTAAAATATTTGGTAGAGCACCATAAGCTGATATAACATGCAATATATGAAAACTCTATGCCTGTGGTTTAAGAGAATTTTTTCAAGTTTTCCTCTATATAAACAGGTAGATATAAAGGCCGTACAGGAAATGTAGCATTAAAGGACCACAGTCAACCAAAAACACGCACAGAAGCAAACAATAATTACAAAGATGAATGAAACAAATGACATCACAAACATAAAAGTGTTGACAATAGGTCCACAGCCTTGGAACGGTCAGCAGCAAAAAAAGGCCGCTTGGTGTTTAAACTATGCTCTAGGGTGCACCAAACCTCACTCTTATACTATTGTCATACCGGTAAAACAGGACAGTGTCAATACAGATATCCCCGTACGGTTATATTCTCTAACAATCAAGCAGCATTTATCATGTTTATAGGCATAAGTCTTTGCAAAATCTTCATATACAAAAAAAGTAGATATAAAAATCAGACAGGAAAAGTAGCATTCAAGGACGACAGTCAATCACAAACACACAAAGAAACAAAGACTTTGAACCCCAACGGTACACCAATTTTTTACTCCGGGGACTTCATTTGAACAAACTTGACAATCACAGCTTTTATTAATATAAAACAATTGTCAAGCTTCGTAAAGAGCAGATGCAAAATGAAGGTGCTATAGTGTTTACAAGGCAGAATATGGCATTGTTCAATAAATGAAGGGCCATAACTGTTTCTAATCTAAACATAGCTGTTTTTTGAGATTTTTTCAATCTTGAATTGATAACAAAAATCTGGCTAATCTTTGTAAAGATTAATACAAACAAAATGAATGGGCTAGAGTGTTGACAAGGCAGATATATGGTATTTTTAAATAAATCCATATTCATAAGTCTGGTGTATAATCCAATAAAGCTGGAGTTTTTTGGAGATCGTTCAATCATTGAGAACAACACTCTGGATAAATATTGTCAAGCTAAAATACAAAACGAATGAGCTACAGAGTTGACAAGGCAGAATATGACATTTTTCACTAACTCTAGGGCCATAATTCAGGTGTTACTTATCCAATTAAGCTGGTTTTCAAACTTTTCAGAGCTTTTATTAATATCAACACTCTGGCAACGTTTGGTAAAGATCAACTTAAAAACAGGTGCTAATGTTTAGAAGGAAAACTATGACATTTTCCAATACATCAATTCCAACTTAGCCGATTTTCAAATGTTTCTGAGCTTTCATTGATATCAACAATCTGGCTAAGTTAAGTAAAGACCAATTAAACTCTGGTGTTACTAATCAATATAGCTGGTTTTGAACTGGCAAAGTTTGGTAAATATTAAATACTAAATAAAGGTGCAAGAGTGTTCACGAGGCAGAATAAATATGGCATTTTTCAATAAATCAAGGGGCCATAACTATGCTGTTCCTCATGATATAGTTGGTTTTCAAACTTGTCCGAGCCTATATTAATATCAACAATTTTGCCGAGTTTGGTAAAGATCAAACACTAAATGAAGGTGTTAGAGTGTTCGCAAGGTTAAACCAGACATTGTTTGTAAAACAAGGGCCATAAGTGAGATACTAATCTAATCTGGTTGATTTTCACACTTATCCGAGCTTTCACTGACATTGTTTATGTACCCCGTTCCAAAATATACTGCCATACATGCGTGATGAAACATAATTAGCCAACTCTTTAATTCAGGTTAGTTTAAATTGATTACATTGTATGGTTTGTGCGACGACTGGACGGACGGTTGACTCTATGATAACGTGTTCCTAAATCCTTTAAGGCGGGAACGGTTTGACGAATGTCCTTTACTCCGTTTTGTCGTGCCCTTAACGTTTTTCCCTTGATGCTTTGACTTCAGACCAGTCATCGAGTACATATGAGGTTAGCTTCTTAGGTAAAATATTTCGTTTGATATATTATATACATGAACGCTTCTGCGTGTTTCTTATAGCACCTATCTACGCTTTCTCAAGTGTAAGGGGTTAGCTCGGCGGACATTATTTTATTTACATTGTCCTGTTGTTTAGGGATGATGACAGGGTAAGAGTGAGGTTTGGAGCACCCTCGAACCGGTTTAACCTCCCCGGTGGTCCATTTTGCCACTGACCGTTCAAAGGCGGTACCCCTGTGGTCAACCTTTATATGTTTGAGATGTGCTTTTTTTGCTGAATGTGTTTGTGATGTACTTTTTGAATCACCTTTTAGCTGTAATACTTGTTGGAGTGACTGTATTCTGTGAATGCTACTCTTACTTTTTGTTCACCTTTTCTTTGAACTGATTTCAATTATTTCGTATTTTTTGTTTGTGTTCTTCTTGAAACAATTCTCAAATTGTCTTATTGAAACGTATATCTTGTACATCATGTCTACATTTGATTATTGCTGTACTGTGTCGGGTAAAAGCAAAAAAATAGAAGAAAAAATACATACAATTCAGAAAAGAGCAGCTAGAATAATATTAAACAAACCTTTTCGAACTAATTCTAAGGATACGTTCATTGAACTTTAGTGGCTTTCTTTTCATAACAGATGTCATTATCATACCGGTGTGTTGATATATAAGTCAATAAACAACCTAGGGCCTAATTACATATCACAACTTTTGACATTGTCATGTAATAATAGGTATAATCTGAGATCAGCTACACGAAATGATCTTGTTACACAAAAACCGTAAACTAAATACATGAAAGACACATTTAGCGACTTTGGTCGACACGTTTGGAACACTATACCGGTCGACATACGTTCTCTTCCTACTATCCAGTCATTTAAAAAATAATTATAAAAAATGTTTGTTGCCAAATGCACATTGATATGAATGATACTAAAGTCAATAATTATTTATATTTTTGCTTGGATATGTATGAGTATACTAGTATATATAAATCTTTTTAGTAAACACAGCCATTGAAATTCGTTTTAAACAGTCTGAAGTTTTTGTTCCTGTTCACAAATAAGATTAATCCTGTCGGTATTCGGGGTATGTGGAACAGTAATGTCATTCACAACTCTAAATATAACGTTTTGTATAGCAAAATAGCACGATCCAGGTTATTCTCTTTGTGTCTCGCTGTAAATGATTTACTGAACTTAAATAATAACTTATGCGTCAGTAGATGAAATCGTCCTGGAAGTTGCAAGACTCAGCGGCGCGAAATTGTCCAGCGATGACATTGATAGATCGCACCGAGTTGGAAAACCAAAGACAGGCGACCGTCCACGTGAAATTATTGTAAAACTGACATCATACAAAGCGAGGACGGAATTAATCAAAAGCAGAAAAACCTTACGTGATAAAAACATTAGCGTATACATTAACGAGGACCTCACAAATGCACGAAAAGAACTTGCGTATCATTGTAGGATGCTGAAAAAATCTTCAAAGATCCTATCGACATGGTCATTTGATGGAAAGATTTTCATTAAAACCAAGGGTGATGAAATCGTAAAAATTGACTCACTAGAGGATCTGAAAAAAATCAACCTCTAGAATAGTAGCAGTATTTGTTATGTGATGCTAGTACTCTATATAATTTATAATTAAATAGAACAATTATTGTATTCTGTACGTCCGAAAACCATAACAATGATGTAGTTCAAGCCTAATTGTATATGTTTCCTATGCAATAACATTAAACAAGAATTGTGACACTATAGTTTTTTTTAGCATGCGTATATTTTGCATGTAAATTCAAGTCGATGCGATGTTCTGTAATCAAAAGCAGGTCATACAGGATGCAATGTAAACTACACAGACACATATTGCTGATTTGTCTTAGACTGCAATAATTCCCTTTGTTGATGCTCGTTCCTCTGATGAAATCATTTACCATAAAAACAACTTTTAGAACATTTACATTAGCAGTAACCTCTTTCCGCATCGAATATTGAGATATTTATTTGTAAAGTACAGTTAGATGACAAGTAAAGCATTATGTTCAATCGCAAACACTTTAACATTTGTATTAGGAGTATTTTTAAATCATCATATCTTGACTGACACGTGTCAATCATCATATCTTGACTGACACGTGCAGTAATCCCAATGGCGACGTGGAACGAAAGTCGAGACTAGGTCATAATTATTTTCTTGTGATCAGTAATAATCGGGCATGAGCGCAGGTTTGTCCACAACGGTTGGTACGAAAAAGAACAACAGTTATAATATTATGTATGTATACCTTCGTACATTATAGATAGTTCAATCCATGTTTTATTAAACTTGTTCAATAATTTTAACTATGATCAAGAATACGCCCGCTGTGTATGCCTTGAATATAAACCCAAGAAAACGTGCACTTATTGCTAAACTTCATGACATGCAATGTATTGTAAGTACAATCCTGAGATGCTCGTAAGTATTTGTAATATATTGCTTGCCTCGTGCCGCAGTCAAGACATACTTTCGACTATTTCCACCATTCAGCTTTCTATTCAATAAGACATGTGACCGAATGCTGGAGGTCAACGGGACATGAATAAAATCATGTTTAGACTATATATGGGCGCTTACAACTAAGGGGAAATAACTGTCATACATAATATAGAGTTGCAATCTTATGTCTTGCTAGTGTGAATCACCATGGCTCATTATCTTCGAACCTTCGGAATTAAAATTGTTTTTTGTATTTTCTTATTCTGATAATGCACTGATGTGAGAGCTTATCAACGAAAACAGTACATAGACAAGTGCTTATTAGTTTTACATTAGTAAGTTTATAACATTTGGCTTACTTCTAACATGTGACATGCACAAACGATTGTGTGCTCTGTAATGCTATTGAACATTGACTTTAACTCTAACATGTTTAGGAATAATGTGTACATTTTGATGTTTTCTCCCTAAATTATTGAAATCTGACTTATCACATGTTTGAAAAAAAAATAATAATATGTAGATGTATAATTTAATTATGTGCTGTATCAGTCATATTGGGTTTCAACTCATATGTCATTATGTTGTTGTTCTTGTATATACGATTGCTTCTAGATGCGTATGCATATGTACGTGTTTTACTTATATGTATGCATATGCATTTATATGTTTGAGCATGCATATGAGTGAATATGTGTGTTTACTACCTGATGATGATGATTAATACTGAAATTCAATCATACTGGTAGTTATGTGTTTACTATGGTAAGAAATATTATACTAGGTAATATTGGTCATGTACTATGATAATTATACTGCAGAATCAAGAAATGTATTGTAATAATTATCACACACATGACATGATCATTTGCCCGTCGCTTCATTATTGAAGATAATGTCAAACTGCTGCAAACTATTTAAATACACACTATTTTTGATGATACAATTTGTGAATCTATTAGGCATAACTGCTCTTCATACTGTCTTTCTCAAGTACATTTCATCTTATTATTTATATTGCTTCATTGTATTTGTTTTCCTTGACTTCTGGTATAGTTTTGAATACTAAATGTGGGTTGTTTTCGCTAGTTATTTTCAGACTTACGTTCGAGATGTAAACGTGTATTGAAAATAATGATGATAAAATTAGTGTATTAGGCATAAATGTTCTACATACTATCTTTTCTCTTAAGACAGGTCATCATATTATCGATATTGTTTCAACTTATTATTTTTCTTAATTTGAGATAATCTACGTTTATGAATTTAAAATAAGTACTAAAGCAGGTAATTTCTGGCATACTTTTAAATACTAATTTTAGGTTGTTTTCGAAAGTTATATTCAACAGTTACTTCGGGATACTTGTGTTTTATGTATATCTTAACCAAGCGCTAATAATTCCTTAGCAAATTGCAGCAAGCAGCCAAAAAGCTATATTGTAACAGATATCCCTGGAACTCTATTATAGAATTCCTTTAATTTTATTTGTTATGTACTTTTATTTCCTTCAAATGTCTTTTTCCCGACTTTTAGTCTATAACACATACCCTTCTTTACTCAGCTCTCTGCTCTCTTTTTGTATTTGTATGGTTCTTGACAGCACCTCACCCTCTTACACGTACTCACCTGGAATTACATAATGCCTATAGAATTGTCCCTATATAGGGTGAGAATAGGTCTGTTTTCTTCGGTTTCCCTGCTAATTAAAGGGACTGGTTATTTAACTATTTTTGAGCTAGTAACATGGATGGCTATACTTGTATTAAAATGTGGTGATATCAAACAAAATCCTGGCCCATCTACTAACACTCCCTCACAAGAGGATATAAACCAACATTTATCTATAGTACATTACAACGTCCAAAGCTTTCTACTGAAAAAATATATTTTATTTGCTGATCTTCGCGATTTTGACATTCTCAGTTTTACTGAAACTTGGTTAAGCGATAATATCTCGAATGATGATATTTTATATGCCGACTTTAACAAACCATTTCGACAAGACAGATTAACCGATGACCACGGAGGAATAATTGTTTTTGTAAAACATAACCTACATGCCATTAGGCGCCGTGATCTTGAGGTTGACAAGATTGAATGTTTATGGCTTGAAGTTTAGGCTTACAACAAAACTATACTTTTTGGAACGTTTTATAGACCTCCAAATTCGACATCTCAGGTACTCAAAAACATTGAACTATCGATTGGTCTTGCAATTGATACAAATGTTTCGGACATTAATATTACCGGCGACTTTAATTTGGACATTTATAAATCTCAGACATGCAAGAACATTACAAACTTATCACAAGAGTATAACCTTACTCAATTAATAAAAGACCCTACGCATTTTACTGAACATTCACAATCTCTTATCGACCTTTTATTAGTATCCAACACAGAAAATGTAGCAATATATGGTGTTGGTGAGCCTTTTCTAAACCAAAATATGCGCTATCATTGTCCTATATATTGCTTGCTGAAATACGACAAACCAAGGCATACTACTTATAAGCGTACTATATGGCAATACGATAAAGGGGATTTTGAGTCACTTAGAACAAATACGTCCGCCTTTAACTGGGACTCTTTATTCGACACAGATATTGATATATTTGCAGATAACTTAACAAACAAAATACTCAACTTAGCAGAAGTTTCTATTCCTACAAAAACAGTAACCGTTAGACCCTCTGACCCACCTTGGCTACATAATGATGTGCGCAAACTAATGAGAAACGAAAACGACTTTACGACAAAGCCAAACATACAAACAATGTTGACCATTGGACAGCGTACAGACAGATAAGAAACGAAACAACACGTGCAATCAGGAATGCTAAAGAAAACCATATACATTCACTTGCCAATAAGTTAAACTCGGATTCTATATCTTCACCTGATTGGTGGAAAATACTTAAATCCTTCATTAAACCCAATGAACGGTCCTCAAGCATACCTCCGTTAAAACATATTGGTAACATATTTACTGACAACAAAGACAAGGCAAACATGTTCAACTCATTTTTTCAAACTCAAGCTATATTTGACGATATTGATAAACCGCTCCCCAATAACGTGTGCCCAACGAGACCAACTCTTAGTCAAATCACCGTTACTCCCGACGAGGTCAAATCTGTGCTTCAAACTCTAAAATTAGGCAAGGCAGCTGGACCGGATAAAATTAACAATACACTCCTTAAACAGTTATCAACTGAATTATCAACTCCTTTATGTAAACTATTTAATAGATCTTTACACACTGGTAAAGTCCCATCACAATGGAAACTAGCGTGCGTGTGTGCTGTTTTTAAAAAAAATGATCCCTCTGACGTATCAAACTATCGTCCGATATCCCTTCTCAGTACTAATGACAAAGTCTTTGAGAAAATTATTCATAAACATGTTTTTAATTTCTTTATTAGACACCATATAATTACTGCTCTTCAATCTGGTTTTGTCCCAAACGACTCAACTGTAAACCAATTAGTCTCTCTATACAATACATTTTGCAAAGCGCTTGACGAGGGCAAAGAAGTCAGGGCCATATTCTGTGATATATCGAAAGCCTTTGATAGGGTCTGGCATAAAGGACTACTTCTCAAACTTCAGGCTGTTGGAATTACTGGTCAACTTCTAACGTGGTTCACGGACTATCTCCGTGATCGCAAACAACTTGTAGTAATGCCTGGCGTTTTCTCTGATACAGCATCAATATCAGCTGGGGTTCCACGGGGTTCTATTTTAGGGCCTTTACTTTTTCTTGTCTATATTAATGATATAGTAGCAAACATCAAATCTACTATAAAACTCTTTGCCGATGACACCAGTCTCCATTTTATTGTTGACACTCCTGTCAATAGCTCAACGATTCTCAATAAAGACCTTAAAACAATTCAAGACTGGGCAGACAGATGGCTGGTTAATTTCAATGCTAAAAAGACCGAATCAATTATAATCTCTAGAAAGACAAACAAACCAGTACATCCCCCACTTATCATGAACAATATTATTATTAACGAAGTTGAATATCATACACATTTAGGTGTCACATTATCAAATAACGGATCTTGGAATCAACATATAAATATGATAAAAGAAAAGGCGTGGAAACGTATACATATTATGAGAAAATTAAAATTTACATTAGACAGAACATCACTCGAAACTATTTATCTAACGTTTATCCGACCTACGCTTGAGTATGCGGATGTAGTTTGGGACAACTGTACAATAGCTCAAGAGCAAGAACTCGATAAAATACAACACGAAGCCGCCAGAATTGTTACTGGAACAACTAAACTTGTATCTTTAGATAAACTTAATCAAGAAACTGGGTGGGAAAGTCTCAAAGACAGAAGAAGAAAACATAAACTGTTATTATTCTATAAAATGAACTCCGGTCTGTCTCCATTTTATCTATCCTCTCTAGTGCCGGACAGTGTAGATGACTTAGTTAACAACAATCTTCGTAATCGTTACAACACTCGATCTCTCCATTGCAACTATATAAAAACTCATTTCTTCCCTCAGCTGTGCATGAATGGAATGCCCTTTCACCAGAACTAAAACAATCAGAATCCGTTTCTGTCTTTAAAACCAGACTAAATATTGACATTACTAAAACTCCAAAGTGGTACAACTCAGGTGACCGAAAAGCTCAGATACTACACACACGTCTACGCACTCACTGCAGCAGCCTTAATCAACACCTCTATTCCAAGAACATTGTTGACAGTCCTCTTTGTACTTGTGGAAATACTGAAGATACAAAACATTTTCTTTTGCACTGTAATAATTTTCACCAACAAAGAATTGTAATGATGAATGCATTGAAAGACTTTAATAATATATCTATTAATACCCTTCTTGCTGGGGATCCCCTAATATCAAATGAAACAAATTGTAGAATTTTCAAAATAGTGCAAGATTTCATTTTAAGAACAAAACGTTTTTGAAACAGGTGTCTATCAAATGTACTTATTAACTTGCACAGGAGAACATAATTTATCAAGTTTTAAAAGATATCACTGACCAGCTCGAAGAAGTCAGATCTTAGTGCTGCAGGAAACATAGAAAAAACACAACTCTCTCTCTCTCTCTCTCTCTCTCTCTCTCTCTCTCACCCCAAACCACTTCATATCCAATGTTTTTTTAACTTAACAGAACGAATTAAAACTGTATGTAGTGGGAATTATTTGGTTTTTATCCACAACAATGATGTTTAAACAATCCAATATTTAAACTCCAAAATATCACATATATTGTTTCAACTGTCATGTATTCATATCACTATGTTAAGGAAACAGATTTATACAAGCTTATATAGCTTCCTTCTGAATCCTTTTCACATGTGTAACATCTTCGAATGTCTGTATAATAAGCAATGTAAATTGTAAAACATTTGTGAATAAAATATTGTTTAAACTAGCAGATGATTTGTACTACGGGTGGATGTTTAAGTAGAGGTGTAGTACACAAGGAAATTTTTTCCTGACCTGATTTCCTTAAAAGGGACTATGTAGAACGCAGTTATAATGTAATTGTTATGGTTTAATGCGTTTGATTGTATGTTTATAAAAATAAAATGGATGAGAGTGGATCACATGTACATTATAGGATTTGGCAGACCATTGATATTAATATAGTCAATATAATAAGGTTAGCTCTTTGCGTTATACTGTGAAAAGATGAATACAAAAACATTTACGTGATCATTATTTTGAAATATTTATATCGTCTAATATCGTCTAATTTCGATTATTTAAAGATGGAGGAACTACAGCGCACACATCCGATGCGTCTCAATAGAAGAACCACTGTCTGAAAATAAACTGACAATAGTTGTCTCTCTTGTACATTGTTTCATTATCATTCTCCAAAAGCACATTAGTGCTGGTACTATATCGGCGGAAAAAGAATGTAACTACACATTAGTGTTGGTACTATATCGGCGGAAAAAGAATGTAACTACACATTAGTGTTGGTATAAGAATTGATTGCCGGCGTTTAAATGCGGTTTTAATCGCCAGTATTAATGGCAAACATACAATAAGCAAAGTTAAACCCTGCGTAGTGCCAGTTTAGTATGCATGACTATTAATCATGACTCGTGCATTTTATCGCTTTATGGAATTTAAAGCGTAAATCAGTTCTTTAAGTACATAGTCTCTATTTTAACTGGTAATAACTCATGAACGTGAATGAGTCAAGTATGAAGTAGTTTCAAATCGACGAACACACTAAAAGTCGGTATATAAGCAGAAATCGATGCTTAAAATATCACATTTTTATTTAGCCTTCGTACAGGTAACATCGATAAATATACGGCTTCAGAACATGCAGAATACATATATGTGATAAAAAAAGATAATTGCCCGAAACGGGATTTGAACCACATACGTTGCGCTTGTATGATGTACGTTTATGCACTATACCACGGCTATTTATTGATATGTTGTAGCATTTTTAACACTAAATAGGCATTACGTAATAACTAGCGCACACACAAACTCACCAAGCGCTAAATAACAAGTCGAGATATGGTTGCTTTGAGGCGGAATATTAGTGTCATATTGATAACATGTAATATTACCAGACAATGTTAATTTACACGTGCGACAAGATGGACTATATATTTATTGATTCATCAGTTGCGTTCAGATAGGTTAAGTTATTTTGCCTCTTAATAAATGGTAGTTAGTATACAATTTTCTCAAGAAGCGTTATAGCTCAATGGATTGAGCACCTGACTTGAAATCTGAAGGTCGTGTGTTTGAGTCCCGAAAGAGGCAACTTTTTTTCTTCTGTAAATCATAATGTTACCTGTGTACAGGTACGATGTGCACTGGTCGATGTTTATACAATAAATGATGTCCGGCGTGTGTGTGTGTGTGTGTGTTTCTAAGGATTCTAGTCCGTCCACCAAGCAACCGACAGGCGTACTACCTGAAGGTACAATTGAGTCTGGACTTTTTATCTGCGTGTTTGTGTGTGATGTGATGATATTTCTACTTGAAGCAGCAAACTCAATGGTTTCTTTATAGTGCTGCCACACTGGAGTACCACGCCGTAGTAGACATGATTCCCCAGTCACATTATTCCGACACTGGTCAATTAGTCGTAGCACTACCCATTATTTGCTCGTCAGACAAGCGTTACAAGTGACTACTACCATTTTTAAAGTCTTTGGTATGACGCGGTCATGTGACTCGAACCCACGACCTTCCGAATGCAAGCAGACGCCCTAACCACTACACCACAATGCTTCGGTCCTGCGTTATATTTGCTCGCTTAAATACCCGATTTCGACATGAGCTGGTGAACATGAAGTTACAAATAAAGACACGCCTACAAAAAAGAAATCGATTGATATAGAGACTCTATAGCTTTAAATGTATGTAGCTTTAAATATATTTAAACATGAATTTGCCTTAGATAAGCCCATTATAATTCTCGTATACAAAGGTGTAAACCCCTATAGAATCACTATAACATTATTACGGTTTTCATTAATACATATGCCTGTTTAAAATTACAATACAAGTTTACCCATTATTGACGTGTATATCGCTTATGAACATGTATTGCTTACCTTTTATCTTTTCCCGGAGGTTATCTGTGGACTGTTTTCGTACCAGTTCAGTCAGTTACAAAGCTTTCGATCTGCATATACGTCTTCATCCAAGGGGGTCTTTGGTACCAACAGTCTGACTCATCTAGGTTATCTAGTCTGTCATACTTGAATTTGAAATCGTGTTTTGGGGTGTGGACTGCGTTCTGTGAATGCTACATTTCCTGTTCGACTTTTGTATCCACATTTATAAAGGATTTGTAAACAACATAACACGTCTATACAGGAAGAAAGATCATATTGAGAGATACTATCAGTTTTCTCTCACTTGGGATGAAAATAGGCTGAGTGAGGTTTGGTGCACCATAGAACCTGGTGTAAACCCAAAGCGGCATTTTTTGCCACTGACCTTTCCAAGTCGGTAGCCCTATTGTCAACCAACCCTGTTATGTTTATCACGACATATTTTGCCTTTTATTCATCTTTGTAGTTATTCTTTGTTTCTATGTGTGTTTCTGGTTGACTGTGAGTTGCAAGATGACCCTAGTGGTTGGGACTAACTCAGGAAAGAAGCAATGTCGGTTACTGCATTTACATAAGTTTAATGCAACTTTTAAAATATGTTGAATATATATACAACTATCAAAGAAAACCAAGCGAATACACAGATGACAGATGAAAAAGACTGTTCTCATGAACGTATAAGACTTTCGTAGTATTATCGCGAATACTGAATGTGTCGACTGTCTATAATTATATGACATGAAAGTGTTGAAGTTACATCTATGTTATGATCAGAAACGTTACAAAGAATGATGATCTAACGAGATTTATTTGATGCGCGTGACTCGAGATGAACATGATGCGCGACTAATGTGAACCGACGATTGTCCTCAAAAGCCTTCTATAAGGGTTAAACTTTCTTGTCGTGCCCTTAATAGTTTATTCTCTTACTGCTCTGGCTTCTGCCAAGTCATTGAGTACCTTCAGTGTGGCTTTCTAGGCTATTGTTTTTTTGTATTATATTTACACGAGCATATTTGTGTTTTACTTATATTGCCTATTGATGCTGCCTTTTTGGTAAGAGATTAGATCATGGCGGGGATTTCTTTATTTACACTGTCCTGTTTTAATGGGATGACAGTTGGGTAAGTGTGAGGTTTGGTGCACCCTAGAACCGGTTTAAACCCCCAGTGGCCTACTTTGCCACTGACCGTTTCAAGGCGGTAGCCCTATTGTCAACCCTTTTGTGTTTATGATGTCGTTTGCATTTTTTATTGCTTTTGCCTTCTTGTTTGTCTGTTTGCGTGTTTGTTCCTGTGTTTTGTGGTTGACTGTCCTCCTTGAATGCTACTTTCCTGTCCGATCTTTTTATATTTCGTTTCACTCCGGGAGGCTTAGGCTGTAATGATACATACTTTTCGATGTCGGTTCATTACCAAAACACTCTTATACAATCATCGTTACACAAAAAAATATCATTATCTAGTAAATATAATTATGTGAGTCACTCCCTAATTATGACAAGTAGCAATGTATACGTATTCTACAACGCCATTGATACGCCTCGGCATATATAACGGTATATCATCTCACCGTTAACTACCGTTAACACGGTATCAATTTAATCGTGTAATACAATTAATGATCAACTGTAATATGAAAAAGGCACAGCCTAAACGGGGATTTATCCAGCTTCAGTAATAAACTTCAGGATGTTGGCTTGGCAAGTTTTGAAAATTTCAAGTTTAAGAATTTGATTTTTTAAATTGTAGATATATTTGACAACAGAATTGTTTCACGTTTTACATTCTAATAGATATGGCTATAATGTAGGATTTAAGATGGTAAAATATCAAATGTTAAGCTATTTCTTCTTCATATGTTTTACGTCATTTGTGGTCATTTTTGTTGTCAACAAAATATATTTATTGCACCTCGCACAACATCCTAGGAATTTCATTGGATTAGAGCGGTCACATGGCGACATATATTTCTAACTCCAAAATGTCACTAAAAAGAGGAAAAATAGAGTCACTGAACATTTTCACCATTTTATTCATAACATTACACTTATTGAAAAACAAAGATTAATGTTCGATTACCTATATATATATGCATATGTATATCTTTGAAAGCATACACAAACAATTGAATTGAATTGAATGTTGTTTAACGGCTCATCAACACAGTATAGGTTATTTACAGCCGCCCCAGAGAGAGGGGAAGGATACATAGGAATCCGGGAACTTTGCTTTACTCTTAATATTTTCCTATGGTTCTTTAACGTGCTCGGAGGATAGACCGATACACAGGACCGCCCGGTTTACGTCCCCATCCGACGGACGAGGCTAAGGGAAAGTGTCCTGCCCAAGAAAACACCAACGAAACTCAGTGGCACCACGGAGGATTGAACCCGGGGCCTCCGATTACAAATCTGCAGCACTACCGACTGCGCCACGTCAGTCATCCTCATTCGTCTTTTTACTTTAAAAAGCAAACATATATGGACAGTACACCACCCCCACCTGGATCTTCACCGCGTGCACGTCGCAGCGTGGGCACTGTCAGCAATCATGTAGGGTGACCTACTGGGTCGCCAGCACATCCTACAAAGTAATACGAGTTAGGATTGCTGATCTGGTCTTACTTGTAGTATAAGTCACTGGCTTATATGATGCAGCACTAACGGAATGATTGCTGATTGACCGAGAGTGAAGATGTCTCCTTCGTCCCACCAGACGTGGAACAGTGCCAGGAACAACTACAGCTGTAGGGAAGCCTGGCGCTGTACACGGAGCGAAGGGGTCATATCAACTTGCGTGCCAGAAGAGTATAGAACTATACTACGATAGTTGCTATAGCCACCGGGGACGCAGGTTGCAACTGGCGGGTGTGGCCCTAAAGGGGATCGCCCAGGAGTGTAGACAGCACCACCTAGACGTCGTTCCAGATCCCCCACTTCACCGCCACAGCGAAAACCACAGAGCGAAAGCGACATCTACCTACATAAGTACAAGAGAAGCGACTACACAGCAACACAGCAGCACCAGATCAACTTACATACACATCTAGAAAAGACCAGACTCTATTGTGCCCATCGCGTCATGGTTAACTCGACGTGTTAGTTGGCCGACGGTCTATAAACTTCGAACTACACACACACATACAGTACCCCACCCTTTTCTTTAGCAAAAAATAATAAATTCAAGATACAAAAAAGTATGTTATAATGCTCAACTTTTGTTAAAACTTGTATATGACAAGGTACTATGACATTTCTTTCAAAACAAGTAAATATATATAGATCTAGGTTCTAATCATTTTTTTATTACAATTTCTATAAATTACACATAATTTGGAGTTGCATGTAGTTTGCCATTTTCGCTGTAAATATACTGTAAACACAATTTTGCTGACATGGAGATCGAATGTAATCTACTTTTATATATCTATTTCCTTAAAGTATCAAACTGTGTAATTGAGGATTTTGCACTCATCTTTCTTTTTACGTAAGAAAAGGACAGAGTCACATGCACGTGTTCTGGGATGAAAATTAAAATAAAAAAGAAATGAAATAAAAGTTCCTCATTTCAAATAAGTTCGGAATCAATCTAGATGTTGCGAAGGTGCATGAACGTAGGTAATCGGATGCAATTGTCAGATTAAGAACGATGTCGCACCTTACAAAGTGAACTACGTAATGCATATTAACAGTGTTAGGGAAAGCCCAAGGTTTCATGGTTTTAGTTTGTTTGTTTTTTAAACTTTATTGTTTCAACAAATCTAATACAATCATACCAACGTCTAGTTTGTAATTATATGCGCATGACCTGGGAAAGATTGGTTGACGTTGTACAATGATGCATTAGATAGAATTTCTAAGAACACGTTAGGATTTTGTTAAGTACTTTAGTACTTTGAATTATTGCAGCTTTCGATGTTCCGAATTGTAAAATATGCCAACTAAAATTATTTCGGCATTATATTTTACTAGCACCACAAACATCACCACAAATGCTTTTGCAAAAGACGCTTTTGAAATATTTAATGTTAACGCTAGTGGAGTACCGATTATTCGATTGTTTTAAACCCATCATCGGTTTGTTAGGCATCCGATTAAGATTATCATAAAGCCTGTAATCGATCATTGGTTAAATGTGTTTATTCAGATAATTCCAATGGGTCATAAGACCCGTGAGGATACAACAAATACATATAAACTTGACAGCGATAGTGAAATATATATACAACATTATACCAACAATTAACATAATTAACAGAAAAGTATTCATATGTATAAGGTAACAATTAATACTTTAGCAGTTAATGTTGTTGTTATTTTGCTTTCACCGCAAAACATGCAGAGAAGGTGACTGAACCATCACAAATGTAAACGCGCATCATTTTACATACACTTTATACAATAAACACATTTATATCAGTTAGAATACGTTTGCCGAAAAAAATACAGACTTTCATGGCATCAAAACTCAGGACATACACATGCTATACTTCGTATACGGGTAAGTATTATCGAGGTAATTTAAAAAGATCCATATTTCATTTCATTCAAACATATATTTAAGCATAATTCTGCATCTTGATCCCAGAAAGTAGGTAACTAGTAATCTAGAAGATAAGCACACGTGTAGAATGTGCTAAACTGTTCATGACTCAAACCCAAAGCACAAAGTTATGTGACATAAAATTAAGTTTGTAATTTATTCGATAAATTTGAATTAAAACTCTCTGCGTTTGTTTTCATTACAAAGTGTTACGTTTAACTGAAACAAATAATAATATATTATTAAACTTGTTTGCCAGGTTTGCATGTGAAAAGCCTTATCATAAAAGTACTTCGGTTGTAGAATATGTATTTCTCAACTAATTTTCTAATTATAAACTGTGTTTTAAATTCTTATTTAGTTAAAAAAAAATATAGTAATATATAATGTACATGTATTGTCAAAATTATTCATGGAAATGCTGGAAACTGGAGCCATTAGTGTTTGTTCTCGGTTATCATGACTAATCTAAATCAAAGACCAAAACTCACTTTAGAAGATTCCGTCAATTAATTTTCTTTTTTTTTCATTTTATTCCTTAAAAACATGCTTTTAATTAATTATTACAGTTACAAAATAATATAATTACAAAATAAAATAACATGACAGGCGACAATGCTTACCACTACACCACAGTGACAATTAGATGACATCATCATTAACTAGTATATAATTTAATACGATATTCTGTTTCCACGACTCCTGATACTTACGCAAGACATGAGAAGTAGTGTAATAGAGTTTTTTAAAACCCAAATCAATTGAAAAAAATCTGTTTAGTCATATTTATCGATTAATGGTAACTGGCGAGACAATTGGACAATATTGATTCATCCTCTCCAATTGCGGAAATTAACGAAGAGTTCCGATGTCTTTGATCGTACATAGTCGGCCAATTCCGTCATTCTTCGGTGATAGCGAGATGTTGCGAATGGTACCCAGACAAGGGACATCGCCGAAGAGGCCCGAAGTGAATTTACCATGCCTATCAGCGAAAGTAGAGACTGGGTTCCCGTTCCTTAAGCTCGACTCTCATATACTTGGCCGAAATCGGAAACCAAAGGGATAATTTTTTTCAAACTCATAGTATGTGGACAAAAGCTGATACCGTTAAGGGGATTTTCATCCCTGGCGCTTCGCGCCAGTGATAAATCCCCTAATAAGTATATCAAATAAAGCTTCATAATTATGCTAGATGTATCAAGTTAATGTTTGAGCATTTTTATAGCATTGCTAGGCGGAGTTTAGGCCGGGCCGTTTAATAACCAAAAATAAACGTGTGATAAACGGTCTCAAGTGGGGTGATATTAGTAGCACTGCCAACAAGCTTTAAAAAATCAGTGAGACCGCATGACTATTTCAGTGCAAACTTCTGTAATACAGCAGGAGAACTAAAACGCCGATAAAGAATTTCAAACAGGATGATATTAATAGCAAGGCCATCATGCTTTAAAAAAAACCGGTGAGGCCACGTTTCTATGAGGTTGATCTTTCCGCCGGCAACACCCGTAATCCGACAAACAACGCATGTTCAAATGTACCGGTGTACACACTTCAGTACTACAGCAGTAGAACAAAAACTGCGATAAACAATCTCAAGTGGTGTGGTATTAGTAGGTTGGCCATCAGGCTTGTAAAATCCGGTGAGAACGCATGTCTATGAGGTTGATCGTCTCGACAGCAGCACTCGTTACCCGACGACAAAACGTTTTTTTTACTACTTTCGGAACATCAGTCATACAGCAGTAGAACTAAAATTGCGATAAACGGTCTCAGGCGTGGTGATATTAGTAGCACTACCAACAGGCTTTAAAACACCGGTGTGACCTCGTGTCTTTGCGGTTGATCTGCCCGCCGGCAACACCCGAAAACCGACAAAAGCACCAAATCGAGTCTATTTCAGTGCACATTTTAGTAATACAGCAGTAGAACTAAAAAGTTGATAACGAATTTCAAAAAGGGTGATATTAGTAGCTCGGCTATGAGGTTTTAAAAAATTGGTGAGACCAAGTATATATGAGATTGATCTTTCCGCCGGCAACACCCGTAATCCGACAAAATACGCATGTTCAAGAGTACCGGAGTACTCACTTCAGTACTACAGCAGTAGAACACAAACGGCGATAAACAATCTTAAGTGGGGTGGTATCAATAGGCTTGCCATCAGGCTTTTAAAATCCGGTAAGACCGCATATCTATGAGGTTTATCGTCCCGCCGGCGACACTCGTTATCCGACGACAAGACTTCGTTTTTTACTACTTTCGGAACCTCCGTCATTACCAGAATTGCGATAAACGGTCTCAAGTGGGGTAATATTAGTAGCACTGCCAACAGGCTTTAAAAGTCCGATGAGACAGTATGCCTATGAGTTTGATCTGCCCGCCGGCAACACTCGAAATCCGACAAAAACGCCATTTCGGGTCTATTTCAGTGCAAACATCAGTAATGCATTTATAGAACTAAAACGTCGATAACGAATTTCAAACAGGGTGATATAAGTAGCTCGGCCATCATGCTTTAAAAAAACTGGTGAGACCACGTATCTATGAGGTTGATCTTTCCGCCGGCAACAACCTTAATCCGACAGAAAAACGCATGTTAAAATGTATTGGTGTACACACTTCAGTACTGCAGCAGTAGAACAAAACTGCGATAAACAATCTCAAGTTGGGTGTTATCAGTAGGATGGCCATCAGGCTTTTAAAATCCATTGAGACTGCATGTCTATGATGTTGATCGTGCCGCCGGCAAAACTCGTTATCCGAAGACAAGACGTCTTTGTTACTACTTTCGAAATTTCAATCATACAGCAGTAGAACCAAAATTGCGATAAATGGTCTCAAGTGGGGCGATTTTAGTAGCACTACCAACAGGCTTTGAAAAACCGGTGAGACCGCGTGTATATGAAGTTGATCTGTCCTCCGGCAACACTCGAAATCCGACGAAAACGCCATTTCGAGTATATTTCAATGCAAACTTCAGTAATACAGCAGTAGAACTAAAACGTCGATAAAGAATTTGAAACAGGGTGATATTAGTAGCTCTGCCATCATGATTTAAAAAAGAGGTGAGACCACCTATCTATGAGGTTGAACTTTCCGCGGGAACACCCGTAATCCGATAAAAAATCCGATAAAAAACGCATGTTCAAGTGTGAGTACACACTTCACTACTACAGCAGTAGAACAAAATCTGCGATAAACAATCTCAAGTGGGGTGATATTAGTAGGTTGGCCATCAGGCTTTTAATATCCGTGAGACCGCATGTCTATGAGGTTGATCTTCCCGCCGGCGGCAATCGTTATCCGACAACAAGATCCTTTTTATTCTTACTAAGTTTCAACAGTAACGGTAGAGAACGAAGTGCGAAAGAGATTGTCTATAAAACATGATGGTTAATAAAGGAAAGCAGAAACAGCAATAGATGTTGATGATAGTGCTTCTACTGCTCAACTGCATCTACTGCTAGCAGTAGATACTGCTACTGCTGCTGCTGCTATTAGTAATAGCTACTGCTACTGCTCCTATTACTAGCAGTAACTAAAATGTCACAGCATTAACGGTAAAGAAACAAATGTACTTGATATTGGTGAAGCGGTTGTGTTATAAAACATAACGGTTAAAAAGGGAACGTAGAAAGTAAAGAAATAATTTGGCGAAGCAGTGCAAACATATGATGGTTGCGAAAGGGTTTTTCTATAAAAGGTGAAGGTTAAAAAGTAGAAACAAACAATGTATGGTGATGATACTGTTGCTACTGCTCCTATTGCTATACCGCTGCTACTGTTAGCAGTAGCTACTGCTATATCTTCGCCGTGTGTGCTACGTATAGCTTCGACGTGTGTGCGCCCAGCGCGCTGACACTTTTTGGACGTCTGTGCCTTGGTTAACTACTGATACTGCTGTTACTGCTACTACTGCTGAGGGTTGTGTAAAACATGAAGGTTAAAAAGAGAAACTAACTGCTACTATGAGCTACTGCTACTGTTGTTACGCTGACTGTTGTTACACTGCTAGTAGTAGCTGTTGTCACTGCGGCTACTGTTACTGCTCCTACTGCTAGCAGTAACTGAAAAGTACAGCAGTAACGGTAAACAAACCATATAAACCATGATACTATTTGGCGAAGCGGTTGTGTAAACATATCATGCTTACGAAAGGGATTGTCTGTTACACATGATGGTGGGAAAGTAGAAACAGTATATTTGCGCAAAGAAAACCTACTTGCGATG
This sequence comes from Cyrtodaria siliqua, assembly GCA_037043455.1. Lineage (NCBI taxonomy): Eukaryota > Metazoa > Mollusca > Bivalvia > Adapedonta > Hiatellidae > Cyrtodaria > Cyrtodaria siliqua. The sequence goes on along the minus strand of JAWPHD010000532.1, from coordinate 113,035 downwards.
AGTATACCTATTGACATGATGCTCTACTGCTGCTACTGCTGGCAGTAGCTAACTGCTACTGCTGCTACTGCAGTAGTTAGCAGTAGCAATAATTCTAAGACTAGTTTAAACTAACCCGCGAAATAACGGCAAAAACTCTATCCAGGTGTTCAGGTCATATAACAGTATATATGTGCCGACTAAGAGTATAGGTTTTTTTCACGGGTTCTTAAAATACCCGTGAATGAATATGCGTAAAATGAATTATGAGTTGGTATTCTTAATTCAACGTTCCAGTTTTGGGGTTTGGTCTGGCTGGTTATAAAGGCATTTAAATCGTGTCTATAGTGTTTGGATTCTCAAACGGATGATTTGTAAATTATATATATATAGCTACTTTAATTCAACTGAGTAGGTAACTAGATATCAGGATTGTCTGCAGTATGGCTCTTAACTTCTTCAATATCATACAACTATCCTATATTACTATCTATACACCTTGTTATTCAACACACTCCGTGAAGTTTGTTTTAAACAGTTTGAAGTTTTTGTTCCTGTTTTAAAAATAAGATTAATCGAGTCGGTGTTTGGGGTATGTGTCATGTCATTCACAACTCTAAATATAACGTTTTGTACGGCAAAATATCACGACCTATGTAATTCCCTTTATGTCTCGCCGTATATGATTTAAACTTAAATAAGTAATATTTATAGCATAATTTTTCGAGTATATGCGATTTATACTGCTTCAAAGGAAAACCATTAGTAAGAGCTATGGTGCAATAACCAATGCGTCAGTAGATTATTTGTAATAAGGGTGGATGTTTAAGTAGAGGAGTAGTACACTAAGTATAGGATTGAGCATGAGTTTTGCACGTGAACGTACTCCGTACACGTGCAAGACTCATGCTCTATCGTATTTATATCACAATAACTAACATATGCTGTGTATATCTTTGGGTATTACACGATGCGTAGTGTGTATTTAGGCTATTGTGGTATAAGGTAGTTTTATACCACAATAGCCTAAATACACATTATGCGTCGTGTATACGCTAACGCTCGTGCATTATCTCCCCGTACACGTGCAAAACTCATGCTCTATCCTATACTTAACCTGAAGGTCGCAGCCTAAACCGTGCTATAACTGCCGGTATATTTCAGCCGTGCTATAAATGACAGATTCGGCAGTTATACCATGGTCTACTCAATTTTAAACGCGCGTAGTTTTAATGTTTACACACGTCCGGTCAATCAAAATGTCAATTACCGGCATTGCATGGCTATGGTACAAAACATTTATAGCATATTTTTCTCGTATGCGATTTATACTGCACTCTCGGGCCTGCGGCCCGCGAGAAGCAGTAAATCGCATATACTCGAAAAAGTATGCTATACATATTACTTTACCTGACCTGACCTGATTTCCTTCACATGACTATAGCGTCATTGTCATGGTTTACTGCGTTTTATTGCATATTTATAAAAACAAGAAAGGATGACGGGTGATCACAAAATTTTACATCATAGGAGTAGACTCTGCCATTCATATTAATATATGTATATTCAATATAATCATGTAAGCCCTTTATGTTCAGCTTTGTGAAAAATGAATCAGTTTTCAAGAAGTCGGATCTACTGTGCACGCATCCAATGTGTCTCAATAGAAAATGGCATTAATACACTGTCGGTAGTTGTCTCTCTTGTACATTTCATCATTATCAGTATCATTATCACAAGACACTTTATGGCTGGTACTATAGCGATGGGAAAATAATGTAACTATAAGACTTGAATATACATGTTTTAGACGTTTATGCGGTTTTAAACGCGCTTCATGGAATTTAACATGTAAATAAAAATTCTAAATGTATTTAAACATGAATAGACGTTATATTTAAGCCTATCTTAAGTGTCGTAAACATAGGTTTAAATCCTGCGTAACCACTATAAAATGCTTAGAGTAATACACGCCAGTTTAAAAGTGTAACACAAGATTGTATTGACATATATGTCAGAGCTTTACTTTTCCAAAGTGTTTCGTGTTTCCGAATATGGGTTGCTTTAGCTATAGGAAAATTTTAATAACGCAGGGTGCATCTAAATATTGAGAAAATCTGGAAGAAACATACAATAGAGATTGAATTATCATTTATAAAGATATGAAAGCTCTATGATGTTAACTATTTTGGGTCTCAGAACATTCTGACTGCACCTCTTACTTTCGATATATGCTGGCATACGTTGACTATGAACCTGCAAAACATGCTGTATTGATGATTGTCAAAATTAAAATATATTACACTTAGTTAACAGTGTGTGAGTTATTATTTCTGTAAAGTCATATTAACTAGATTCAGGGAATACGGCTTAATTTCGCTAAATTTACTTATCCTTATTGCAAGTGTTTGAAATACAATATCAAACGTTTATTTATAAACCTGCAGTAGACGGATGGAAATGATGCATACCTGTTGACACCTTGCATAATGACACATAATCGAGGTTATGTGCAGCATACAGTTTCTACACCCGATCGAGTTCGTTAAGGTGGTAGACAAACGGCGGGCCTAAATGGGGAATATATCAATGAGACATTCGTTAATAACTGCACTTTTTGTATTAAATTAGTTTGTTTAAAAGGATTCGTTCCGGTCAAAAAAGGCCAAACGCGAAAAATATTAAATAAATAATATAGCATATTTGTCATCGGTGGCCATTGGTAACCCGAAGTTAACCGACGTGGTTGCGAAATATTAAATTATTTTCAACTGCGTGTGGCGAGATAAGTTAAATTGTAAATTGAGACTATTAGTTTTTATCACATGGAACTGCTTGTATTCCGTATAATATACCCATTACGTATTTCCTTTTATTATATACCTATCAATAATATATACATAGTACCTTCATTTTCTTACAATGGAATACAACACCTTGTATCACACTACGGGTTATCACTATGCTACTAAAAATAGAATTAGTATCACTCTCTTACTAAAAATAGAACAGCGGTTTTTCCAATGATTCAAGCAAGTTTTACGCCACTATGCGCGAGAACGTCAAGACGACGTTACGTCATACAAACAAACAAGTAGATCAGACCAATGAACACCAACACCTTAAAACTACATACATTTTCCCGCTGCATTTTATCCAGAAATAATCTGCTTTATTGAATGTGTATGTAATAGCAATGTATGTCTTTGTTAATGATGTGTACGAGGTATGTAATAAAAGGATCATTACTAGAGTAACGTGTTCTGGAAGTGTGTATCACCTCTCGTAGGTAAATGCCAGATCAGGATCACACTCGAGGCTCCGCCTCTCGTGTGATCCTTGATCTGGCATTTACCTACTCGAGGTGATACCAACTTCCAGAACACGTTACTCTAGTAATAATCCTATTATATTAACCATGTGTAATACAAGGCGACCGAATCAGTCGGTCGTTGAAGTGCAGTGTCAGTACGTTCGTTTAGTCAATGTCCCGGAACACCCGTTTAGTCCGTGGAGTCCGTGGATATAGCACTGAATCGGCGATGTTGTGAGGGTAACAGTCCGCCGTATGTAGATTCATCATAAGCAATAATATTATACCTCATTTGTATATTCCACTCTTTGTTTAATGTGACCTCATCCGGTCCATAAAGTTGCATATTGACCGGGTGCCCGGTCCGATAGCTATATTAACGGACGTGTGAAAAAACGACGTCAAAATAAATCATAAAACATATTGATTTAATTTGTTGGTCAGATTCGGTATAATATAACAAATAATGTATGGTGCTTCGGTCCATATGAAGTTTATGGACTGGGCAGTCAGACCCAGAACGTTATATGGACCTCAGCTTCGCTTCGGTCCATATAACATTCTAGGTCTGACTGCCCAGTCCATAATCTTGGATATGAACCTCAGCACCATACATTATTTGTTAAATGTGTAGTTTCTTGTCGTTTTTGAGCCATGTGATATAAAGGATCTGACACTCGTTGTCATTTCATACACAATTTTAATTAAACACCTCCAGAAATTTGTTATTAAGCTCACCGGAGGCTCGCTTAATAACAAATTCCTGAACTCGTTTAATAACATTTTGTATGAAATGACAACTCATATATATGTAATGTGTTAGAGTGTTCAGGGAGAACTGAATGATGGAACACCGTCAACGGTACAGATATATGGTCTATATGTTTATAATAGGTAAGTATCACTTCTGAAATACTTATGTTTTATCGTCACAAATTATTCCTTTTTATAGCAGTATGTGTAATACACAAAGTGGAAATGCATACTCGTTTTATCTTATAACAAAAAAGCATGGGGTAATGTTGAAAAATAAAATTTTAAATAAACTGTTAAAGTCTTACTATATGTATTGTGATTATTGGTATATTAGTTTAAACAAGACAATTAGGGGATTACTGTGGTGTATTGGTAGAGCGTCGGACCCAGAATCGAAGGGTCATGGGTTCGATCCCCGCCATGAGCATATCGTCCCATCAACGCAATAACTCCGTAAGTGCACTTTGGTAAATTGTTCAGGAGAGACAAAAACATGTTTTTTTCCTTAACAATGGTACATGTAAAGACACTGCCTTAGATTTAAGTCCAATATACCCTCAGTATGGTCTCTCTTTTATGATATTTAAATTAAAACTATTTTTAAATGAGTTAATGATAATAATTAAATCATAGTGATTTTGTGCGCTGAAAAGTTCAACGCAACAACTCCGTAAGTGCACATACAGAGTTGTTGCACTGAAAAAAGTCAACGCAACAACTTCACTTTGCTAAGTTTAATAGTCTTAAATGCTATTTGTGAATAGTTGTGCTGGTTATTATTATTAATACCTAACTTGCATTTATAGTTGCTTATGATTTAAGTCTATATAGTTTAACATATAAATAGTTCAGCCATAAAATTAAAAACATTGGATTCAGACCTAAAATTTATGGCCAATTGAGAATTGTTTACGTCAACATCTTGTAAGTTGCGATGAGGTAATAGCCTAATAGGTACAGTTAGGAACACTATTACATCAATAGCATACTACTTATATTGATTAATATGTAACATAAGGGATGTATCAGTACATTAAATGTAAAAAATACACTATTTTGCATTGGGAACGGGTCCTAGAAAAAGCCCTGTGAATCCACGTTATTGCAAGATATTTTACTATGCCATGTAACTTGATAATCAGATATTGGCAATTATAACATCTAAAGGGGCTGGTCAATAATGAATAATCATTTTAACTCCTTATTAAACATGTAATAATGGCACTCATTACAGCTTGTACAAACTGATAAGTAATAGATAGAGTATGGTTGCATTGAGTTGATCAATTTAAACATCGAGATGGGCATAAATTAACCAATGAGATGGAACCATACTCTGTTTTGTAGCATGTCCATTTCAGCTCCCTGCCATACTCTAATTTCCAATAACTGGTAGTTGTATTACACCATTTATTCTGACAGGTGTTATTTTTAATTGAACGATTTACACCTGTGCTATTACAAAGAGAATTTTCAGTGACCATGCTACAAATATCATTATTGCAACACATTCACTTTATACATTTTTAAAAGTCATGATACACGATTGGAATAATCTTTTTGGTACAAAGTTTACAGAAATTGGTAGGGTATTATTCCATCACATAACTTGCGATGTGAGGTCATACATAAGGTCAAATCATCACATTTTGGCCTTTTCTGTTCAGGTCAGAGTGTATAGATTTCCAAAACTGGTAATTCCGGGGTTACGGAAATCAGTGAAGCAGTTCTGACTGTTCAGAGTGTTACAGAGAAGACTAAAGCAGCTACATTTATAAATGTGTATTTCATGTGGCATTTTTAGAGTATGTGGTAATTAGAATCTCACTTCCATGCCTATTTAATACCGAATTTACTAAACTTATTGGGTGCAATTTTATCCACTTTGTTTAATAAATCAGTGGCAGTGTCTACGTTCTTAAATCACTGAAGTCAGTTCATTGCCAACTGAGTAACATTATAGGTTTTATTACATGATTTGCTTGTTTGTTTGTATGGTGTTTTACATCATTTTCAACACATGTAAGGTTATATATGACGGTCAATTTTATTTTTTGGTGGTGGAAGCAGACCACCCACTTTACTGGGTCCTGCCATCCATAAGAATTGACTTTTCTTCACTAACATACATGATTCGGGAAGCTTGTATGGCCAAGACCACTGAGCAGTTTTTTCAGTATAATAAAATAAATATTACATTCCTGTGAGATTCAACCTTCAGAAAGAAAAAGTCTACCTCGGCTCCATCTTGGTTGACGTTATTTTTCTCGGGTAATATTCACTCTCACAGGAATGTAATATTCTGGATAGCATTGACATAATAAAACAGGTATAATTATTTCTATTAGGATAGAATTACATCAAATAGGGAATTATATTATATTATTCAATAAGGATAAAACCAATATCTAGTATAGTATTCTATTAGGAAAGATACAACACGGGCAATCATATTTATACTGATAAAACAAAATGACAAATAGTTTTGTCAATTTCTAATTAACAGTTCCGTTGTAAAGATGTAAATTGCTCAAATATAACTTAATCTTAATAATCACACTACAATTTATAATGATAATTCCTGTTGGATTACCTCATATGGGGTGTATATCTCCCAACTCATTCGATTTGCCAGAGCGTGTAATGATGTTATAGACTTCAATGATCGTAATCAAGTTATTACAAGTAAACTTCTTCAGCAGGGTTTTCGTTATTACAAACTACGTAGATCTTTCTCTAAATTCTACCGCCGCAACGAGGGCCTGCTGGAAAAGTACAACACCAACCTTAAAACACTTCTGCGACTAGGCATATCACAACCCTCATTTTATGGAGATGTGGTCTATAAACTTCGAAAGTTAAAGGGGTCTGACGGGTTTCCTGACCGCTTTACAAATTTAATCAGGAAGTTCGTCAGAAAAGGATATAACTCCTTGGTTTTACAGCGCACTGCATGTTTAGTGATTGACCCCTCTACAGTCAGTCATTACGCTTTACTTTTCACTTGTGCGATGACTGGACTACCTCTTGGGACTCTATGATTGTACCTACTGAAACCCCAACTAAGGGAGGTTGGTGCATGAGCTTTCGTCCCTCGGGTTTTCTGGTCGTACCCTAGATTGGTCTTCTCTTTAGCTGCAACTACTATGGTTGTTCAGTACGATTCTGGATACATCCTGAGATGTTTATTATTTTGTATGTATATCTTTAGTTGGTTTCTCTGGATGTGGACTTTATTGTTAGAGATTTCCTTTTGATGGGATTTAGTTTTGTTTACACTGTCTTGTCTATTTGGGCACTGAAGACAGGATAATAGCGAGGATTGTGCGCATATAAAATCGATTCAAGCTAACCAGTAGGTCTTATTGCATACTGACCGTTCCAAGTCGGTAACCCTGTCTTCACCACCCTTTCTGTTGTTTTTTGTCTCTTTCATTGTAGTTTCAAGTCCTTGTTTGCAGTACAGTGCGGACCTACGATGCCATTGCGTTCGGACGCTGTGGTTTCTATAGGACCCTATATATCATTTTTATGTGCTCTATTAAAACTGCTTTATTTATACAATTTGGTTTTGAAATCAGTTTTTTGTTTCTAACTAGTAAGATGAGGTACTGCACGTTTCATGTAAAACTATGCAGAAGTGATCGAGATATCCAACTTCGAATCTTTCTTTTGTTCCATGGAACATAATCCTTAATGTGGTACACAAGGGGAGGGCCTAAATGGTGAATATCTCAATGACGAATTCGTCCATAACTGCAGTACGTGTATACTATTTAGTTTGTTTATAGTTTACTCAAACATGTCGATAACGAAATTAAAAGAAATACACACTACATGAAATGTGGGACCCCTGTGTAGTAGTGTGTACAACTTCGGCAGATACGCATGATTAATTTGATTTGAGTTTACATTTCCTTGTTTCGAAATATGAAGTTATGTTTGGGGAGATATATTTATGTAACATTGACAGTATTAGTTGCTTAGTGTTAAACTAGAGTGTTAAGTAGTTGTGGAATCATGGATCGTCGTCAAGTATATGGATGTATAGTTATCTATATGTTTTTAATATGTAAGTACCACTACTGTAATACTTTATTTATCGTAACAAATACATTATTAATGTGTGTGAAGTTGGCTCGGGGTTCGGGGTTCGGAGTTCGACATTCAAATCTAGTTCGGTATTCAACATTCAAACTCAATTCGGGGTCCGACATTCAAACCCAGTTCGGTATTCAATATTCAAAGTCTGTTCGGGGTTCGACATTTGAACCCAGTTCGGTATTCAACATTCAGAGTCAGTTCGGGGTTCGACATTCGAACCAAGTTCGGTATCAACATTTAAAGTCAGCTCGGGGTTCGACATTTGAACCCAGTTCGGTATTCAACATTCAGAGTCAGTTCGGGGTTCGACATTCGAACCCAGTTCGGTATTCAGCATTCATGGTCATTTTGGGATTTCACATTCAAACCGAGTTCAGTATTCAACATTCGAACCCAGTTCGGTATTTAACATTCGAACACAGTTCGGGGCTTGACATTCGAACCCAGTTCGGCATTCAACATTCGAACCCAGTTCGGGGTTCGATTCGAACCCATTTTGGGGTTCGACATTCGAAACCCAGTTCGGTATTCAACATTCAGAGTCAGTTCGAGGTTCGACATTCGAACCCAGTTCGGTATTCACATTCAAAGTCAGTTCGGGGTTTGACTTTCAAACCCAGTTCGGTATTCAACATTCAAACCCATTTCAGGATTCGACATTCGAACCCATTTCGGTATTCAACATTCAAAGTCAGTTCGGGTTCGACATTCGAACCCAGTTCGGTATTCAACATATTAAGTCAGTTCGGGGTTCGACATTCGAACCCAGTTCGGTATTCAACATTCAGAGTCAGTTCGGGTTTCGACCTTCGTACCCAATTCGGTATTCAACATTCAAAGTCAGTTTGGGGTTCGACATTCAAACCGAGTTCGGTATTCAACATTCGAACCCAGTTCGGTATTCAACATTCGAACCCAGTTCGGGGTTCGACATTCGAACCCAGTCCGGGGTTCGACATTCGAACCGATTTCAGTATTCAACATTCGAACCAAGTTGTTCGGGGTTCGAACCCAGTTCGGTATATAACATTCCAACCCAGTTCGGGGTTCGACATTCGAATCCAGTTCGGTATTCAACATTCAGAGTCTGTTCGGGGTTCGACATTCGAACCCATTTCGGTATTCAACATTCGAACCCAGTTCGGAGTTCGACATTCAAACCCAGTTCCGTATTCAACGTTCAAAGCCAGGTCGGTATTTAAAATTTGAACCCAGTTCGGGGTTCAACATTCGAATCCATTTCGTTATTCAACATTCAAAATCATTTCTTGTTTCGATATTCGAACCCAGTTCGGTATTCAATATTCAAAACCAGTTTGGGGTTTAACATTCGGAACCATTTCTGTGGTCTACTCACAAAACAGAATATTTGACGGTCTTGTTTGTGTATGTTTTTACGTCATAAAATGAGACAAAGAAGTGCAACATAATCCGTTTTTATTGATCACTCGTAATCATAATTTTATAATTGTAATAAATGGAAAAACCTGCCTCTTACATTAAAGATACACTTTCATATATTTCTACCCATTGTCTGATTTGTTTTAATGTTCACATATTATTTTTCTTAGACAGTGTTATTTTGTATTTATTGGCATTTACCAAATTAAAAAAAGAAAGATATAAAAATCGGACAGGGAAAATAGCATTCAATGACGACAGTCAACCACAAAACACAAAAACAAACACGCAAATAGACAAACGAGAAGGCAAAAGTAATAAGAAATGCAAACGACATCTCAAACACAAAAGGGTTGACAATAGGCTTCCGCCTTGGAACGGTAAGTGGCCAAAAAGGCTGGGGGTTTAAACCAGGTTCTTGGGTGCACCAAACCTCACACTTACCCTATTGTCATCCCAAATAAACGGGACAATGTAAATAATTAAATCCCCGCCATGAAACATTCTCTAACCAACAAGGCAGCGTTAAAAGGCAATATAAGTAAAACACCTAGATGCTCGTGTATATATAAATACAAAAAAAAAGAGCATAGAAAGCCACAATGAAGGTACTCGATGACTTGGCAGAAGCCAGAGCAACAAGAGAATAAACCATTGAGGGCACGACAAGACAAGACCGCGGACAAACATCATCCGTCCTAATGGGCTTTAGGTAGGCGTCATCATAGGGTCCATAGCCTGTCCGGTCACTTACAATTAAAGAGGAAAGCGTAGTGGCGAACTGTAAAAGGGTCCACCACCAAACAGACAGTACGTTGCAAAATGATAGGGTCATAACCTCTTTTGATAAACCTTTTAACAAGTTTAACAAAGATAGTATGAAAGTGATCCTGACCAAGAATCTAACGAAGTTTGTAAATCACATCACCATAGAAGTCAGGTTGTGAAAGTCCTTTAAGTTTCGTTGCAAATAATCCGAAAACAATAAAATAATACAAGGTAATAGATGTCTGCAACGTTTAACTCGGATCAATCACTTGCTTTACTCGATTGCATTTTTCCATTGTCTATAGTGTGTATGTGATCTGCGTAATGAATTTCAATTGTCATTTGGATTGTAACTCTGACTGTTGAATACCGAACTGGGTTCGAATGTCGAACCCCGAACTGACTTTGAATGTTGCATACCGAACTGGATTCGAATGTATATCGCCGAACTTGGTTCGAATGTTGAAAACCGAACTGAGTTCGAATGTTGAATACCGAACTGGGTTCGAATGTCGAACCCCGAACTGACTTTGAATGTTGAACACCGAACTTAGTTCGAATGTTTAATACCGAACTGGGTTCGAATGTCGAACCCCGAACTGCCTTTGAATGTTGAATACCGAAATGGGTTAGAATGTCGAACCCCCAACTGGTTTCGAATGTTGAAGATCGAACTGGGTTCGAATGTCAAACCCTGAACTGACTTTAAATGTTGAATATCGAATTGGGTTCGAATGTCGAACCCCTAACTGACTTTGAATGTTGAATACCGAACTGGGTTTAAATGTCGAACCCTGAACTGACTTTGAATGTTGAATACAGAACTGGGTTCGAATGTCAAACCCTGAACTGACTTTGAATGTTGAATACCGAACTGGATTCGAATGACGAACCCCGAATTGGGTTCGAATGTTAAATACCGAACTGGGTTCGAATATCGAACACCGAACAGGGTTCGAATGTTAAATACCGAACTGGATTTGAATGTTGAACCCCGAACTGACTTTAAATGTTGAATACCGAACTGAGTTCGAATGCTAAATACCGAACTGGGTTCGAATGTCGAACCCCGAACTGGGTTCAAATGTTGAATACCGAACTAGTTTCGAATGTCGAATCCCGAACTGGGTTCGAATGTTGAATACCGAACTGGATTTGAATGTCGAACCTCGAACCCCAAGCCAACTTCACACACATACAATTTTTACTGTTTACCTTAAATTTTATACTATCCTGTGTAATACGCATAAGGAAATCTCTTTCATTTTATAAACTGAACATTTTTATTACCAGATTTATTAGAATTAATGGTAGCTGACAATAAATAAATTCAAACAAGTACAATCACTATACAAACGATATTATATTTGAGATTCTACATACAATCTTGTATTATGACATATCTGCGACGTTATTGTTTCCATAAATAACAAGAGCGCCGCCTAACAAAGCATTATACCCCCGTTTGCTAAAGTTGTTATGTTAAAACAATTTCCTAAGTGCCAGGTTAATATGACCTTGACCTTTGTCCTAACAAAACAACTGATAGGGGATGTTGTTTAACCAAGAGCGCTATTTGTATAAAGTTGTAAGATTGTAGGTCAAAATGTTTGTGAATATTAAACAGCCGTGAAAGAATTTGTCATGATATCAGGTCACAATGTCCTTGACCTTGATGACCTACTGAACTCGAAAATCGTATGTACATATGAGGACGTAATGACCTCGCCCTTCGACCTACTAACCGCGGAAGCAATAGGGCTCCTCATTACACTAAGGGCATTTTGTCTACACAGTTTCATAAGTGTAAGTATCGTACTCCCGGAGTTATTACATGCAATATGTATTGACCAGCTGACCCAGAATCAATATGGTTCATTCTCTCACCAAAGGCAATGTACCTATGAATATTCATGAGTGTGGGTGTTAGGGTTTTAATTTATTGTGAGAAATGCCTATTTTCATTCAAGGTCATAGCAACCTTGACCTTTCACAGCTTACTCACATATCAAAAGGTTCCTCCAATCACCAAGGTCAATGTACATTTGAAGTTTCATGAGTCTGGGTGTTATAGTTTCGAAGTTATAGCGCAGAATGCCTATTTCCATTTACTAGTAAGTCCATATAAGGTCACTGAGAACTTAACATATGACCTACTGGCCTCAAAAATAATAGGGTTTCTCCTCTCAACTAGGGCAATGCACCTAATAGGTATGAAGTGTCATGAGTGTGAGTGTTATGGTTTCAAAGTTATTTAGAGGAATATGTATTTCAATATAAGGTCATGTTGACCTTGACCTTTGGTCTACTGATCCAAAAGACAACACGGATCTTTCCCTCACCAAAGTCAATATACATATGCCGTTTCATGAGCGTGGGTGTTATTGTTTTGATGTTATTATGTATGCAGGATGCATATGTCCATATAAGGTCATTGCGACATTGACCGCAAAAACAATAGAATTCTTTCTCTCACTAAGGACAATGTACCTATGACGTTTCGTCAGTGTGGTGGTATTGTTTTGAAGTTATCACGTGGAATGCATCTTTCCATAAGTGCATGTTAGTGACACTGTGAACTTGACCTAAGTCTACTTGTCCCCAAAATAATAGGGTTCCTTCTCTCAAATAGGGCAATGGTACGGTATCTATGGAGCTTTATGAGTGTATGTGTTATGATTTTGAAGTATTTGTGCGGAAGGCATATTTCATATAAGGTCACTGTGACCTTCGACCTTTGACGTACTGACCCCAAAACCAGTCAGGTTGGTGCTTTCAATAAGGACGATGAACCTGTGAAGGTTTATGAGTGTAGATTTGATCTTTTGAAGTTATCATGCGGAATTTATCCACATAAGTTCACTGTGAACTTGACCTTTGACACACTGAACCCAAAATCCATAGGTTCCTTCGTTCAACAAGGGCGATGAACCTTTGAAGTTTCATGAGTATAAGTTTTACAGTTTTGAAGTTACCGTGCGGAATTGATATTTCCATATAAGGCCATATTGACCTTGACCCTTAACCTACTGGCCCCATAAACAGTAAGGTTCCTCCTCTCAACTAGGGCAATATACTTATGCAGTTGTATGAGTGTAGGTGTTATGGTATTGATGTTATTGTTTTGAATGCATATTTCCATATAAGGCCACTGTGACCTTGACCTTTGACCTACTGGCTCCTAACAGAATACTTTTGGACTTAAAGTGCAGAAGGAAACTTGTTTACGGGTGGACGGACAGATATACGAACGGACAGCCGCATGCCATAATACGTCCGTTTTTTTTTCAAACGGGTGTATAATAATGATACCAGTAATAATAGTAATAATAAAACTGTTCTGTTCAATGTATCAATGTATGATTTAAAGTGACGGATATGGCCGTCTGGACCATTGTCCATACATGTTCGATAGGATTAGTATCAGGTCAACGACCTAGCCTGACAGATAATAGACTTAAACTGAAAACGAAGTTTACTGATATATAAAATAACCTAAAGTAATTACAGTGAGCATTTGAATCTTTATGGTAAGTCAAATAAGATTATCGTTCCGGTCTATCAATTTGTACACAGCCAGTGCCTTTTATCAACCAATACAATACAGTTACACAGATAATATATAAATATAAATTAACTTATAACTGACTCCAGACAATGAATAGTAGCTTCGTAATCAATATGCTTTAACACATGCAGTGTATTAAATGGACATTTTAAAGTAGAAAAATATCTAACAGTAACTCACTATTCATCTTTTTAAGGTTTGGTCATACATCAGTGTACAGGTAAGTAGATTTTATATAGCAGCGAGAACGGTCCGCATGACAATCGTGGAGTAAAGTTAAATTGGCATTGCGAATCGTTGCTTAATATAAACGCCATTAGTACCAATGCTTCTACCATATATTAATATAAGAGAACACTAGATTATTGAAACGTATAACTACAAAGGTAGGTGGTAGCTTATACATACATGTTAACTCGCCGACATGTTAAACATTGCAAATTATGACAACAAATAGTTCTACAACCGGCATTGAGGCCCTCCCGGGGTTTTGGAGATCTGGGGAACATAGTCGATTATTTTTAAGGATCTGGGGAACATTGTCAATTACTTTAAGGGATCCAGGGAACAAAAGCCTACTTTTAGGGATTTAGGAAAAGAGTGTCCTAACGGAAAGAAACGGAAAGAAAGAAAATTGTACATAAAGTTTAAGTATAATTGCTATAACTTACTTATGACATTTGGACTGCTGATCACTGCTGATTGCTTTGCATGGGTTTTAGGATGGATCCAATTCAACATTAACTTTTTTGCTGAATACTAATCTTCTGAACTGCTGAGCTGCTCCCAGAGTTTATATACTGCCAAAGATTGTTCCAAAAGCTTCCTCACTAAAACTGTCCAATGAGAACAGTTTAAATTTCATCATAAATGAATTTGCATCAAAAATTTGCATAAATGATAAACATGTTTACATCTAATAAGTATGCTAATTGTAACTGTTCTTCAAGGCCAAATCAATAGTAAACATTCAACATGTAAACATTGAGATATAGGTAACTGTAGCAACTACTCCTCCGAAACTATAAGGGATACTGATATGGGACCTTTATTTAAATGACATAATGTTGGTCCTTGACGAAAATCATTTTGATTCGACATCAAACTTAGCCACCAGCGGCCATCTTTGTTTACATAGAGTTATATATGAAAATATTGCGACGACTACTCCTCTGAAACAAACTGATGGATTTTCATGAAACAATATAGGTATGTTGCTCTTAGTGTCTAGTTGGTCCTAAATAAAAATCAGTTCGGTCATAATTTCAAGATGGCCACCGCAGCTAAAAGAGATTTTAAAGTATACTTTTGTGGCGACTACTTTTCGAAAATCATAAGGGTATTGATTTGGAACCTTTATCAACTGGCATGACACATTGTTGGTCCTAAGCAAAATTCATTTTGATTCGATATCAAACATGGCCGCAAGCAAACATCTTTATTTACATAGAGTTATATAGGAAACACTTGTGGAGATTACTCTGAAACTATAGCTGATGGACTTTTATGAAACTTTGCGGGATGTCTAGTTGCTCCTAAGTAAAATTCAGGTAGGTCGGGAATGCAAGATGGCAACCACAGCTAAAAATACAAGTATCGTTTAATAATTAACAAACACTATAAACGTTTAAATAATGACAAATAAAATAAATAGTCATGATACCGTTCCATGTGTTATTTGTTCAAATCTTCAGGAGAGCATTTCAAAGTCATGGGCCCCTTGCTTGATCATCATGTTTTATGAAAATGTAAAGTAAAAAAGTGCAGTCTAATACGAAGAATCTGAACGTTATAACTATATCTGTAACTGGGGCTGTATAAAAACTTGACTTAGAAAACCCCACAAAACGCTGGTGTTTTGAGCTAGACTATCAAGGGACAGTGAGGTACAAACTGTTTTGCTGCGGTTGAGAAAGCGATATGGAATTAAAGACAAGTGTGTTGCCCTAGGTATAGACAGGTTTATGATAAACATGACAATGTCATCTAAAGATTTCAAGCCATGCTCACTAGAAAACACATTTTTAAAAAGATAATTCACAGGAGCCATGGGCAGTTGTATTTCTCAAAATTATGAATCAAGAGAGAGAACTAGTTGGTAAGTGCACTGATGAGTCTGGTCAGTATTTGGGATGTGCGAGGGCTGTACAGGCAGCCAGTGTTCTCTCCCATCGCGCAATTGCCACCTTCTCCCTAGTTTCCATTTTCTGCTATTTGCTGTAGCTTTCCTTTCTCGCTCCTACCACTATAGTCCGCTGTTTTTCCCCATACCCCCATCCTTTTCTGCGCTTATCAATTACTTCTGATTTGATTTTGGTACCCCTCAATTTGAGACAACTTGTAAACACCGCACTCCCAACACCTCGACATAATATCTTAGATTGGTATATTGGTTTTGTTTTGAAGGAGGGAGAAAGGCAAGGGTCATTCTCGGTTGTCCCACTTGTCTGCATGAGGGCTGATGTACCGGCTGGCATGAAAATGGTCAAGAGTTTAGTTTCCCATCAGGACCCTTTCAACCCTCTTCAGTTCATGGCAGATGAGACTGAAAAACTGCATCTGACCAGAAAATATTATTTGTCTCTAGTGAAATCAAAGAGGAATCCTTTGAAATGGTTGATAAGGATTACATACATATCCAGATAGCCCATTTCAAGACGTTTGGGGTTATCACAAGCACAGAGGAGACATGAGATGAATGAGCCTGATTTTCCTGGAAACAGATGATTAGAAAGGACCAGGAAAAGAAGACAAAAAGAAGTTTTTATTATGCTGATGTGTAAAAGATAAAAGCAGTCCAGAGAAGACTACAGTACGTGTTTTACATAAGGAATATTAAGCGAACAATATTTGGTACTTTTATGGAGCTGTGTTTAACACTTTCGGGGATCTCGGGGACAATGTAAATACATTTAGGGATCTAGGGATCATGGACAAAATACTTTTGGGGAACTTTGGCAAATACTTTTGGGGATCTGAGGATCAATGGCCATTACTTTAAGGGATCTGGGGAACAATGACCCTCTTGGAGGGCCTCAGCATTATATGGATTAATACCATTTGGAAAAATGAATCGTGCAAACTGCACTTCATGTCTCGTGAAGTGTATTCAGTATATTGATTGCAGAGGGAATAGTTATGATATTCCTTTCTTACAATATATATACATAAAGTGAATACACATCTTTTAAAAATCAATTAATGTGTACGTCTGTATATGTGTAGTGTTTATTGTTGTTTTTTACAATTATATATCTAACGAGTGGTGAAAAGCCGTGTCTCAACCGGGACTCGAACCCAGACGAGGAAGCTAAAAACGTGGTCCTGGACCCCACGTAGGACGCCAAGTTTAACAGGTGGTGAATAGTGTTACCGCAACCGGGACTCTACCTTACCGTGCTAGAGCTCTACCAACCGAACTTTGACGACACACCTTTGACAATCGATTATTAATAATGTACCTGTACCCAGTTAAATACAAACCATCGGATTCAAATTCGTTCCTGAATTTCTAACTGTACAGAACAAATCACTGGTGTGCCTCCGGACGATCCCAGACGAACCCTCTAATAAAAGAGGTGGTGACACAATCGTAACCTTAACCGAAACTCGAACCGGGGTATTTGGCTTACCGTGCCAGTGCTCTACCATCTCACAAACGGCTGGCAATCGATTATTCACCATTTACGTGTACCCGGTTACATATATTTACGGGTTTCTATGTTGATGTGTTGCTTTGGTACTGAGTAAAGATAATTGAAAGAAATATACATTCATTTGAACAATTTTAACTAAGGGCATACAGCATAATACATTTCTTGAAAAGTTGCATGTAAATCCGATATATAATTTCGGAAAACGTTTCGTCTCACGCATGTTTTCTGGTTGGTAAAACGAAACTATTTGTTTTCAGTATGTAAATTTGTGTAATTTCTTTTATTCGTTTTAGCTAATTCTTTTTCAAAGAAAACAATAATATTTTGCGGAGCAAATATATCTTGGGCATTTTGCTTACTTAAGAGGCTTGATCTGTTGAAATTTAAGTGCATGTAACATTGAGCTGAAGAAAGAACAGCTATATAAGTTTTGTTTTCAATTAATGTTAATACCCTGTTTGAAATGTAATGACTTTATTACAGATATCGATAAGTGCAGTCCCAATGTATGTTTGAATGGTGGTAACTGCACAGATGATCTCAACTCGTACACATGTAACTGTTCAGCAGGATTTACTGGAACTGCCTGTGACACTAGTAAGTGTCTTTGTTCACTATCCAATAACAACCACAACCTGCCTTGTAATTGTTGTTTGTTTTGAATTGTTATGTTCAGCTCATCTAATTTATGTGGAAAACCGTAAAACAAACTCGAGGAAATTGAACAAGATGTGGAAGTTTTCAGATGGATAATTAATTATATACGAGAATGTCAACAACAAAGTTGCTACAAAGGTTAGAAAAAAAGGAAATGTAGCATTTAAGGACCACAGTCAAGAAACATGCATCGAAGCAAACAAAATATTCTGGTTGACTGTGTTCTGTGAAAGCTACGTTTCCTATTCGACGGTTATACCTAATTTTAGGTATAAAGTTCGAACAGGAAATGTACGTTTACAAACCATAGTCATCCAAAAACACGCATTAAAACAAACAACAATTACAAGGTTGATAAGAAGCAAGGCATGTGCCATCATAAACACAAACGGGTTTATAAGAGGGCCTCACTATTACCCTATTGTCATCCCAATAAAACGGAACATTATTATATATTAAATAAAGAAATCCTTGCCAGGATAACAAACCAAATAGGCAATATAAGTATAACACATGTGTTTGAATATATGTAAATAACTACATAGAAAGTCACAATGCGAGTACTCAGTGACTTGGCATAAGCCAGAGCAACAATATAACAAACCATTAAGGCTACGACAAGGCATGATCAAACGCAGCCGTCCTTTCAGGCTAGGTAGAAATCATAATATGGACAACAATGTATCTGGTCATCGCAAATCAAATACGAAAGCATAGTGTCGAGCAGTAAATGAGTCAACCACTAAACATGCAGTGCGTGGCAAAATAATAAGGTCATACACTTTTTTGACAAACGTTATAACAAGTTTAATAAAGATTGTATGAAAGTAATTACGAAATTTGTAAAACACATGAAAAAATAAACAGATAAATAAATGTATGTGGCATCACTACAACCAAAGGGTTGTCAAAACAACCTCATTCAAACCCTATTGTCATTTCAATAAAACAGACAGCGTAAATAAAAAAATACGAAATCCCCACCAGACTATATCCTCTAACCAACTAGGCAGCATTAATATGCACTATATGTATAACTCTTAGATGATCCTGCTTATATGAAAATAAAAAGCAAAGCCTAGAAAGCCACAAAGCGAGTACTTAATGACTTAGCAGAAGCCAGAGCAACAAAAAAATTAAACGTTTAAGACAACATTGGAATAAAAGCTCAAATGTTACCGTCATTTCAGGATTTAGGTACATGAAGACGTCATCAAGTTTCCTTAAATCCTGGTATGCACATAGTCCTGCTCCATGTGACCCATGTTATAATAGATAATATGGAAAATGTCACCTGTTTGTTTTCACAAGAACCACTGTACATAGCTTGATAGTTTTGACATCAATGTTAAGTATTCTTAAACTTAATTAGTTGAAATGAATTCCCTGGTGTAAAATATTGCACCGCTCTGTAATACCATGTTTATATAATTATAACGAAATAAAACGAGGTAAAACTGTCCAAAGAAAAAGCTGTTCCTCAAAAACGATTGTACACATGTTGCTTTCTTTTTGTATGGACCGCTAAACGATGGTTTAGGAGGCAGATAGAGTTAAATTTATTCCTTCGAAGGTTAACATTTGTTAAAAGAAATATAAACATATCGGACGGAAAGTAGCATTCAAGGAGGACATTCAACCACAAAACACAGAAACAAACACGCAAACAGACAAACAAGAAGAAAAAAGCAACAATAAATGCAAACACAAAAGGGTTCGTTTGTCTGCGTGTTTGTTTTTGTGTTTTGTGGTTGACTGTCGTCCTTGAATGCTGCTTTCCCTGTCCGATATGTTTAGCCTTCTTGACAATAGGGCTACCGCCTTGGAACGGTCAAAGAGGAAAGCATAGTGGCGAACTGTAAAAGGGTCCACCACCAAGCATGCAGTACGTTGCAAAATGATAGGGTCATAACCTCTTTTGATAAACTTTTTAACAAGTTTAACAAAGATAGTATGAAAGTGATCATGACCAAGAATCGTACGAAGTTTATAAATCACATCACCATAGAAGTCAGGTTGTGATAGTCCCTGTCACAGAAGAGTTCTTACATTACTTTTATATTTAGAAAGAAGGATTACGATAATAACATTTTGCAAAGGTTTTACGAAGTTTATGGTAACGGTAACCCTGATTGAGTAGCTTTTTAGTTATACAAAGATTACGAATATTAAAGTCCTCAACTCGAGTACAAGCTCTTCAAAAACGACTACGTTGAGACACGCACACCCCATAAGAAGTTGCTCGGGGAACATCCCCATCCAAGTGGGATAATTTACAATGTCAAAATTAAAATCTTCTCTCTTGTCATAGATTTTGCTAATATAATTTCACCATTTTCAATCGAGAGATCTAAATCAAGAAAAGAAGCGTTATTATCAGATATATTAGCTTTGTTAAGCTGAAGTTCTTTAGGATAAATATTATCAACCATAGTTGGAACGAAAGGGTTGTCAATGTTCAATATGTCATCGAGACACCGAGAAGTGTCATTAAAGGCTTCAATAACATCTGCCTGTGTATCTGGTGAAAGACTCAACATGAAATCTCGTTCATAGCAAAATAAAAATAAATCTGCGACAAGTGGTGCACAGTTCGTACCCATAGGGATACCAACAATTTGTCTATAGACGGTGGTTCCATACCTGACGAAAATATTATCTAATAGGAAGATGAGTGCTTCACAAACTTCATAGCAAGTCCACATAGTATAATTGTCTAAACTGCCGTTAGTAAAAAAAACGCTTTAATATTATTACATGCCAAAAATGTAGTAATTTCTCTAGCGAATGTTTTTTGAATAAGAGAAATTAGCTTGTCTTTAATAAGGTGATGTGGTAAGGTTGTATATAGTGCAGAGAAGTCATAAGTGCTTATTGATGAAACTTGACCTTTATTGAAAATTTTATCAAGAACGTCTTCTGAATTTTTTATAGACCAAAATAAATTAATCCCAGAGTTTACATATATAGTTTAACGTGATCGTTAAGGCATTAAGACAATAAGTTAAACGTTTGGAGATGTTTGTTGTGGTGCAGGCAGTAGAATTCGAAATAAAGCGACCCATATACGAATTGTTATGTAATTTAGGAATCCAGTACATAGTAAGCAGTTTATTTTGCTTATCGTTTACACCAGCCTTGAAAGTAGTGCATGGCCAATTGGCTAGCATGCTGGACTTTAAATCCCGAGGTCCCACGTTCAAACCTCACCGGCGCAAATGAGATTCGATGGGGTGTTTTTGGACAAGACATTTGTTCTTGGCCTCGTAGATTGGGGACGTAAACCGGGTGGTTCAGTTGTAAGATCAGCGAATGTTGTAACCTTCCATACCCTCTGGGGCAACTCTAAATAATCTATACTATGCTCATGAGCCACTAATGATTTAATTCAATTTAATTCAATTCATATTATATCCGTTTCTGGGTCACCGATAGCCCTAAACACTTTCCCAACTTCAAACACACATATCAATGAGTGCAGTCTTAGGGCCTTCATTATTAATCCGACCTTTACCAAACTATACCAGGGTCTTTATATCAATGAAACTTCGGAAAAAATTGAAAATCGGCAAGATCGGATTAGTTTCACTGGAGTTATGGCCTATGATATGCCGACCGAAACATGTCATATTATGCCTTGTGAACACTCTAGCACCTTCATTTGTTATTTGATCTTTACCAAACGTGCACATATTGTTAATATCAATGAAAGCTCCGAAATGTTCAAAAATCATTTATTATTTGATTTTTACGAAGTTTTCGGATTTTGGATCTGCCCACTGGGGCTCCCTTGTGGGTAATCTGGTCAGTATTCACAAGAAAATGCATATCTTCTCCAACTGTGAATGTATTTGATTCTAAATGTGTGTGGTCATTTAAGGATAGAGGTACAACATATACAAAATGGGATTTTTACTCCTGCTATAGATGACCCTCTTCAGGGGTAGACTTTGGGTTTGCAGGATTACATAGTTTGGGCCTTGTGACGCTAATTCATTCTATATCCTTTGAAACCTCAAGTTCATGTTTGTGGTATTTTTAGTTAGTTTGCATGGATTTTGGATCTGCCCATGGGGTAATCGGGTCAAAATTCACAAAAAATAATGCTAGATTTGTTTTACGATTTTCCTCATAAATTACGTGAGCTGAACATGCATTAACCAGGCATTTAAAACAAACAACAATTATATCCACAAAATGCCATGTAATTGTTGTTTGTTTTGAATGCCTGGTGAATGCATGTTCAGCTCACCCAATTTATGAGGAAAACCGTAAAGAAAACTCGAGGAAAATTGAACCGGAGTTCTCAGAAAGATAATTGATTATGAACTAGAATGTCAAAAACATTCTACAAAAGTCGGATAGTTAATATAGTATTTAAGGACCACAGTCAAAAAACACGCATCGACGCAAACAAAATATTCTGGTTAACTGGCTTCTGTGAAAAAGAGTATGAAAGTTGCATTTTCTGTTCGACGTTTATACCTAAGTTTAGGTATGAAGTTCGAACGGGAAATGTACGTTCACAAACCATAGTCATCCAAAAACACGCATTAAAACAAACAACAATTACAAGGTTGATAAGAAGCAAGGCATGTGACATCATAAACACAAACGGGTTGATAATAGGGCCTCACTATTACCGTATTGTCATCCCAATAAAACGGGACACTGTAAATAAAGAAATCCCAAACCAGGCGGCATTAACAGGCAATCTAAGTATAACAAATAGATGATCATTTTGTGTTTGAATATATGTAAACAAATATACAGAAATTCACAATGCTAGAACTCGTTGACTTGGTAGAAGCCAGAGCCACAATATATCAAACCATTAGGGTACGACAACCCAGGATTTAAGTCAAACATCAAACGCTACCGTCCTTTCAGGATTTAGGTAGACGTATCATAAGGTCAACAGTATGATGGGTCATCGCCAAATCAAATAGGAAAGCATTATGCCGAACAGTAAATGTGTCAACCTCTAAACATGCAGGGGAAGGCAACGTTATAGGGTCATGACCTCTTTTGACAAACGTTTTAACACGTTTAATAAAGCTTGTAAGGACGTGATTATGATCAAACAGCTTACGAAGTGTGTAAATCACGTGAAACGTAAATTACAGTATGCGGCATCACTAAAATAAAAGGGTTGACAAAACAACCTCATTCAAACCCTATTGTCATTTCAACAAAACGGCAAGCGTAAATAAAAAAAATAACAAAATTCCCAAAAGACTACATCCTCTAACAAACTTGTCAGGAATAATATGCGTTATAAGTATAACTCAAGCAAAACAAAGCCTAGAAAGCCACAAAGCAAGTACTCAATGACTTGGCAGAAGCCAGAGCAACAAGAGAACAGACGTTTAAGAGTATGACAAGACACAATTGGAGACAAACATCAAACGTTACCGTCCTTTTAGGGTTTAGGTACATGTTAGCGTCAAGTTTCTTTAAATAAATTTCCTGGGATGCAAATGGTCCTGCTCCGTGGGTCCCATGTTAGGGAAAATGTCACCTCTTTTTTCCCATGAACCACTGTACAAAGCTTGATAGTATTGTCCTAAATGTTCAGTATAGTTAAACTTAATTAGTTGAAATAAAGTCAATGATGTAAAATATTGCACCGCTCCGGAATGCCTGTTTACTTCAAGTAATTGTTATGAATTTATTACAGATATAGATGAGTGTACTCCCAATCCATGTCAGAACGGTGGTAGCTGCACAGATGGTATCAACTCGTATACATGTAACTGTGAAGTAGGGTATGCTGGAACTAGATGTGCCAACAGTTAGTGTCTTTATTCATCATCAAATGAAATCCACAATATGCACAAAGCGTCAACTGTTAGTTCTCTTTAGTTATGAATGACAGAGTTTTCTTGTTTCATATGGTCATCGTAAAATTCTGGCGATGATGATAAATATATTCATTAAAGTTCGATCATCTGGGTGAATATACATGTTTATTACATTTTTATCCGTGAAAGATTGGGATTTCTCAGTGAAAGAATATTTATAATCGCTAAATATTAATAACTAACTCCGAACACAATAATAACTAACTGCGACGTTGAGTTATGACGTCAATAAAGTGTTGCTGACGTCGACGTCATCCGCCGATAAAGTTCAATAAAGCGAATAATCTCGGTTAAAATTATGCATAAACTCATTTAAAAAGTAATAAATAGATTATTTAACTGCTGTGTTCGATTATAGGTAAATCTTTCACTCGATGGTAAGCGTTTTGTTTTTTTCACCCACTCGCACAAGGTTGTTGGTGAAAAGAACCACCCGTCTACCATCTCGTGAAGGATGTCCCTATAATCGATCCCAGCAGTTAAATAATCTCTATTTCACTCCCAGAGATAAAAAAGCTGGTATCAATCAATGTACGTTGTGTGAAAAATGTACTTTTATATCGACCGCGGAGAAATTTGATTGAGAGAGGAATTCTTTCGACATGCCATTTGGTGATATCACCTATTAGAATAAGCGATATCAACAAATGGTGTTTACAAAGGATACGACACCCCATACAGATTAAGTTTTAAATTTAAATTCTATGTATCGTTTCCGTATATGTTCAGTGGAATAGTTTTATGATTAATCCCGTAATTTGATTCAACTGTCTATATTGTTGCCCTTTTTCTGTCCCTTGCTTTCAATATAATGTCTAACCGCTTCTGTACATGATGAAAACCATAGGAAATAATGTTTGCATCTGCTTGTGAGTTTCGGAAAAGATAAAACTCATCGTTGAGTAAGCGTTACATTAAAAATGATGTCGTCGAGACGTCGTGACACTTTCAGGGGGAAACCGTGACACACATTTTTTTAAACAGTGCTTTTTTACCCTATGACAAGTAATATGAACTAAATATTAATTTCTAATTGTTTGTACACTCAATAAAACAGAGTCTGCTACTTTTATCTCTTGTTTGTGTTTCCAAGGGATCCACTTAAAAAATATCAGTATTTATTGACATTCATACTAGCGTTTGTTTAGTGCTCTGTGGCGGCCGTAAAAATTCGCCCCGACTACAAATCCGTAGTGTTATAATTACTTACTGGTCCTTTGGGATCATCAAGCCCAATATTTGAGACTTTAAAGTAGAATATCGCTTAAGCCGGTGCTAGGAGGCGTGAGAGGTGTTACACTTTACATTACCTCTCATGAACAGATTCAATACAACCGAGTCTGCTATTTTTATTATCTCTTGTTTGTGTTTGTTGCTTCCAATGGATCCACTTTTCAGTATGTATTGCTAAAGTATATTGTATTAAAGTGCTATACGTTTTGAACTGTTTGAAGAATACTTTCATTTTACAAATAGATGTAAAAATGTTGCTTATGGAGAAACTGTGCAAAACACTTAAAACATAATTATGTAACTTATATATTAGCGTTTAATGATATATTTCGAAATGAAAACTTGCTAAAATACAAAATATTTTCCATTTTCATTCAAAATCTACGTTGGTAAACAGACATCGTTGAGAATCTTGACTTTTCGTGGCGCAACCGATACCACTATCTTTGCGCAACCGTGACTGGGTTTCGTCGAGAATCTATTTGCGCTGATACCGGGTTTACCGCCAGCGACACTAGTGTATTGCAATAATAAGTCATTGCGTTATTACACTGTCAGAAGTCATGTTATTAGGTTACTATCTAATACAAATAATAGAAAATGTACAGCGTGTTTATACAGTAAATTTAGTAAAAAATGTCTTTAGAAAGCGGTTCATGTAATTTAGTAAATCCAAAATAATGCTTAAAAGGAAGCTTTTTTTTATTTGAGAAAAGTTCTTATTGTTATAAAAATTGACTCAGAGAACGCAAGGCAAAATCATTCTAAAAAAAACTATTACTGTTATGTTTTTATCACTAATACTTTTAAAAAAATATCCGTTATTGCATTTAATATATTAGTCTTTTAATATGATGGAATATAGAATATAAATATTAAATTAAAGACACCCTAGAGATACCGTCATGTGCATTACAAGAGTAGATAGCAACATAAAAGAAGGAGAAGAAGAAGAAGAAAAAGAAGAAGAAACAGAAGAAGAAGAAGATCAACAACAACAACAAGAATAAGAACAAGAACAAAAAGACGATTTCTCAGGCGGTGAGGTATCCGGGACCTCCATTACTTACGCGACGATGATCAGACGAATGCCGTAGATAACCGTATTAATAATAGTACATACTAGTTCGTTTTATTAGACGTGATTCATATTTATAGAACCTGACTAGATCTACCGATAGCCTATAACAATCGCTACGTGTCAGGACAATTTGTCTATAGATTTATGCATATTCAAAATAAATAGGTTCAGACATATTCATTTATAGATTAAAACAACATTATTTGCTTTCAGGGGACTCTTTGACTGCTATGGCTATCTCCATTCCCTTAGCAATAGCTGTTGTTGGACTCATTGCTTTCGTTGTGATATGTATATGGAGGTCGGTATATTTGTATTTGTACTTGTCAACTCCCTTGATCAATACCTGCAAGCAATGATAAGTGGTCACGACATTTAAGATGAATAAAGTGAAAACTGGAACGGAATAAACTTTCGGGTTATTCTAATCAACTGAAGAACTACAGGCGATGTAAGAATTGAACAAAATAACATCGTTAACTACTAACCCGCTAAGCACGACTATACTAGACTGTGCGTCCTTTGTAAACCCAGATCAGGCCTGTGGGTAACTAACTCACAGGCTGATTAGGGTTTACAATGTCCGGCTGCCGATCAGTCATTTTCTCCCAAAAATACCCCTTTGTCACATAAATGAAATGGTCTTAATTCAAAGAAAGAACAGTCCATTATATATATGTAGTGGGTTAAGGGTTAAATAAAAGACTAACGACATAGAAGAAAAGTGTCTTTCAATAAAAGTACCTCGCATAAGAACTGACACTTCAGCTTGCCATCAACACGAGTTAACTATTTGAATCTTGATCCACTAAAACAAAAGTTCACTGCAGTATTGTTAACGGTTTAGTTTCAATTTGAACTGCCTTATCAAATTCTGTAGGCGATGAATATACACTGACGGTCAATGAAAAGACACCATTAACTACATATTATGTTTATGCCGTTGGATTACTAGCCAACCATTTGGAATAAAACTGCTAAAACTGCTAAACCAATATTGTCTATATCTTAAGCATTGAATCTTGTCTTGCATGTGTATTTGTAGGCGTTTATGACGAGCAATTACGCAGCTATTTACCTTGTCATTTTACACTGTTTACTATGAATAAGCATATTAATGAAAACTGATCCACTAAATTTCACGCTGCATTAATCAGTCTCGGAATAAATTCCAATTGGTTTTACTGGCCTTTTTATTGTTTGATATCTGACAATATTATGCAATGAATGTTTAGGAGAAAATGATGTCTTTGAGCGATGTAACTGACGAAACCCGGAAATATTTTTTAACAGAATTTGTTTTGTGGTGCGTTTTCATTGACCGTGAGTATCATTGTCTCTGGTTTTATTTCTTAATACACCCTGTCGATGGTGAACTGTGCAGGTATACACTTTATATTGCATTTTATCTAAACGATTCAGTGTTAAGATTCTACATTTATATATTTAACATAAGGGCATCACATACCCTTTAAGTTAACATTATGGAAAAATTGACCAAATGTAATGCTCAAGCTGTAATAACGACGTTACATGAGGTAGTTACAGTTACTGGCATATTTAACTCATTTGAAAGAAAACGACATTATATATACTATTGTGAAAGATATGGATGATACATCTATACTTATCCTAAAGGAAGCAACATCTAAGTAGTTAGCCTACTGGGACATGTTGTCGTTAAATCAGTTCTATTAATTATTCGGATCAATTAAATACTTAACACCTACTTTGCGAAATACTATGGGCTCACAAAAAGCTAGTCAAAACAAGTGTACTATACAGACACACGTGTGTGGATACTGTATCTTAGAACTACAATTTAATAATGTCCATTATTCTGTTTCTATTATTTCTCCAGATGCCGACGAACTAACAAGAGACCAGATGGGATGTGCAATGAATCTGATACACATAATATCACCGACCCTACAACGATGGCCATGTCAAATCGGGCATACAACGGCAACGATGGGGATACACGCGATTCTTACATTGAGAAACATTCGCGTCCTGATGACAGTGGATATGTTGACATAACTATTGAAGAGGATGATCAGAATAATGGCGAATACAACACAATTAGCTTCAAACCAGACAGTTTCCCTGTAGTCGCTGGTTATAGTCACCTGCCGAAACAGGTACATACCATTGATAATACATACTCTCATAGCACAGGGGACCAATCTGCTGCTACAAATTATACAACTTATTCACATATTGTCAGCAATAGTGGCTTGAAAAGGGTACCTGATCCCGCTGTCACAAACGACCAACTTGAACTAACATATAATACCTTGCACAGTACCGAGACACAAGGTGTGGGACATGCAGGTATGGTAAAGCAGGACGACGATACAGATGAGTATAATCATACACATTTTGCACGGTCAGCATCAGAACAACACGGTGATCAGAACTACTCAAAAGGCAGACGTTCGGTAACAACGGTAAAACGGAATAACAACAAAAACTGTCGCCATGTCAAACGTTGAAAGGAATGATGAAGTCAGACATTATGCGAAACCTGAAGATGAATACGCATGCGTTTCTAAAAGTAGTAACAGCGGAACAATTGAGCCAACCGATAATTCGACGAACGAAAGAAATGAAAACAATGACAAGGCTGGAAATCAATATTTTGTGCTGCAAAAAGAAGACACGCAAACAGATGGAGACATTAACACTGGTCCACATAACTACTTTGTTCTTGAAAAATCGAAATAAAATAACTCTTCATGCATATTGTCAGTGAGGAGAAACCGTGTTTTGTCTACTTTTATTTTCAAACATAGTACATTCGTTGTATTTTCCATTACATTTTCCATTACATGTAATGATAGGTGCAGCTTGTATGGCAAACCAGTGGGTATATATATATATATATATTTACCCGAAAAAATTGCACGACCAACTCTCTCAGTACATGCTTTTGTAGAAGGTTAATATGTGCTTTCCTATATCACACGCAGGTTGTCCATGGATTTTCTTGCTCTACCATATCACAACAATTTTACCGCAGGCAACTACGCCGTCGAAATACATTAAACACTAGCAACTGACAATATATGACGCCGCAGGAAATCTATGACGACATCAATCATACGATCGTGTCAAGATCAGCAGCAAAGCACGAAGTACTTCTCCTACTAAGGAGATATGTGCGAAGTTAAGATACAATACTGCAGTCACATATGCGACACCAGTAACAACTCAAGTCAATTCAAGTGATAAAAGAAATGATTAGCGATAAACCAAGCAATAAAAGCAATGAAACAAGTGATACGGACGGAAAAAGTGCTAGCGAATCTGCAAATCTTTACTTTGTGATTGAGAGGGATGATGTGCAAATAGATGAAGACGCTGATACTGGTACGCATAACTAGTTGGATCTTGAAAAGACAAATTAAATATAACTGAAAATATTAATGACAAGTAATAAATAGTTCCTGTAGGGCGCTATAATCTGTTAAAAATAGTATAATCGGTGTTATTCAAAGTTAAAATGAAATGGAACTCGCCTATTCTACAAGTAAATTCTTTCGATGAAAACGTACATCACCAAATATCTTCCACTCATTGTAATTGCTCAAGCATAGCCTGAACTCGGATTTTCTTTGGTGTTCCTACACCACAATCGCATAACGATTTCATTCGCGCCATCAAAAGATTCGTATACTATTTGAATATGCATTGTAACTTGTATAATAAATTGTGTAAAATAAATCATGTCATGTCTTTATCAAAAGTAGGAAGTTGTATTTTAGCTGAACAAATGCGTGATTGAACTACCATACTAACATTATACATCTGTTTGATTTCATCCAAATATTCACCTACGATCATGGTTGTCACGGTGAACTTTAATTTACAACAGTTAAATACGATTTTTTAAAAAGTTAATGGCAAACAAAATAACGATATCGTCGATGCGATACTTTAGTGAAACCACCATACGGTGTGTAGTATCTGATGAAACCGCCATACGGTGTGTATAGTACCTGATGAAACCACAATACTGTGTGTAGTATCTGTTGAAACCACCATACGGTATGTAGTATCTGATGAAACCACCATACAGTGTGTAGTATCTGATGAAACCACCATACGGTGTGTAGTATCTGATGATACCACCATACGGTGTGTAGTATCTGATGAAACCACCATACGGTGTGTATAGTATCTGATGAAACCACAATACTGTGTCTAGTATATGTTGAAACCACCATACGGTGTGTAGTATCTGATGAAACCACCATACGGTGTGTAGTATCTGATGATACCACCATACGGTGTGTAGTATCTGATGATACCACCATACGGTGTGTAGTATCTGATGGTACCACCATACGGTATGTTGTATCTGATGATACCACCATACGGTGTGCAGTATCTGATGATACCACCATACGGTGTGTAGTATCTGATGATACCACCATACGGTGTGTAGTATCTGATGATAATAGTAATTATATTTTCCATAATATTGTTATTCGTCTCAATTCATTTCAGCATGTATATTTCTCTAGCATTTTAGATTTCCTTATTCAACCGTCTATCAAAAAAAAGTGCCGTACCTTTTTAAGAAAATAGTTCAATATAAATACTGTATTCAACGAGTTTGTAAATTGTAATATGGCTTATGTATTATTCGATGCGTTATTATTTTATTCATTTTCCTGTTTTGTTAACTTTCATAAATGTCGCCTACGTTTGTTTGCTGTATAATACAACTAAAAAAAAGACGTGATTGCAAGAGTACTCTACTTTCCGTCAGTCACAGTACACATTTGTTTCCTCAAGATGTTGTGTATTTATGATAGGATCATTATGATAAATAATTTGATTGTCGGTTTACCGACGATCTCATATTAACCAGTCTTGTATGCTTATTTTCCTAAATTATACTAGACACGTTTAGAGAATTTCAGAGTAGGAGTCTGAAACTGTAATGTGTTCATGTTTACGGTAATGTACGCATACCCGTACATATATGCTGTATGTTTCTAGTAAATTTAATATCGCACTTAAATGCTTTTCCAAAGTGAAATTGTGAAAAAGGTGAGTCTCCAACATTGAATGTTGGTTAGGTGATGGCAGTTTTGAATTATTGATCTGGTGTTGCTGATGCTGTTATGTCTATGTTATGTTGCTATTGTTTATAAATATATATATTGACTAACTAACAACCGTGTTTTATATATATTCCATACCAAATGAGTTATAAGCGCCGATGTAGTGGCTTGATATAGGAGCGTACTTTGGTAAATAATATCTAAAAAAAGTTAAAGGATTTCTTTGCAAGTCAAGTTAAGTAGCAGCCTCGCATTGATCCTGAAACGTTCGTGTGTTCTGGTGGCGACATACATTAACTAAATATAGAGTTCAACATAAGGCGATAAATCATTTTTGCAAATGAACGTGAAGTGGGTAGTAGCAGTAGCAGCAGTAGCAGTAGCAACAGTAGCAGCAGTAGCAGTAGCTACTGCCAGCAGTAGCAGCAGTAGAGCACCATCTCAATAGGTATACTCATAACAAGTGTTTTCTTTGCGCAGTATTTTGCAAGCAGTAGGACCAGTAACAGCAGTGGTAATAGCTACTACTAGTATTAGCAGCAGTAGCAGTAGCTCATAGTAGCAGCTAGTTTCCATTTTTAACTTTCATGTTTAATACACAACCCTCAGCCGTTGTAGCAGTAACAGCAGTAGCAATAGCTAACCAAGGTGTAGCACCGCTAAATGTTAAAATATCTTCCGCTAAATGTTAAAACTTCCGCTAATTAAAAAAAATACTAAACTCTAAATGTTATACAATTTAACATATAGTGTTTAGTGGAATCCGTTAACCGCTAAATGTTAAAAGTCTACAAAGTATGTTCTGGTATGAACAGTGCTGCTTTAATCGACTCAGTTGCATGTTATAATGATATCATTACCAAAGAAACATTATTAAAATGCTGAACTGGGTCCAAATGTTCAACGTAGAACTGGCTTTGAATGTTGAACTCGGAACTGGGTCCGAATGTTCAATGCCGAACTGGATTCGAATGTTGAACGCAGAACTGACTTCGAATGTTGAACGCAGAACTGGGTCCCAATGTTAAACGTAGAACTGGGTCTGAATGTTGAACGCAGAACTGTGTCCGAATGTTGAACGACGAAATGGGTCTGAATGTTGAACGCAGAACTGGGTCCTAATGTTGAACGCAGAACTGTGATCGATGTTGAACGCAGAATGCAGAACGCAGACCCAACTTTACTCGCAAACAATGCTTTTTATCTTCCTTGCATGTTTACGACAATACATATATGACCATATATCACGTCACACAGTTGAAGTGGGTCATGTTTATGTGGGTTAGGTCGACCTCATGATAATTTGGTGTCAAAAGAGATAGTGCACACAGGGTACATCAGCATAATGCGGTGTCAAAAAATATAGGGAACATCAGGGTCGTAGCAAGAGTCTTACAAACAACGAAGTCAAATAAATTGCCGGTGTAGCGGGTTTTGTTAGGTGTAGTGGGTGAAAGGCTATGGCTTTGTTAGGTGTAGTGGGTGGAAGGCTATGGTTTTGTTAGGTGTAGTGGGTGGAGGGCTATGGTTTTGTTAGGTGTAGTGGGTGAAGGGCTATGGTTTTGTTTGGTGTAGTGGGTGGAAGGCTATAGTTGTGTTAGGTGTAGTGGGCGAAGGGCTATGGGTTTTTTAGGTGTAGTTTGTGAATGGCTGTGGGCTTGTTAGGTGTAGTGGGCGAGGGCTATGGTTTGTTAGGTGTAGTGGGCTAAGGGCTATGGTTTTGTTAGGTGTAGTAGGTGAAATGCTATGGTTCTGTTATGCGTAGTGGGTGAAGGACTATGGTTGTGTTATGTGTAATGGGTGAAGGGCTATGTTTTATTTAGATGTAAGGGGTGAATGACTATGGGTATGTGATGTAGGCGAAGGGCTATGGTTTTGTTAGGTGTAATGGGCTAAGGGCTATGGTTTTGTTAGGTGTAATGGGTGAAAGGCTATGGTTTTATTACGTGTAGTGGGCGAAGGGTTATGGTTTTGTTAGGTGCAGTGGGTGAAGGACTATGATTTTGTTAGGTGTAATGGGTGAAGGGATATGGTTGTGTTAGGTGTAGTGGGCGAAGGGCTATGATTTTGTTAGGTGTAGTGGGCGAAGGGCTATGAATTTGGTATGTGTAGTGGGTGAAGGGCTATGGTTTAGTTAGCTGTAGTGGGGAATGAGCTATGTGTTTTTAAGGTGTAGTGGGGAATGGACTTCGGGTTTGTTTCGGTGTATTGGGTGAAGGGCTACGGGTTTTGTTAACTGTAGTGAGTGAAGTAATAGGTTTTGGTTAGGTGTAGTGGCCGAAGGTCTGCGAGATTTGGTTAGGTGTAAAGGGTGAAGGGTTATGGGCTTGTTAGGTGTAGTGGGTGAAGGGCTATGGGTTTGTTAGGTGTAGTGGGTGAAGGGCTATGCGTTTGTTAGGTGAAGTGGGTGAAGGGCTATGGGTTTGTTATGTGTAGTGGGTGAAGGGCTATGGTTTTGTTAGGTGTAATGGGTGAAAGGCTATGGTTTTATTACGTGTAGTGGGCGCAGGGCTATGGTTTTGTTAGGTGTAGTGGGTGAAGGACTATGATTTTGTTAGGTGTAATGGGTGAAGGGATATGGTTTTGTTAGGTGTAGTGGGCGAAGGGCTATGGGTTTGGTATGTGTAGTGGGCGAAGGGCTATGGTTTTGTTACGTGTAGTGGGTGAAGAACTATGGTTTTGTTAGGTGAAGTGGGTGAAGTGCTATATGTTTTTAGGTGTAGTGGGCGAAGGGCTATGGTTTTGTTAGGCGTAGTGAGCGAAGGGATATCGGTTTGTTAAGTGTAGTGGGCGAAGGGTTATGGTTTTGTTAGGTGTAGTGGTGAAGGGCTATGGTTTTGTTCGGTGTATTGGGTGAAGGTCTGTGGGTTTTGGTTAGGTGTAGTAGGTGAAGGAATATGGTTTTGTTAGGTGTATTGGGTGAAGGGCTACGGGTTTTGTTAACTGTAGTGAGCAAAGGGCTATCGGTTTGCTAGGTGTAGTGGGCGAAGGGTTATGGTTTTGTTAGGTGTAGTGGTGAAGGGCTATGGTTTTGTTCGGTGTATTGGGTGAAGGTCTGCGGGTTTTGGTTAGGTGTAGTAGGTGAAGGAATATGGTTTTGTTAGGTGTATTGGGTGAAGGGCTACGGGTTTTGTTAACTGTAGTGGGTGAAGGCAATAGGTTTTGGTTAGGTGTAGTGGGCGAAGGTCTGCGAGATTTGGTTAGGTGTAAAGGGTGAAGGGGTATGGGCGTGTTAGGTGTAGTGGATGAAGGGCTATGGATTTGTTAGGTGTAGTGGGTGAAGGGCTATGCGTTCGTTAGGTGTAGTGGGTGAAGGGCTATGGGTTTATTATGTGTAGTGGGTAAAGGGCTATGGGTTTTGGTAAGCTGTAGCGGGTAAAGTTCTGCGGGTTTTGGTTAGGCGGATTGGGCGAAGGTCTATTGATTGTCACCTTTAGTGTAGATTGTTACCTTTAGTCCCAAAAGTGTTACTTTTAGTGCAGTTTGTTAAATTTAGTGCAGTTGTTACATTTAGGGTTCAGCAAGAATCTGATTTTAACTTTTGAGAAATAGACATAGCTTTGTGAATCGTGTTGTGCACCTCGTGATTCTCCATTTGAAGCTCATTTTACCCATACACTTCATGTTAACACCTCATTTACTTCAACTAGCTACATGTGCACCCGATTACGAACAAAAACTAGTTTATTTATTCAAGATGTTGTTTTTTTCCAAGGAATATAAATTCTTAAGGGTATCTTGTGCGGTTTGTTTACAATTATGGTCTGTATATTTGTGCAGAGGGGAGAAATATGTGTTACGTGGTAGAAATTACACCACTAACTTAATTCGAGACACTTTGAATTGTGAAAAGAATGCATATTTTTTTAATTGCTCAACCGTAAGAAGAAGACACCTGATATTTCTGAACTTTTAAACTGTGCTAATATATTCATAACGATAAAACGCAATAATAATGACAACATTAATCGGGGCGGATACAAGATTTGAGATTACGGGAACGCAACTTTTAAAAAACAATTAACCTAATACACACACGTTTTTTTCACCTTGTTTAAACCCCCAGCGGCGTTTCTTGCCCCTGACCGTTCCAAGGCGGTAGCCTATTGTCAACCCTTTTGTGTTTGTGATGTCATATCTTGCCTTTTATTTATCTTTATAGTTGTTGTTTGTTTCTGTGTTTGTTTGTGTTTGACTGTCGTCCTTGAATTCTTCTTTTCCTTTCGATGTTTAGCTCACCTGAGCACGAAGTGCTCAAGGGTGAGCTATTGTGATCACTCTTCGTCCGTCGTCTGTCGTCTGTCGTCAACATTTAGCTTGCTAACACGATAGAGGCCACATCATTTCAGCAATCTTAACCAAGATTTCCCAGATTGTATATGACCATGATGTCTCGGACGAGTTCGATAATGGGACTAGTAATACCAGAGTTATGGCCCTTGAATTAGAAAAAAATTGCAGTTTTTCATCTTGTTTACACGATAGATGCCACACTTCTTGAGCAATCTTAACCAAACTTGCACAGATTGTATATGACCATAAGATCTCGGACGAGTTCGATAATGAGCCAGATCGGACAAGTAACAGAGTTATGGCCCCTGAATTAGCAAAAACATGCAGTTTTACATGTTGTTAACACAATACAGGCCACATTTCTTGAGCAATCTTAATCAAACTTATGCAGTTTTTTTTTTATTATTATTATTATTATAATTTTTTTTTTTTTTTTATTCAACGCCGTGTTGTATTTGACGAAACTTAGCAGGAAACATTGGTATGTGATGTCTAGTTGTGCATATTGCGCTTTCTTCCGGTTCGTTGATTTTTGACGGCCTGTTGACATTTTTACTTTAATTTTGTTTTGTCGGCGCTACTCCTCCTTAACGTCTTGTTGGATTTCGACGAAACTTGGCAGGAAGCATTGGTAAGATGTCTAGTTGTGCATATCGCGTTTTTGTTCCGGTTTGCCGATTTTGACGGAGTTATGGCTCTTTGACATGTTTTTTACTTTACATTTCTTGTCGGCACTACTCCTCCTTAACAGCTTGTTGGATTTCTGCTAAATTTGGCAGGAAGCATCAGTATGATGTCTAGCTGTGTGAATAGCTGTATATCAATGAAATCTTGCACAAGTTAAAAAAAACCCAGCTATATCTTATTAGTAATGACAGAGTTATAGCCCTTGATTTATTGAAAAATGCTATATTGTATTTTCCTTTGTAATGTTAAATCTGTAACTACTTCATAATGTTAAATATGCAGCTATTCATTTTTTATCTGATCTTTACCAAATTTGTTTACAATGTTAATATCAATAAAAGCTTAAACAAGTTGCCTGATTCATATCCATTCATATACCCGCCCCCACCCCAATCATTTTTTTTCTTTCTTTTTTTAATTATTATTTATTTATAATTATTGCTTTTATTCTCCAGATCCCACTGGTAACGCTGGAGTTATGGTCCTTTCATTGTTAAAAAATTCCAAAATTTCCATTGTTTATTATTTTATTATTTTATTTAATAATTTATTTATTGTATATATATATATTGCTTCAGAGTAATCACATGTAACATTATAAGAACCAATCAATCATATTAATTCGACAGTATTTTCTTTTGTATACACTATTTGAATAGTTTAACGTAATATGGATTTAAATTATTTTGCAGTATATGTGGCTAGTATTCTCAACCTTCAGGTCAGTAGACAAATAGTAGAAGCCATTTGGTTAGTTACACCATAGATTCGTATTAAATAGTATATGACACATGTTACGATGTGTAAACTACGGTGTTCCGTTAGGGCCATCGTGCCATCATGGCATCGTACCATTGTCATCGAACCATCGCCATCATACCATCGCCATCGTTACACTGTACAATCGCGCATCGACTTGTAAACGTCGATACGCGATTGTACAATTGGGTAACGGAACACCGTAGCAAACTGACTGGTTCCGATCATCTCTGTTGTGTGTAGTATCGTGTAAATGTAAATGTATGTAAATAATGAGACGGTAATAAACTATTAAATCAGCTGTTTAGATGTGGCATTAATTAAAAATGAACAAGAAATATACTATTAAATACAGTAATTAAGAATAGTTTATCAATATATAGATACTAATGCGTCGTCACTAAACTCATGTTTACTAAATGTCCTTTTATTTATAATGTCTCCTGTTGCCCTTAACAAACATTTACAAACGTCAAATGGCGATGCCATGCTTGCTGCCAGACCCTTCACCACTACACAAACTGCTTGATTACCCTTCGCTTAGGAAGAACGTTACCAGTACCCCCAGTATCTATTAATTTTGTAAATAACTAAAACATTTGCAACTCATTAAGCAAAGTCAGACGGAACCGGACAGTAGTCTTCATCATAGCTCTGCGTATCATATTTTACCATGGAATTTTATTTATATGCCAATGTATCTTGTCCGTTATCTAGTATGTATCGTTTATCATCATAAGCTGATAAACTGTTTTTATTTATTGCATAGCTGCTTATGTTATGTTTTTGTGATCTAATGACTTTCATATCATGCTGAGCTTCTGTTGCCGTAAACAAAATCTTTTTGTAATCATCATGTGCTATCTGTTTTTTAACAACACACTTTTTAACACCCTTACATTTCTTTGTACTAACCTCATTGTCTATCATATACGAATATAGTTTACTTCGCAACCCAACAAATTCAACAATGGGTATTCCACAAGTTTCATCTTTCATCTTGCCCATAACTTTTTTATTATCATTTTTTATAAACACCTTTTGTTTTTATTAATTCTAACTTGTCGCCAGAGTATTCCTGAGAGGTATACTGAAACGACGGAACGTTTTTTACTAGTTTATCTAATGACTGAGACATAAACTGGAAACTGTCAACATAAACTGGAAACTGTCAATAAACACTAAACTTTTTCCTAACATGAAAGCCATATATTTTTCCATGTTATTTGGTATAACATTTATGCTTTTTTCAAACTTTCCGATGTGCATCA
This sequence comes from Cyrtodaria siliqua, assembly GCA_037043455.1. NCBI lineage: Eukaryota > Metazoa > Mollusca > Bivalvia > Adapedonta > Hiatellidae > Cyrtodaria > Cyrtodaria siliqua. The sequence continues at coordinate 74,570 of JAWPHD010000532.1, read as the reverse complement.
TTATAAAGTGAGAATCATAACCTCTCAATTTATGAAACACAACAGGTATTTTTTCAGTCAGTTTGAAATTAATATTACATATACTGTGAGCGCTTCCTCTATACTTTCCAGTTATATGACAATGATCCCTGACTTTTCTGATGAAGTTTTTATATGCCACTGTATGACCCGCGTTACCTTTTCCGAGAGTTGTTACAAAACCATGACCGCAAATATGACATGATTTAGATTTTTGGAATCTAGCTTCTTCTTCTCTTGACATCACCAAATCTTTCTTAAAATGCGTATTCATATGCGTTTTTTTGCACCACTTTTCTTCTTCTATCATTTTTTCTAAAAACTTGTAAACAGCATTTGGTCCTCTAAACGTTACAACTGGTTTTGAATATTGATCATCATAACAACAAACAACTTTATACCCATAACTACAATCAGTATGTTTTTGATATGCTTCTGTATGTGATTGTTTAGGATTGTTTGATGCTGAAGAAATACTTTCGGTTACTGCTTCAAAATCAGCATATATGACAAAGGGAACCATTAGTTGCCTTTTATAGTTTTTGAAATAAACTTTTTTATCTTTGCCTGGCATCTCTACTGCTTGCTTGCCATTATATGAAAGACAAACAAGCTTATGTTTTTCTAAAACTCTTTCTAATGTAAAGCATTGGAGGCATGTTTTACAAAACCATTTTTTTCCATTATGTGCTGTTTGATTATACATCAAACTGTTAACGTTTTTAATCCACACATAATGATTTTTTTCTTCTTCAGTGATTAAAAGCATATCACAAGTTTCTTTTGCTTTGTTTTTTGATATGTGCAAAGGGTATACTTGATTATTTTCATATCCAAATATGTTAAAACAAATGTTGTTTTGCTTTTCTATTTTTCGGATTTGTTGAATTGTAACAGGAAATGTTATTCCCTTGTAATCAAGATCATCAATATGATTTTTATACTTTGTTATTCTTTGTGGTTTATTATTGGCAGGGAATTTATAAGCTAAATGGCACCATCTAAAACATCCGTTATCTTTTTCATTTTTTATATTTATTAAACCTTTTTTGTGATGTTGCAGTTCTTTTGGTAATGCTAAATACGAGCTACCTCGCAAATGCTTGTACTTTACTCGATTTATGTAGTGCGCATCAACTATTGAAACTTTCCAACCACTTCCGTCAGAAATCCATGCATCAATGTATTCCAGTATTTGCAAAAATGCTTTAGTCAGCGCATCAACAATTTGAGTTTTGTTTATGACTAATTCTGCTTTGGAAGCAAAATAAGCTATTTTATAAGTGGTTGGTATTTTATGTATCCGTGAAAAAACATAAATTTTTAATAGGCACATTTAAATTAATTTATGATGACTAAATACCTGGATAGAGTTTTGATAAATGGTTATTTCGTATAATTGTGCCGTTATTTTGCGGGATAGTGCTGTTAAATCTGGTATTTCTTTCGTTGATAACAACTTCCGCACGCACGCACGCACACACGCACACACACATACCAACAATACTATTTCCCTATATATATATATGTTTTTATTGTACATACAATTACATACAATAATTTATAGCTTTTATGTTAAAAGGACTAGTGGATTGCCACTAGTCCTTTTAACATAAAAAGAAATACAATTGGATTTAGAGAATGCATAAAAAGTTATTCAATGATTAAGAAATAAGCTTACTCTAGGATCGCCATATTAACGGCAGCTGTTCGTTGGACAATTAAACTTGAAAGGTTTTCCTCGGACTGCCTTATTGTTATTCTCATGATCAGTACGTGCTATGTCTTGTCCAAAAGGCGAAGAAGAACACGGTTACATTCAGTATCCTGTGTATAAAAGCCTACGGTGATATAGAGACTTCGTTACATCGTAATGTGCGCAAAAAACAACAACAACAGCAACAACAACAACATCACCAGCAGCAGCAGCAGCAGCAGAAGCAGCAGCAGCAGTAGCAAGAAGGAGATGCTGTTCCTGAAAGTATGGCGTTTATGCGATTTCTTTCATAACGACATCGTCGAGTCATTTAAACAGCACTGTTGTACAATTCGATGCTTTACAGATATAATTCTGAGGTTAACGGATTCCACTAAACGCTCAATGTTAAAATGTATAATATTTAGCGGTTAGTAAATGTTTAACATTTAGCGGAAGTTTTAACATTTAGCGGAAATGTTTTAACATTTAGCGTAACATTTATAATATTTAGCTGTGGTTTTAACATTTAGCGGAATTTTAACATTTAGCGTTGCTACACAAGGCACAGACTTCCAGAAAGTGTCAGCGCGCTGTGCGCACGCATGGCGAAAATATAGCAGTAGCAGTAGCAGCAGTAACAGTATTAACTTCTAGTTAACCCCTTTCGCAACCATCATATGTAATCACCGCTTCGCCAAATAATATCATGGTTTGTTCTCTATCGTTACTGCTGTAACTTGTCAGCTACTGCTAGCAGTAAGAGCAGTAGCAGCAGTTGCAATAGCTACTACTAGCATTAGCGCCAGTAGCTACTGCTGCAACTAGTAGCTACTGTTAGCGTAATAACAATAGCAGTAGATCATAGTAGCAATTAGTTTCTCTTTTTAACCTTCTTGTTTAATGCACAACCCTCACCAGTAGTAGCAGTAGCAGCAGTAGCAGTAGTTAAGGTAGCTGGCGCTGTTACTCGGGAATAATTAAAATCGCGTATTGTGACAATGTTTTACCTGTATGTAGGTTATTGTTTCGGTTTTCCATCAGTTCTAATTTTAAATTGTTTAAAATAAACATCGGATTCCTAAATAGCGCCCTCTGGTGGTGCCTATTTTTACGACGAATTTTACCGTTTTCGTACGGGAAATGTACTAGAATTTAGTCAAAAGTTAAAAAAAATCACATCATTTGGAAGCACAATGATTTATAAACGTAATGCAAGTAATATATTTAAAAATCAGCTATATCTCTTTATCGTGTGTGCATTTCTTTACGTCAGGGGTACCACGCGGCGACTACAAAATTGTGAGGATTTTTACATGTTATCGCTTTTTTACTTAAAAGTAAGCGTGGTGACATATACATTTTTCTATGCCATCACATTCGTTGGAATTTCCCGCTTTGATAAATGTAAAAATAAAGAGGGGTCGTCGAGTCAGATTTTTATCAAATAAACTTTTAAAGTTTATAGAAAGTATTAAAATTACGGCGTCGTTTTATAGTTTTCCTTAAAATGACGTTGACGTCAGTCACTCGCAAATTGAGATACATGTACTTTCCTATTGTTTCCACGCAGAATGCGGGATACAACGCTAATAGTTATAATTGTGTAAGTCTATATCGGTAATGCCTATATATATTACATACTATGTTCGTGAATAAGTATTTTTGTATTTATTTATTTATTACTTCATTCTGATATTAAGACACGCCGTTATGCTGTAGTTGTTTCGAGTGTTCATCAATCGTAATAAAAAAGCAAGTGTATATTCGCAGGCGGTTACTAGTTTAAAAGTATGCTTAAAAGTATGCTTAAAAGAATTAAAACACGTGTTTTTTTTACGTTAACGGAATTGATTAGTTTTAGTCAACGAATACTAGATGCATTCGATGATATATACTAAAAGGAAAAAGAAACGCGACACGGGCATTTCCGCTATATATTGTATATACAATATGCCGCTGTTACTCGAATGGCACATGGCCACGTAAGATCTTTCCTTTCGGACAGAAGACTAAAACAACACGTAACACTGCAAATAGTATTTCTGTAAAGTTTCATTATTGACAGTATACGCGTTTGGCTCAGCATGTGAGCAAACTTAGGATGCAAAATTTTGCAAACACTTTACGTTAAATACATTACTGAACTGGCTCAAATTTTCAAAGAGGAACTTTAACATTTATGAATTTCTTGTTACAACGTATACTGTGATTAAAACGTCTGCAACATCACAGTTGTGTTCATTCTCTAACTAACTGCAACTTTTTTTCCTTGGAATATATATGGAATTAAGTGTGCAGTATATACAATATACAGCGGAAATTCCCGTGTCGCGTTTCTTTTTCCTTTCAGTATATGTACAGTTGAAACTCATATCGATATAGTTTTACCTATTATCTCGATATCTTTTCGGTCCCGTGTTCTTTGTTAAATACTTTTTTGTCTCGTTTTTTATATCTCTTTATTTCTTATCTTTGCAAAGAGAAACAAATAGTAATAGACAGCTATCCTGCATGACATAGACACATACACTGAAAACCGAATCAGCACTTATATTATATACTGAAAGGAAAAAGAAACGCTTAATGGGTATTTCCGCTATATAGTGTACGTTTAATATGCTACTGCTAATCGAATGGTACAGGGCGACATTAGACCTGTCCTTTCGGAAAGAAAGTTTAAACAGCACCGAACACAACAATGGTTATCCCTTTAAACATTAAACGTTTCATTATCGACAGAATGCGCATTTGGCCCATGCAGAAAAGCAAACTTAGGCTTTAAATGTTGCAATATATTAACATTAAACACAATACTGAAATGGCTTCACTTTTTCAAGCGAAACTTCAACATGAATGCATTTAGTGTAACAAAGTATACGTTTATTAAAAGGTCTACTACATGGCAGTGTTGTTCTTTCTGTAATTAGCTGTAGCCCCAATTTGTACAAAACACGTTGAAATATATCTGGAATAATTACGTGAAATAAGTTGTGTATAATAGTGTAGTATAGGCAATTTTGTGAGTATGCGTTTATTTTTTCCTTTCAGTATATGAACGATAACAACTATTTAATGAATCGGACGCTTCCTATTTTACGGATACTTTCTAGAGACATGGATTGTTTATTCCCAGTCTATACATTATACCATTAGTTATGACAATGATGTGTTTGGGTGTTTAAAGTCATGTGTTGCATATCCCGTCTATTTCTGAATTTAATACATGTATATTCATAACCATTTTCCAATCATTATTTTGTGTTTTGCTATGCGGTGCCTATTAATATATATGTGTGTATGTATTATTTCCATATGATGGCATGTATACGAATTGAGCGAATAAAAAGAATAATTGATTTGATATTTGTATCGATTTGAATCGATCTTACCCAAACAGCAACTTTGACAACATGCTGTTTAAGACGGGTCGCAAACAGATAACAAACAAAATAACACGAGTAAAATTTGCAACTTAAACAACTTTACTTCTTACAACATATTTAATGAATTAAACAGTTCAATAACATTAACACACGATCTTGAATTAGTTACCAATAATAATATAAAGTAAACGTCGAGCGTCAAAACTCGTGACGTCAACGTCATTTTAAGGAAAACTATAAAACGACGCCGTAATTTTAATACTTTCTGTAAACTTTAAAAGTTTATTTGATAAAAATCTGACTCGACGACCCCTCTTTATTTTTACATTTATCAAAGCGGGGAATTTCAACGAATGTGATGGCATAGAAAAATATATATGTCACCACGCTTACTTTTAAGTAAAAAAGCGATAACATGTAAAAATCCTCACAATTTTGTAGTCGCCGCGTGGTATCCCTTACGTAAAGACATGCACACACGATAAAGAGATATAGCTGGTTTTTAAATGTATTACGTGCATTACGTTTATATATCATTGTGCTTCCAAATGATGTGATTTTTTTTAACTTTTGACTAAATTCTAGTATATTTCCCGTACGAAAACGGTACAATTCGTCGTAAAAATAGGCACCACCAGAGGGCGCTATTTAGGAATCCGATGTTTATTTTAAACAATTTAAAATTAGAACTGATGGAAAGCCGAAACAATAACCTACATACAGGTAAAACATTGTCCCAATATACGCGATTTTGATTATTCCCGAGTAACACCGCCAGCTACCTTAACCAAGGCACAGACGTCCAAAAAGTGTCAGTGCGCTGGGCGAACATACAGCGAAGATATAGCAGTAGCAGAAGCAGCAGTAGAGCAATAGCAGCAGTAGCAACAGTATCATCACCATAATTATATTGTTTGTTTCTACTTTTATTTTTAACCATCACGTCTAATAGAAAACACATCATGCGTTTACACTGCTTCGCCAAATAACATCATGGTTTAAATGTTTTGTTCTCTACCGTTACTGCTGTAACATTTTAGCTTAGAAGTAACAGTAGCAGCGGTATCTACTACAATAAGTAGCAGCAGTAGCAGTATTAACTGCTGGTAGTAGCATCAATAGGAAAGTAGCAGCGGTAGCAGCAGTAGCATCACCATTCAATAGGTATTCTTATCTCGCTAGTATTTCTTTTTCTTTCTACGCTCCCGTTTTATCCATCATGTTTATATATTTGTTTCCCTATAGTTAATCCTGTGACTTTTTAGTTACTGCTATCAGTAGGAGCAGTAGCAGTAGCTACTACTCTACTGCTACTAGTAGTAGCAACAGCAGTAGCCGTATCATACTACTTCTAGCAGTAGATGCAGTGGAGCAGTAGAAGCACGGTCAGCAACATCTACTTTCCATTTTGAACCATCATGTTTTATAGACAACCTCTTTCGCACTTCGTTCTTTACCGTTACTGTTGTAACTTAGTAAAAAAAAAAGTTCTTGTTGTCGGATAACGAGTGTCGCCGGCGGGAAGATCAACTTCATAGAAATGCAGTCTCACGGATTTTAAAAGAATGATGGCTAACCTACTAATATCAGGTTTACCACCACCAATTACATGTAAACCTCTCTCGAATGTAGTTCCTATAATAAAAAGTAATCCCTCCTTTTTCGATGGAAATGGGCATTATAAGTAGGGGAAAACTGCCCATTTCTATTCGATTTTGTGGTCATATGTATAAGAAGCGTATTAATAGGTTTTACTGGATCACTGATGAACATTTTCGAAATTTCGACTCTATGCTTACACTTTGTGAGCAATGAAAACAGTCGATCAATAAAAACAGCTGTACCCTTGAGCTGTTTAGTAATCAAACAAGAACTTTCTTACATGTCTTGTGACCCCACGTTTTCTGGTGATTTTTCAAGTGGAAAAATAGTTTTCAATATGAACATTACACTGCTGCATTATCCATACTTGAGTTGAATTTGCAGCAAATCATTAATATGTGACACTTTAACATTGGTGTCTATGGGGAAAATAATTGGTGCTTTCATACCTATCACCCCACTTGAGATTGTTTATTGCAGTTTTTGTTCTACTGCTGTAGTACTGAAGTTTGTACTCCGTTACACTTGAACATGCGTTTTTGTCGGATTACGGATGTTGCCGGTGGATAGATCAACCTCATAGATACGAGGTCTCACCGGTTTATTACAGCTTGATGGCCGAGCTACTAATATCACCCTGTTTGAAATTCTTTATCGACGTTTTAGTTCTACTGCTTTATTACTGAAGTTTGCACTGAAATAGACTCAAAATGGCGTTTTTGTCGGATTTCGAGTATTGCCGGCGGGCAGATCAACCTCATAGACACGCGGGCTCAGTGGTTTTTTAAAATCTACTAACAGTGCTACTAATATCACACCACTTGAGACCGTTTATTGCAATTTTAGTTCTAATGCTGTATGATTGAAGTTCCAACAGTAGTAAAAAAGGCGTCTTGTCGTCATATAACGAGTGTTGCCGGAGGAACTATCAACCTCCTAGACATGCGGCCTCACCGGATTTTTAAAGCCTGATGAACAGCCTACTAATATCATCCCACTTGAGATTGTTTATCGCAGTTTTTGTTCTACTGCTGTAGTACTGAATTGTCTACTCCGTTACACTTAAACATGCGTTTTTTGTCGAATTACGGGGTTGCCGGCGAAATGATCAACCTCATAGATAAGTGGTTTTTTAAAGCATGATGGCCGGGCTACTAATATCACCCAGTTTGAAATCAATTATCGACGTGTTAGTACTACTGCTGTATTACTGAACGTTGCACCGATTGTCACCCCACTTGAGACCGTTTATCGCAATTTTGGTTCTACTGCTGAATGATTGAATTTCTGTAAGTAGTAAAAAAGACGTATTGTCTGCCTGCAACACCCGTAATCCGACAAAAAACGCATGTTCAAATGTACAGGTGTACACACGTCATCAGGCTTTTAAAATCCGTGTGACCGCATGTCTATGAGGTTGATCTTCCGGCGACAATCGTTATCCGACAACAAGCTCTTTTTTTTCTAAGTTTCAACAGTAACGGTATAGAACGAAGTGCGAAAGAGGTTGTCTATAAAACATGATGGTTAAAAAGGAAAGCAGAAACAACAATAGATGTTGATGATAGTGCTTATACTGCTCTACTGCATCTACTGCTAGCATTAGATACTGCTTCTGCTGCTGCTACTACTAGTAGTAGCTACTGCTCCTACTGCTAGCAGTAACTAAATAAAAAGTCACAGCATTAACGGTACGAATTCAAATATACTAGATATTAGCGAAGCGGTTGTATTATAAAACATGATGGTTAAAAAGGGAACGTAGAAAGAAAAAGAAATAATTTGGCGAAGCAGTGTAAACATATGATGGTTGCGAAAGGGATTTTCTATAAAACGTGGTGATGATACTGTTGCTACTGCTCCTATTGCTATACCGCTACTACTGCTAGCAGTAGCTACTGCTAGTGCTATATCTTCGCCGTGTGTGCTATATCTTCGCCGTGTGTGCACCCAGCGCGCTGACACTTTTTGGACGTCTGTGCCTTGGTTTGTGTAAAACATGAAGGTTAAAAAGAGAAACTAACTGCTACTAAGAGCTACTGCTACTGTTGTTACGCTAACAGTAGCTACTGCTACTATAGTAGTAGCTGTTGTCACTGCTGCTACTGATCCTATTGCTAACAGTAACTGAAAAGTACAGCAGTAACGGTAGAGAACAAAACATATAAACCATGATATTATTTGGCAAGGCGGTTGTGTAAACATATCATGGTTGCGAAAGGGGTTGTCTGTTACACATGATGGTGGTAAAGTAGAAACAGGTTATTTGCGCAAAGGAAACATACTTGCGATGAGTATACCTATTGAGATGGTGCTCTACAGCTGCTACTGTTAGCAGTAGCAGTAGCAGTACCTACTGCTACTGTCTTTCAATAATGAATTAAGTAAGTCGAGGACAGCACAGGATGCGCGGACAATTAATAATGTTAAAACTGAACTGACGTTTGAGGTTTGGGAAAACAAATGTAACTGATACTTATACTAACACTAGTTTAAGAAACTAACCCGCGAAATAACGGCAAAACTCCATCCAGGTGTTCAGTATATATGTGCCGACTAAGAGTATAGGAATTTTTCACGGGTTCTTAAAATACCCGTGAATGAATATGCCTAAATTGAATTATGAGTTGGTATTCTTAATTCAACGTTCCAGTTTTGGGGTTTGATCTGGCTCATAAAGGCTTTTAAATCGTGTCTATAGAGATTGGATTCTCAAACGGATGATATGTAAGTTATATATATATCGCTACATTAATTCAACTGAGTAACTAATTATCAGGATAGTCTGCAGTATGACTCTTAACTTCTTCAATATCATACGACTATCCTATATCATTATATATACACCTTCTTATTCAACACACTCCGTGAATTTTGTTTTAAACAGTTTGAAGTTTTTGTTCCTGTTTTAAAAATAAGATTAATCGAGTCGGTGTATGGGGTATGTGGTACAGTCATGTCATTCACAACTCTAAATATAACGTTTTGTATAGCAAAATATCACGACCTAAGTTATTCCCTTTGTGTCTCGCCGTATATTATTTAAACTTAAATAAGTAATATTTATAGCATAATCGATACACTCGAAAAAACATCTACCCTTATTACAAATCATCTACTGACGCATTGGTTATTGCACCATAGCTCTAATGGTTTTCCTTTGAAGCAATGCGTCAGTAGATGATTTGTAATAAGGGTGGATGTTTAAGTAGAGGAGTAGTACACTAAGGTAGTGCTGTACCATAGCTCTAATGGTTTTCCTTTGTTCTTGCTAATGATATAATTTTCATAAACCTGAAGGTCTGAGCCTAAACCGTGCTATAACTGCCGGTATATTTCAGCCTGTGGCCCTCGAGAAGCAGTATAAATCGCATATACTTGAAAGAGTATGCTATAAATATTACTTTAAATGACCTGATTTCCTTTACATGACTATAGCGTCATTGTTATGATTTAACGCGTTTTATTGCATATTTATAAAAACAAGAAAGGATGACAGGAGATCACAATTTTTTACATCATAGGAGTAGTCTCTGCCATTGATATTAATATATTCCATATAATCATGTAAGCCATTTATGTTCAGCGTTGTTACTATAGCGATGGGAAACTAATGTAACTATAAGAATTGAAATGCATGTTTTCGGCGTTTATGCGGTTTCAAACGCGCTTCATGGCATTTAAAATGTATATAAAAATTCTTAAATGCATTTAAACATGAATGGACGTTATATATAAGCCTATCATAATTGTCGTAAACATAGGTTTAAATCCTGTGTAACCACTATAAAATGCATAGATGAATACATGCCAGTTTAAAAGTGTAACACATGGTTTTATTGACCTATATACTGAAACGCAAAAGAAACGCAAACACGGGAATTTCCGCTTTATAGTGTATGTACAATATGCTGCTGTTAATCGAATGGTAAATGGCTACGTAAGACCTTTCCTTTCGGAAAAAATATACTAAAACAACACATAATACAGCAAATAGTTTCATTAATCACAAAGTACGCGTTTGGCTCAAGCATGTGAGCAAACTTAGGGTGCAAAAGTTTGCAAACTCTTTACGTTAAATACAGTACTGAACTGGCTCAGTTTTTCAAACAGGAACTTCAACATTTATGAATTTCTTGTTACAAGGTGTAGTGTGATTAAAGCGTCTACAATATCACTGTTGTGACCTTTCTGTAATTAACTGCAACTTTTGTTTTTACGAAACATGTTGGGATTTCTTTGGAATATTATGTGGAATTAAGTGATAGCGGAAATGCCCGTTTTGCGTTTCTTTTGCGGTCAGTATATGTCAGAGCTCTACCTTTTCCAAAGTGTTTCGTGCTTCGTGTTTCCGAACATGGGTTGCTATAGTTATAGGAACGTTTTAATAAGGCAGGATGCATCTAAATATCGAGAAAATCTGGGAAAACATACACTAGAGATTGAATTATCATTTATAAAGATATGAAATCTCTATGATGTTAACTATTTTGAGTCTCAGAAAATTCTGACTGCACCTCTTACTTTCGATATATGCTGGCATACGTTGACTATGAACCTGCAAAACATGCTGTATTGATGATTGTCAAAATTAAAATATATTACACAATTCAATTTATGTATGATAATTGAATTAAAACCTTAATAAGCAAATCATTACACAGTAGCGAACATCTTAGTATCACATTACGTGGTCCGAGTATTACCTTTCATACCCCAGCCAACCCTTTTTCCATGAAGCGAAAACGGGGTTGGCTTGGGTATAAAACCAACCTTAATTTCAGCTTAAAAAGTTTGCATTGTAAAATTAAAACATTTAGTAGGTACTTTTAAACAGGTTATCGCATTTTTTCAGTAATAAATGTTTTAAACATGTTTTATTGTCGAAGTATCCGTTATAAAACATGTAAAAGGCTGCTAATATAAGCTTTCCCATCGCTTAATGGAATTAAGGAGGGACCACGTAATGGTGTGTGATTTATTATTTCTGTAAAGTCATATTAACCAGTTATTAATAACTAGATTCAGTGACTACAGCTTAACTTTCGCTAAATGTACTTATCCTTATTGCAAGTGTTTGCATAGAACAGCAATAAACTATCAAACTTTTATTTATAAATCTGCAGTAGACGGGTGGAAATGAAATATACCTGTTGACAGTCACACCTTGTATAACGACACTTAATCGAGGTTATGTGCAGCATACACATTTTTTTACACCCGATCGCGTTCGTTATTAAGGTGGTAAACAAGCGGCGGGCCTAAATGGGGAATATCTCGCGGAGGGCCTAAATGGGGAATATCTCAATTAGGCATTCGTCAATAACTGCACTTTTTGTATTAAATTAGTTTGTTTAAAATATATGTGATATGAAAAAAGGATTTGTCCCGGTCAAAACGGCCAAACGCGAAGACTATCAATAAATAATATAGCATATTTGTCATCGTGATATTGACCCCTGTGTACCATCTTAAACAGTTACGCAAGACTTGTAAAGTGTTTCAATTGAATACCTGTTCCTTGTTTCGAACTATTACGTTATATTTAACTGCGTGTGTTGAGATAAGGTACATTAAGAATATTAATTTATTTGTAGTGTGTTAGAGTGTTCAATTTGTTTGTATGGTGTTTTACGTCATTTTCAACACATAGAGTGTTCAAGGATTACTGAATGATGCATGATCGTCAATGGTACAGATATATGATCTATATATTTATATTAGGTAAGTATCGTTTCTGTAATACTTATTTTGTATCGTCACAAATTATTCCTTTTTATAGTAATGTATTTATCTTCTAACATTTTTTTTTAAAATAAAATGTTACTTAACGTTTTATTTCACATATCATATTTAATTATTCTTTTTAACAGACACCAATTATTATAAATATAACTGTTATATCGTACTGTATGTATTGTGATTAGTGGTATATTAGTTTAAACAAGACAATTAGTGGATTACTGTGGTGAAGTGGTAGAGCGTCAGACTCAGGATCGAAGGGTCGTGGGTTCTATCCCCGCCATGATCATATGTGTTGTGTCCATGACCAAGACACTTTATCTGCATTTGCTTAGTACTGGTTATACCTCAGGAATACATCGATGGTGATTAAACTAAGTTCAGAGAACTTTCGATTCAATCGATGTAAAACAAATAATATTAAACTAAACAAGTAAATGGTAGCATACCATTCATCATTGTGTATTTGTATACGATATATTGTAAGAGTATGCAGGTTATCCAAGATTTATTATGGAACGCCATGACTGTCTTATGATGTTGCCCATTAATATATTCAGTGCTTCTTTCGTGATATGCAGTGCATTTTTAATTATATGTGACCATATATGTGGTAAATAAATCGTTATATATGGTAGAAACATATTTATATGCAGTAGATTAATCATCATATGCGATAGATAAGCCATTGTATGTAGTAGATAAACTATTATATGCAGTCCAGTTTACATTATATGTAGTGCAGTTATTACTATATGCAGTAGTTTATCTAATATATGAGGTCCTTTGAACATTATATGAAGTATGTTTGTATTTATATGCAGTGCTTCTGTTGACTTTGTATGTGGTACATTTTCTAATATACGTGGTGGATACGTCTTTATGTTCGGTGATTTCAACTGCATTATATTCGGTACAAACGGCTTTATACGTGGTGCAAGGGTACGGTTCTCGGATTCCTATGTATACTACCCCTCTATCTGAGTCGGCTAGGAAGATAATGTTTATATGAGCCGTTAGACAACGATTCAGTTAATGCACAATACTATAGTTGTGTTCCATTTAAACGACGTGTCAGTTATAGTGCTTAATACTGTGACATTTAATGTTTTGTAAAATTGCATATAACTTTTCATATTTTTTTATTTATTTTTTTTTACATTAAAAATGAAAAAGATTGTTATCGATCAGAAGTTAATACAGACTAGACGGTGATCTAGGACATGACAGTTAACATAATTGAACATTACATTGTCTGTATGTAACAAGATATGAGGCGATTCAGTTAATGCACACTACTATAGTTTTGTTCCATTTATTAAGACGTGTCAGATATTGTGCATAATACTGTGACATTTAATGTTTTGTAAAAGTGCATATAACTTTTCTTCTTTTTTTTTTTACATTATCGATCAGAAGTTAATACAGACTAGACATTACAGTTAACATGATTGAAATTTACCCTTTCTGTATGTAGCAAGATGGACCAAGTGGAGACAACTCACCAAGGGAGAAGCAAGAATAAATAACTTTACACATTTATTTACAACAAGATGAATATATATACAAATGAATATCAATGACAAAGTAGAAATATCAACGTGTTTAAAGCATTTAAATACACGTTATATGAATCACTATTCACTATCTTATCTTAATTAAGAATTAGACTGTTCGGTTTTAATCAAACTGAATATCTGTATTTATATAATAAAACTATATTAAAGGGAATGTAGCGACACAGCCACACCATCTTTATTATTGAGAGTTCTGAACTACTGGAATAAGGGTGAAAGAATTATCAAAATCGGATGATAAACAAAGAAGATATGATCATTTGAAGTTTCTGTTGAAGCGGATATAGAAGCGGCCATTTTGAGAGCTATGACATCATGGTTCTAAATGAACATATATATGGAATATTTATAAATATGAAAATTTACTGATTTAAAGGAAAAAAATGACAGCAACTATATGAAAAATATGTAATACTTTAATGGCAATAATGCTGTAAATGACCAGTAAAAAAAATTCCTTCATTTGCAGTGATTTTCTTCGTTTTAAATGATATTTGTCAATAAACCATATATGGTAATATGGAACTATGATGTCATAGTTCTAAAAATGGCGGCTCCCATATTCGTTTTAGAACAACCTTTAAATGGTCAAATCTTTTTTGTTTATCATCCGATTTTGATAGTTCTTTCACCTTTTTCCAAGATTTTCAGAACTCGCAATAACAGAGCTTGTTTGGCTGTGTCGCTACATCCCCTTTAAGGCTATGTTGTCTCAAAGTTATATCTAGCTGAGTTCCTTCCGGTACAGTTCACTGTGTCCGGCGCTAATACTTCACTTCCACGAATTCCCTTCCACGATTTTTGACAATTCTAATACGCACGTCCCTCATTAGCGATGGCTATTTGTCCCGGTATCCTACTTCCGGTGACGTAGTTTCAACGCGACGCCAACTCGCACGACCCTTTCCGGCATGACTGTAATCCTGGTATTCCACATCCGGTGACGTTATCCCGTATCCTCGTAACTAGGCCCTCTTGCCTAGCGTCTTCCTGACTACTGCCTTATCTGTCGCCCATATAGCGAATGCTTTGGTTCCGGCGTCCTATGACTGCGCTTCCCACCTACGGCACCGTAGACCACGCTCCCGGCAATAGGCTCTACATCCGCTCCTAGCGTCTATACGGCTACAAAATATATACTCAGTCTTACAATGTTATCAAAAGATGTATTCTACAATAACACTATGGTACCAGCATGCAATCTTTATTCTAAATGAATAAACCCGAATTTTAGATCAAAACCTTTGGATTAATATTATGCTAACCTTTAACAAAACGTATAATACAATAATAATACTGTAACACCAAATAAATCTCACAATTCTAGATGTAACTCGAAAATGTACAACACAATAATTCAACCGTGAAGATTATAACTAATTTTCCAGCATATACATCATGACTGGTTTCCTTCCTAACATTTTATTAGGTTATAATGGTACCGCGCCCTCAGAGGGATTGAATAATAAGCACAATATAATAAGCAATATCGGAACGATTTACACAGCATAATAAACAATACACACTCCATATGCAATGATGTTAGAAACCTCCGTAGAAAGAATCGTTACCATCTGAATCGCGTATTCCATATAATTATCTACAGTACAGCTGGCACTATCAATAATGTAAATATTCGCCACATTAATATCAAACAATACTTTGCTAATATATCCTGGCATTTGAAAACGTACTAGAATAAAGCCAATATCCTGCTAAGCTATCTATGTTTTCACCGGCAGATATTTACTTTAGAACAACAATTTAATTTGACACTACTTTACAACAACAAAAATGAAACAACTCAACCATAAGCCGTGATTTTGCTGTCATTGACCACCCGAGAGTGCTGCTGTTTTCTCTGTGACACCGCCTTATCATTTTCACACCAATGTATACGGCCCATACACGTGTACCTGACTGAACTCGCCATCCATACAAATGGCATTTTCTCCGGGCTTTTCGTCAAGCTCGCTGTGACGTGGCTTTGAACTCTATTTCATGTAAGCAATCTATACATTTTGTTAGACCAGCACTGATAAATATCGGCAATTTTAATCAAAATACACAACTTGTAAAATCCTAACTTGATGGATTTTGATGAAATAAAAGCCAAAACGACTCATTTTTTATCAATATAATGAAACTAGTAAAAGATCATTTATCAGATATACGCATCGATTAAAAGTGATGCGCTTGACAAAAATCTATCAAACTTCCTATTCAAAATAAGGGAATATGAGTCTTCGACGAATCGAATATATATGAACTCATTTTGTTTTAACATGTTCCCTCCTAAGGAAAGGTGGTTACACTTCTTCTAAATACAAAATTAACCTTATATATAAATTACAAATACACTATTTACACTAACTTTGCTAGCCTTCTCTACTAGCAGATATTTATCCACATCTCCCTTCTGTCCTTCAACTGTGACCTGCATTCCTAATAACTATGCATTTTAATTCACCTTAGTTACAGTAAAGCTGAAGCACTATCTCCTGTCCTCTGCCTAAAGATCTAAGTTTCCATCCTACTCAAGTAGTCTGCTCCTACATTGTCCCTACCGGGAATCGCCTGAATCCTCATTCGGTATGGCTGCAAGGCTAAGCCCTTTTGCGTGTTTTGGGGTTTACTGTGTTCTGTGAAAGCTGCATTTCCTGTTCGAATTTTATACTATTTTTGTTCAGATATGTCAGAGGCTGGTGGTCGGTTTCTATTATAACTTTCCTACCAAAAAGGTATCTATGTAATTTTGAAATTCCCCATACCACCCATAGACACTCTTTTTCGATTACCGAATAGTTTCGTTACATATCTAATAACTTCCTGCTGGCATAGGCAACTGGCAATTTCAACCCTTCAGATTCCTATAACAATACTGCTCCTAGACTGAACTCCGATGCTTTTGTCCTAACAATAAATTGCTTATCGAGCTCTGGTAACTTAAGAATAAGAGGACCCACCAAACTCCGCTCTAACGCTTGAGAAGCCTTCTCGTGACTTCCTTCACACACAATCTTGTTTGGCTGATCACTCTTCGTCAAATCCGTCAAGGGCACCACAATCGCTGAACATTTTGGTATAAACTACCGATAGAATCCTATTACAATTAAGAAAGAAGTTACTGTTCATTGTTTTAGGCCTCTCTGCTTTCTTAACTGCATCTACCTTCACCTCTGCTGGTCTCAAAATTTGTGAACCCCAATCATATGTCCTAGATAGACACTCGAGATTACACTAACAAATACTGCCCTTAGTCGGCCTCCCTGTCAAACTTGCCAACCTTAATCTACTAAAGACCTGTTGTAACGCTGCTACATGTTGGTCCCCAAGTAACTGTAAATATCAAAATACCATCTACAAAACTATCAGCACAATTCAACCCTTCAAAACTTTCCTCATACGCCTACAGAACGTAGACGGAGCAGACACTAGTCCAGACGGCATCTTTGTGAAACTGAATAGCCCCTTTGAGGTTTCAAATGACGTAATCTCATTTTCTCGTTCCGTCAACGGTACCTGCCAATAGCATTTACTTAAATCGATCTTCGAAAAATAATTATGCTTAGACAAATTCGAAAATATCTCCTCGCTGTTTGGCATCGGCTCTGCGGCAAACACAGTGACTCTATTCAAATGTCTAAAATCTATACAAAATCTAACACTATCATCTTTTTTCCATATCAAAAACACCGGACTCGAAAATGGCGTACTTGAAGGTTTGATCATTTCCATATCTAGCATTTTGCTCACCTTTTCGTCAACTATCTCCTGTCACTGAAATGGTATAAGATACCCTTCAAACCTAACTTGCTCATTCGTAGTCTACTCAGTGCTCTTTGAATCTAACAATTTCTGGTATCTCAGTCAAAATATCACAGAACTCGTGCAATAACTTCTCAACCTGCCTCTTCTGTTCCACTGGTAAATCCTTACTAATATCTACATCATTTACAGACACCTACTCCCGAAGGACATACATATGTTATCTCTACATCTACCTGTTCTATACCAGACTGATCTACATCTCTGACTTCATCACTAGCAACAACTGCACAACAGACAACAGCTAAAATACCTTTCTCTGCATCTTCGTCCACCTTTCCGTCGTACAACGTCGTAAGTGCTTATAGATGAAACTTGAAGTTTATTGCAAAGTTTATCAAGAACGTCTCTTGAATTTTTAATAGACCAAAACAAATCAATCCCGGAGTTTTAGCACAATATTGTTTAACGTGATCTTTAAGGGCAGTAAGACAAGAAGTTAAACATTTGTAGATGTTTGTGGTGGTGCAGGCACTAGAATTCGAAATACACCGGGCCTTATTCGGATTTTTATGTAATTTAGGAATCCAGTACATTGTTGGCAGTTTGTTCTGCTTTTCTTCTACCCCGGCCTTGAAAGTAGTGCACCGAGAGATATCTGCAGAAACAACATCATCCTCAGTAGATTGAACTGGAGTATACGAATTAGTGCTACCGTGTTCCAGATAACAATCTACTTACTTCCGCCATTAGTTGAGATGTGAATTGTGACCACATGTCGGTTAAATTCTGGTATCCCCAGTCTACTAAAAATGTTCACCAATGCCTCTGCCACTCGCTCTGCCTCGATCCAGAGTTACGCAACCGCCTCCGGATAACTCGTCATATAATCCATCATAACTAGGATATACCTATTTTTCCTATCTGTCATTGGTTCAATGGGCCCTACCAAATCCATTGCAACACGCTTGAACGGTGTTGCTATCAAGAGCATATCACCTAGTGGCACCTTTTGGACCTTACCTTTCTGGATGATCCGTTGTTAAACATCACTTGTCATGATCGATCTGCAAAACCGCGTGACTTCTGAGTTTACTCCTGGTCATTAAAATTCGGACACTACTTTATCATTCGTCTTACATATTCCCAAGTGACCCGCCATCAATGCCTCATGAGCGATCTTCATCACTGCTTCGCGACACCCCTTAGATGAGTTCAAGGACAACAAGAAGGTACAGCAGTTAGTAGTTCACTAACTGGTGTACCTTCTTGCTGTCCTTGAACTCATACTCACTGTATAATAACTAATTCCTATATACAACTCTTACCTTTCCACCTCCCTTACACATCCTAACTTGACCATCGTCTGCTCTCTCTCTCTCTCTCACTCTCTCTCTCTCTCTCTCTCTCTCTCTCTCTCGTCCTTCCCAACGTGAAATCCTGATTCTGCAACTCCATGAACCCTGACCTTGAAATATCTAAAATCTTAACCGAAACGTTTAACTTCCGGTATGACTTCGTCCCTTGCTTCTTATGTGCTCTAATCTATACTGCATGCACCACAATCTCTGGCCCTAGGTAACTCTCACCTGGAATATTACCTATTTCCAAATCATATAACGGTGAATCGATGAACAACGCCTCCGTTTTACCCTGGAAATACGGCGTCTGCACGTCTACTAAAGCTGAAGGAAAGTAATGTTACGACCCATCAATATACTTACAACATCTCTTACCTTGTAAATATTGGTCATTTCTTACCAGCTTCGGCCCTACCACGACGCACGTTGCTCCCGTGTCTCTTATGACATTGACCTTTATCCTATTGACGATACCTTCGTTCGTCGGACAACTGCTTGCCATACATGCACCCAAATGCCCCAGACTATCACTTCATAGCCATACACAACTCGAACCTTTGGTCCTCTGCATCCAACCACGACCACGAACTCGACTTCTTCCGCGCCCTCTAAATAAACTCTATTGTTTTTGTAGAAGGTGGTCGTTGGTTCCCGCACTGGCCACAGCATTTTTCTTGTCATCTTTGACCACTGCAACGTGATGCTTACTGTCTCTCTTCCTGCTATCAACTGACCTATGATTTCAACCACAAAAGTTACATTGCCAGTGAGAATACGAATTATTACCAAAATACATGTATACCCTTTTGGCACTTGATGATCTTTCTCTATATGGGACTGGCTTCTGTCTTCCTCTCTGTCCCGACTTTCTCTTACCACTACCGAATCACATCCATATCGTCTTGCATCTGAAAGTAGATCTGCTTGCTCTGCCATCTCCATACCTCCTGTAAACATCTTCTCCTTTAGAAATAAGTATAACTCCTTATTGCAAATGGCCAATAGCTGGTATCGTAATAAATAATTAATAAACCCGTCTTATGTCTTATTGACGCGGCCCAGCTGAAACCACCGTTCTAAATCAGTCTTAAACATCCGTAAATATTTAACACATGACTCACCATTTTCTGGCCTAGCATTTTTGAACCTCTTCCTAAATACTTCCTCTGTTAGTTCGAATCTCTTTAACAATGCCGCATTAAGCCTCCCGTAGTCCAAGGAGTCATCCGTTGGTAATCTGGAATATACATCTAACGCCTTACATTTTAACAATGCACTGAGGTGCAGCGACCACTGTTCCTTTTTCCACCCTTGTGCATCTGCATATCTCTCAAACCTGGACAAGTACTGTCCATATAATCTTTATCTTCGCCGAACCATGGCAGTTTCGGACCTTTGATTTATTAATAGATATTTTAACAACATCCTTACCTCTTCCTATTTCAGCTAATGCTAACGCCTGTTTGTGCTGCAGGCTTATCATTTCCATCCCCCTTTTATATTCCTCTTCCCGTTTGCGTTGTGCCATCTTCTCTCTCTCCTTCCCCATTCCTTTTCCTTCAATCGCTGTATTTCCCTTTCTCGATCGACTTCCCTTCAAATTTCTAATATGTACTGCTCCTCTTCTAATCTCTCCTCCAATTTCGGTTCCTTTTGACGCTGCTCCTTTGTCTTTTCTCGCTATCTTTTTAACGCTGTTCCCTCCCCTTAGCTTGTTCCTCTCGAACGAAGTTCCTGGGTTCATCACCTGTCTAAACTTCTCCCCTAACTCCGTTAACTAATTGATACTAGACATGACTATGCTAGACGTATATGACACAATATAAATAAAACAACACTATATAAATCTAACACATTAACGTATATGAAATATACTAAATTCAAATATAATCATGTGCATCTATGATCCCACTTCTGACACAATTGTAACAAGAACGACCAAGTGGAGACAACTCACCAAAGGAGAATCAAGAATAAATAAATTTACAAATTTATTTACAACAATATGAATATATATACAAATGAATGTCAATGACAAAGTTGAAATATCAACGTGTTTAAAGCATTTAAATAAACGTTATATGAATCACTATTCACTGTCCTATATTAATTAAGAATTAGACTGTTCGGTTTTGATCAAACTGAATATCTGTATTTATATTATAATAAAGCTATATCAAAGTTATATCTAGCTGAGTTCATTCCGGTACAGTTCACTGTGTCCGGCACTAATACTTCACTTCCGCGAATTCTCTTCCACGAATTTCGACAATGCGAATACGCATGAACCTCATTATCGATGGCTATTCGTCGCGGTATCCTACTTCCGTTGACGTAGTTTCAACGCGACGCCAACTCGCACGACTCTTTCTGGCGATGGCTTCAGTCCCGGTATTCCACATCCGGTGACGTTGTCCCGTATCCGCGTAAATAGACTCACTTGCCTAGCGTCCTCGTGACTACTGCCTGGTCTTATGTCGCTCATATAGCGAATGCTGTGGTTCCCGCGTCCTATAACAACTTTTTTTTCACCTACAACCCCGTAGAACACGCTCCCGACAATACGCTCTCTTAGCGTCTATACGGCTGCAAAATATATACTCATTCTTACAATGTCATCAAAACATGTATTAAACAATAGCACTATGGTATCACCATACCTAATAACTGATTGCCATGCAATGGCATCGTAGGGTCGCAAAACCTTCTTCGACTAAATATTATGCTAACTTTTAACATGTTTAACAAAACGTAATTTAACAACAACGAACTCTCAAAATTCTAGATGTAACTCAAAACTTACAACACAATAATTCACCCATGAAGATTATACCTAATTTTCCAGCTTAGACAACATGACTGCTTTCCTTCCCCCTAACATATTTAATTAGGTAATAATGGTACAGCAACCTCAGAGGGATTGAATAATAGTGACAATATAATAACCAACCTGAGAGAGATTTACACTGCACAATAAAAAATACACACTCCATAAGCAATGAAGTAATGTTAGTCATGTTCAATTGTCATGTTCTCCGGATTTTTCGTACTCGCACTGGTAAATATCGACAATTTTCATTACATGGTCCCGCCTTAATTTCATTAAGTGATGGGAAAGCTTATATTAGCAGGTTTTTATAACGAATATTTCGACAATAAAACAAGTTTAAAACGGGTTTTTTTACTAAGAAAATGCGCTTACCTGTTTAAAATTACCTATTAAATGTTTTAATTTGACAATATGCAAACATTTTAAGCCAAAATTAAGGTTTTATTTCATAACTCAGCCAATCCTGTTTTCGTTTCTTGGAGAATGGGTTGGATGAGGTTTGAAAGCTAATACTCGGACCACGTAATGAATCAAAATACACAACTTGTAAAATCGTAACTGTCTTAATACTCGATGGATTTTGATGAAATAAATGCCTAAATGACTTATTCTTTATCAATAGGATGAAACTAGTTAAAGATCATTTATCAGATTTACGCATCGATTAAAAGTGATGCGCTTGGCAAAAATACGTCAAAGGTCCTATTCAAAATCAGGGAAAATGAGGCTCCGACAAACACAGTTAAAAACTCTTATTATATATGAACCCATTTTGTTACACTGTTATACAGTTTAAGAGTATTTCTAAAGAAAACATTAAATTTCGAGCTAAAGTTCTCGGGCTGAACTTGTGTCGCAGGCCTGACATAGGGTGTGATATGAAAATACCCATTATTATTCTCTATATAACAGTTATCCAATAATATCAATCAGTTTAACATAATTTGAAAATGCGGATTCGGAAACAAAACGTAAACTTTTATCAATCCATAACTTCCTGAGGTCAAACAAAAGAAATGTCATTGAGCATATCGATCTTCATGGAAAGTCAAATATGACTATTGGTCTTCTCTCAGATTTTACTCATCCAGTACATTTACAATACAGTTACAGGTAATATATATACCTTTACTTTAAAAAAAGAACGATAACTTGATCAACAGGCGTTGATGCAGTAAACAGACATTTAAAAGTATAACAACATCTAATAGTAACTCACAATATATCTTATTATTTTAAGGTCTGGACATACAGCAGTGTTCAGCTGCAGGTAAGTAAATCTTAGTATACGTATAGCAGCGAGAACGGTGCAGGTGATACTTCTGGAGAAACAATAAGCTGGCATTGTGAATGTGTTATTCGTGCTGGAAATCACATGATAATGTCCCTAAATCCCTATTATATATTTATATTAGGGACAATATAATATTGGCAAGTCCAATCAACTGTAATGGTGAGTAAGTGGTAGTTTTATATGCATTTGAAACGCCATATACAACATTACAACTTGCAACATATAAATGAAAAAGGATGGATATATACCATTTGAAAAAAGACATCGTAACAACTACACGTCTCCCGTGAATTATATTCCATGTTTTCATTGTAGCGTGAAAACATGTATAGTGTTTCTTACTTACAATGTATACGTATATAAAGAGGGCACGCACCTATTAACTTGAAATTCAATTAGTATTTACGTCTATTTGTAATGTTTATTTTTTTAATTAATATCTAACGGGTGGTGAAACGTTGCTCCACAACTGGGACTCGAACCCAGGCATGTACATTCTGTCTTGCCACTCTAACAACTGAGCTATTGGGAATACAATCATTTTTTTTTCACCATATCCGGTTGCATATCCCCCTCTAAGGTTTGAAAATTTTCCACGAATGTCAAAAGTCAGAGTTCAATTTAGGACGGCTCTCAGACATTTTGACATACTGTTTCATGCTAACACACGAGGTCCTGGGCTTGACCTTGGTCGCAAATATGAATATAAAAATCGAACAGGAAAAGTAGCATTCAAGGACGACAGTCAACCACAAACACACACAGAAACAGAGAATAACTTCAGGGTTACCGTTACCATAAACTTCGTAAAACCTTTGCAAACTTTTATTATCGTAACCCTGATCTTCTTTCCAAATATAAAAATAATTTAAGGACTCTTCTGCGACAAGGACTATCACAACCTGACTTCTATGGTGATGTAATTTATAAACTTCGTAAGATTCTTGGTCATGATCACTTTCATACTATCTTTGTTAAAAAGTTTATCAAAAGAGGTTATGACCCTATCATTTTGCAACGTACTGCATGCTTGGTGGTGGACCCTTTTACAGTTCGCCACTATGCTTTCCTCTTTGGTTGTACGATGACCGGACAGGCTGTGGACCCTATGATGACGCCTACCTAAAGCCCATTGGGACGTTGGCGTTTGATGTTTGTCTATGATCTTTCTTGTCGTGCCCTTAATGGTTTATTCTCTTACTGCTCTGGCTTCTGCCAAGTCATTGAGTACCTTCATTGTGGCTTTCTAGGCTATTGTTTTTTTTGTATTATATTTACACGAGCATATTTGTGTTTTACTTACATTGCCTATTGATGCTGCCTTGTTGGTTAGAGATTAGATCATGGCGGGGATTTCTTTATTTACACTGTCCTGTTTTAATGGGATGACAGTAGGGTAAGTGTGAGGTTTGGTGCACCCTAGAATCGGTTTAAACCCCCAGTGGCCTACTTTGCCACTGACCGTTCCAAGGCGGTAGCCCTATTGTCAACTCTTTTGTGTTTGTGATGTCGTTTACTTTTATTATTAGTTTGTCTGTTTCCATGTTTGTTTCTGTGTTTTGTGGTTGACTGTCCTCCTTGAATGCTACTTTCCCTGTCCGATCTTTTTATATTTCTTTAAAAATGAACAAAATGTCAAATTAGACATCACAAACACAAAGGGGTTGACAATAGGGCTACCGCCTTGGAACGATCAGTGGCAAACATTTAAACCAGGCTCTATGGGGCACCAAACCTCGCACTTACCCTACTTCATCCCAATAAAATGGGACAGTGTAAATAAAGAAATCCCCGCCATGAACTATTCTCTAACCAGCTAAGGCAGCATTATTAGACAATATAAGAGTAAAACACAAAGATGCTCGTGTATATATATATACAAAACAATAATAGCCTAGAAAGCCACTAAGAAGGTACTCAAAGTATAACGGGTCGTGAATAGTGGTGCCTTAACCGGTCTCGAACACAGGGTTCTAGAGTGCAGTACAATAGCTCTTTCCACTTAACTATCAAGAATACACGGTTACTAGCGTGCAGTACAATAGCTCTTTCCACTGACCTATCCAGAACACATGGTTTGTTTCTAGCGTGCAGTACAATAGCTCTTTCCACTGACCTACGGTTGCAATTGATTATTCACCATTTATCTGTACCGGTTACATACTACCACACCTCATTATAAACAATTCGTCGATAAATTGCTAATTATACAGGATAACCACTGTTGTTTTTTATGACGATCCTACACGAACCCATAAACCTAATAGGTGGTAAAAACTTCGTGCCTCAACCGGGATTTAAACCCAGTCTCTAGCTTACCGTGACACCTGAGCTATTGTGGACAGTTGGCAACTAATTAGTCACCAATAACTTGTAAATGGTTATATTTATTATATACTTTCCAGTGAAATAGTGAATTTCATGATTAAAATAAAACTTTAAAATTTCATTGTTTATATTTCGCATGTGAAATACCGAAAATGACAATTCCGCTGTTGACGTTGTTGACATTAATGACGTCATTGTTTTGACGACTTATGTTTTTTTTCTGCATAAATTTCAAGGTTGTGAGTATATAATAAATATAATATTTGTTGGTTTGTCGTAATATATGATTTATTTTCATCTCGAAGTGAAGAAACTCGCATATTTTCACTCGTGCTAAAGCACTCTCGAAAATATAAGTGTTCTCACTTCTCGATGGAAAAAAATCCTATAGTCACTCCAAACAAACACATATCCTCTATATATTTACGGGAAATTACTTTATCTTCATTTGTTGTTTTACATTGTTTAAAGAGAAGTGTTGAATTAAAATTAGTATATTCATTTAAACAAATTAATTAAGGACCAACAATACATCAAAAGACCTTGCTTAAAATGTTACATGTAATTCCGATAAGTAATTTATGAAAATGGTTCATCACAAGTGTTTTCTTCTTGGTAAAGATTAAGGATTGCCACGGGCAGCTATCATAATACTCTATCAAAACGAAATGATTTGGGACCAACCACTTGTGAAAGATCAGAAACGACACTAATGTTCTCAATATGTAGCTTGTAAGAACTATCCATGCCTAAAGTAAGCTTGCCCAAATTGATCATAAGTATACTTAATTATTTCTAACCTTAATTGTCATTAAGTAAAGGACAGTTTTACACATATACATATAGATGAGCATGTTATACATTAATTCCACACGTAGGTCACAACGATAATAAGTATTAAGCTGTTATACTTAACTGCTTCCGGATAAGATGTTCATTGTTGTTATGCCATCGGCAGATTTAAAGTTTAAAAACTCAAACATTGACACATTTCGATATATACTTCATTCGTAAATATCACAAGAAGGTCACCATGTCCAAGCTCCATTCTTTATTCATAAATAGCTCATTACTCTACAAACGTCGAACAGTGAGCCATTAGGATGAGTACTATACATTTATACAAACAGATGAACGCGATGACCTGCTAATTCTAAAAACTCAAGACCACATTGACATGAACATGATAAATTGCTCTACATTTTGCAATCCATTGATGCCAGCATATGATTTCGAGAAATGTTTGATATCTCAGTTTTAAACTAATTAAAAGTTCTAGAGTATTTAAAGTGCATACCTACAGCTGTGTTATGATCGAACTCTACACAGGTTTCATTGGTTACAGTCAAGATGGTCATTGTTTTTTATGCCATTAGCAGATGTAACGTATACAAACTCAAAACATTTACACACCTTGATAAATCCTTTAAATGGTTACCTGACTGGAAACTCAGTTACTTTGAAGCATTGTCCTTTTTCAGTATGTATTGACTAAGAGTTCAAAGGAATGTGGCAGTTGTTTTATAGCAGTGACTATATTTAATAATAAACAACATGACTCATATATTTGAGAATCAGGATGTTTTAACTGTTACACATAGTAAAATAACAATTTCAACGAAACATTATAAATGTACAAATGTTAACCTTTCTGTAACCTTTACAGATAAAATCATTGGTCAGAAGTGCAAAGATGCGGATACGTGTCCAGTAAATGCAGAATGTGCTCAAGCATGTGAGTGTTAATCAGTATACTATTCATACGGAACAGTGTGTGCAAGTAAGTTATTGTGTTTGGTTTAAATAAATAAATAGCTTTAACACTGACTTCTTGTCTGGTCTCGAAGGTATCACATGCCAAAGTCGAGGTAAGGTTTTAATGCGATTCCGTCTAAATATGGATACTTCACAAAATTGTCATCTAAAAAAGATAATGGACCTTTGGAAATGGCCGAGCACGACACATACGAAATATTGCTGTCTCGGATTGATTGAGACTGTTCATGAGCGGTAGCGAAATATGCTAGCTAGCCCCGGGTTGAGCATAACTCAATATTCATAAAAATCAACAGTACAGAATTTTAACCATCCCGAAGATGGCAAGCATATGGCGGTGGATATAGCAATATTTGTATCTTTATTTCATCCCCTATATCCAGCGGCGTATGGTCCCAGGATCTAATAAAAGTGTATGCCCCGAAGAGCAAAATAAACAAAAAGGAATTTAGTTGGGAGCAGCGTTTATGAAGCCTGCGTATCACAAGTAACAGCCAAAAGACTAAATTAAAAAGCAGACAACTGCAAAGTGGATTTAAAGAAACAAACTTTAAAAGTCGCGACAATGTACTGCTAGGAAGCCATCGATCGCAAAAACTGATAAGTAATAAAAAATACAGATGTAAGTAAAACATGCCAAACATTATGATCAACCTGGAAGGGGAGAGGGGGGTAAACAACGCAAACTTCCTTCTGAGCAACACCTGACAGTCAAATGTGACACATTTAATTGTCGCAACGACGGCATTTACCAGAAATAATAAAACATCGGAAATCAACAGGGTTTCATGTATTTAATGTAGTCTAATACATAAATGTATACTTTGAAAAATATCACCATGATCACAGTTACACACTTGATGAGTAACACATACTATTGCGTAATGATTGCAACTGCACCCTAATTAATTATATAGTTTAATTAATCGTTTTGGCAATTACCTTGATAAAAGCGAATTTAGTTATGTTGTATGATTATTTCTGGAAATGTAATATACCAGACGACATAAACTATTGCATTAAACAAATCCTGGAGTAAATGAGCAAGCATAAGTACATATTAAAGATGCTACGAAGTAGGCTATGTAGTGGCAGAAGTGGTCTCAGCTCAATACTTAAGAAAAATAAAACATGTTTACATAAATATGGACTATTTGGGTACCATGTCATATGTATTGAAAGAAATGTTCGAGATACGTTTTGTTTATATCCATGTCGATATATATAAAGTTGTGAAACGTCTGCTTATGCTGTACTATATTGAACAAAGCATATTCTTTATTTCAAGAAGGTATGAATTATGCAACATGGGGTTTGAAAAACAAACATGTTTACATAATAGTAGGTATATAAGTCGAACAGAAAATGTAGATTTTGAACACACACCACAGTTAACAACATGCAATAAAACAAACAATACTTAAAAGATTAATACGAAGCAAGGCATGTGACATCACAAATACAAACGGGTTGGCAATAGGACTACTGCCTTGGAACGGCCTTTGGCAAAACGGTCGCTGTGGGTTTTAACCTGTTTTTAGAGTGCAAAAAAACTTATCCTTACCCTATTATCATCTTAATGAACTGGACCAGTGTAAATTAAGAAATCCCTGCCAGGCCAGTTTCAGATAACAAACTTGGCGTCATTAATAGGCAATATAAGTATAACGCAAATATGATCATCTATATATAAATATATATATATAAAAGCATAGAAAGCCACACAGAAAGTACTCAGTGACTTGGCAGAAGCCAGAGCAACACAATAATAAACCATTAAGGGTATGATAAGACAATATTGAAGACACGCATCAAACAGGTACCATCCCTTTCAGGATTTAGGTAGACGTCATCATAGAATCCACAATCTGTACGGTCATCACACAATCAAAGAGGAAAGCATAGTGACTAATTGTAAGTGGGTCAACCACTAAACATGCAGTGCGTTGAAGCTTATAGGGTCATAATCAGTTTCGATAAACTTTTAAACAAGTTTGCTAAAGATTGTGTGAAAATGATTTTGACTCTTACGAAGTTTGGTTGAAGATCAATGATAAATTAACTTCCAACTATTTCTCGCGTTGGTAACACTAGATGCTTTCCTCATTCCCAGTTGTGTAGGCATGTAGATGAAGAATGCGCGTTAGAAAGTGTATAACGTGTATTTTACGGGATAAATCAAGTGACAGCTCTAGTTTGACCTTGACATATTAGTTTATTTTGAATGGATCTGAAATGTTCTTTTTTGGGAGGAGCAAACTATGATATGGACTTAAGATTTACATATGTTTGGATGTTATTGCAGGCGTAAGGTCAATTGCAATCCACCAGATATTAATTACATATAGGTAAGAATTAAAAAGTTCCGATGTGAATGTATCCCCTCTCATGCAATATATTCAATTTAAAGTATATATATATGATCCGGCACATTTCATTGCCACTTTCTTCGAGCACATGTATCATTAGGATAGTTAAATATTTAACAAGATCCTCCCATAATGAGCTATACATGTGTGTGTGTCTGTGTGTCTGTGTGCGTGTGCGCGCGCGCGTGTGTGCATGCGTGCGTGCGTGCGTGCGTATATGTATGTATGTATGCGTGTGTGCATGTGGGTGTGTATGTGTGTGTATGTTAAATACCACTCCATACTCAACGTGTTATCCATATTCATATTGTCAGATAATGTTGAAAACTCCTTTATTTGTTGAGTTTGCTCAATGTTATGATGTTCTGCCAAATGTTTCACCGAATATTTCAAGCATCTTAATGACGCTTAAAACTGAATTATGCATGCAATATATGTTAATAAAAGCGAATATACTTCACACCTCACAGCGCATTTTAAGTTGAATGTGACTATCGTAGAGGTCACCCAGATTTTAGCAGACCAGTATATTTACCCAACAATACCAAATACTTACTAGAATTGTACTTGAAATTAATACTCCTTAACACGTACATTTAAAGGTAGAGCGATATCAACTAGTAACTCACTATCTATTTTATTCTTGTTTAAGGTGAACAGTCGTCTACAGTGGATTCAGGTAAGTACATTTGATTTATATAGCTGCGTGAACGGTCTAGTTGTGGTGAAGGGTTTAGTTGTGGCGAAATTATAGAGCTGACATTGCAAATGGGTTCTAAGTACTATATTTCCATCATTACAAATGACACTGACCCTAGTATCTATCAATATTAAGGTAACTATAACACTGAAAAAATCCTATAGAACTGCAAAGGTGGCACACATTTTTATAAAGCCGACATAACATATTATTACCTGATCTCCTATATAAATGCTATATCGTCATTTCTTGCTAATTCACTAAGGAAAATACTGTTCCCGGTGAAAACGAACTGTTACCGGGCTTTAGTTTCGACTGTTTCCCTCACGTGCTGGAATTTCGTTTGCGTGACGTCATGTTGCTTTTTTCACCATAGGTTCCAATTATAAAACAAATTTTCATTTTCACTGTTTCGTACAGTAACATTAATCAGGTAATAAAACAGTTATCACATGTGTCGGGGGATGTCAGTATGAACTGCTTCCCTCGGCCTATCGGCCTCGGGAAACAGTTCACACTGCCATCCCCTCCACATCGGGAAAACAGATTTGACTGTTCCCCAAACACACATGTGATAACTGTATACTGATATACCTACAAACAGCAATGCATTGATAAATATGTGACTTCAATGTCTTGTTTGCACTTTTTTTCCGTGCTGACAAATATATTAAGTGAGCACATATCTATCAAATAAATGTGTATTTACGCATTTATTTGCATTCCACTTTAAGAGAATTTTCTTTTAATATCTTGATTAATGGACTTAACCTTGATGCACTGGAATTGTTAAATTACACGATATTATATGTTTAAGAAATAATAAATATGTACCTGTGCACGATTTGGGAGCATGGCAAGTTTGTTGTAATTAACATTTGATTAAAATTACTGTTGAGTTTGTCTTCGTGACGTATATTTACCAAGTGACGTCATGTAACGTGGCGCTTCCAACGGATGAAATACACGCGGGGAATTAATGCAACAGTTATATTTTATCGTAGAATAACATACAGCTGTCTCTCTTCTTTGTGTATATGAAATACTGCGGAGGTCGTGTTAGAATATCACATAACGTCTCTTGTAAGCAATATCGAACACCCATTTCATATTTTATTGTATGTACTACAACCTGGAACGACTTTGATTGGTTGACTTTGAGCATGATATCAATTATATATGGAACACTACACAGGTTCTGCTAATTGTTTTATAAATTCATCCGGATCTAGGTCATGAACGTATTATTTACCGACAGCTTATAATAAATAATAAACGTAACACAAATCAGTTTGTAATTTTCTAAAATCTGCGTAAACTGCTCTTTTTAAGAGATAAAAAACAAACTAGTTGATACCCAACGTTGTGTATGGCATGAAGTTATATCTTCATATAACGTTTTGGCGTCAAGGGATATGAATTTATAACGTATTGGCACGAAAGTTTGTCTGCCGTCCTGACGGTTTTATGTCCATTTAAATTATTTTTTCAAATTTGACTGCAATGTTACAATCTTTATAAAACATCACAAGGTTGTTAATACTAATAACAGCTCGGGCAAGTCCGAAAACCAGCCTAATCGGACCAGTATAATTGGAGTTGTGGCCTTTGATTTAGTTAACAATGCTTCATATTGCCTTGATAAGACGATAGGGTTTTCAGTTTACATATGACCTTTACCATATTGTTGATATGCGTGGGCGTGTTTTCTGTTTGCAATCCGTCGCATCCCCGTCTTTGCGAAAAGGACCACACGACCACACGACATCTATCTCTTGAAGGAGTTCTCTGTAACCGATTCCAGCAGTTAAAGTTAATGGTCCGAGTATTAACTTTCATAACCCATCCAACCCCTTCTCATAGTATGAAATAAAACCTTTATTCCGGCTTAAAATGTTTGCATATTTTAATTTTAAACAGCTTATCGCATTTCTTTCAGTGAAAACAAATAAACGTGTTCTATTGTCGAAATATTCGTTATAAAATTCTGCTAATATAAGCTTTCCCATCGCTTAATGAAATTAAGACGGGACCACGTAATGTGAATAGCAGCTATATAATCTGAAATCTTAGGTTCTGGAATCCCTTACTCGCCAACGTCCTCTACTTTTATGAAAGTTATGAATACACTTAACACGTGTGAATACAAATTGTACATCAATATTAAATGTGAAAACATAACAATGAGTTAATAACATGCATCATAAAAAATGTGCAAGAAACACGTGGACAGTGTTGCAAACAATGTATCAGTGACCATACAATTATATGTTTAAATACATTTAAATACGATGTGAAAATCCGGATATTGTAACTATTACTCGTATGAAAACAATAATTTCAATGACAAACTGAAAATGTAAACATGGTAAAGATGTCAACTATTATATTTTACAGCTCCAATAACTTGTGACAGTAATAAAGATTGTCCATCAAAAATAAAGTGTGTGAAAACCTGCAGATGTAAATCAGAGTATTATGCAACTGCAACTGCAACTGCAACAGCCTGCGTAGGTAAGTAGTAGTATGTGGTTTCTTGTATGGTCCAAAAGTATTACTCTTACGCCAAAGTAAAGACAAGTTTAACTTGATACCGTCTGAATATGGCAATTTCACAAATTTGACATCTCCTGCACAAATGCTTAGCGCATTCTTAGTAAAATGACGGTAGAAATCATGACGATGTTCTGCAAAGATGGCATCAGTCTCGAGCTAGAAGAATGAAAATAATACATTAAAAAAGTATAAAGTTAATGTTATAGATATGGCATAATACTATGATAAATGGTAAAGTCAGAGAGTGTATACAAAGCAAACTTCTTTAAGAAACCTGCTGCAGAGCTGCGTCAAAAGATAGTGTTTATAATGCCAACAAGTAAACGAAATCATTATAAATGAGTAATTTGACCAAAATAAACTTAAACAGTGGATGTAGCAATATTCAAACAGTTTTGACAGCGGCCCTCATTTGTTTGCAAATATTTCATTCGGTATGAATCGGATTTGTACGGAAATTCCGGATTTCGGAATTACACATCAAGAACCGCTTCTTTTTAGCTCAAAGCATGCTGCCAATCTCAATTGAACATGACTATCATTAACTTAAATTGAGGAAAACGTCTTAAATGCCGTTGCATGTGTAACAAGTGTTCATATCCTTTAAGAGGGGTTCCTCTACTTGAAACTACTTCACACGTGACTCATTCATATTCATAAGATATTACCAGTTAAAATATTGACTGTGTAGCTTTAAGAAACGTCAAATGCAAAAATAAACGCGCATTGTAAAACGCGCTCATTACGAAATTATATACAGGCTGAAACAGATGATGTAATAATTATTATATAATATTTGTAGCATGGGCACTGAAAATTCTCTTTGTAATAGCACAACTGTAAAAATAAGACCTGTCAGAATAACAGTTAGAATAACAGTTAGAATAACAAGTTAGAGTATGGCAGGGAGCTGAAATGGACATGCTGCAAAACAAATAGTGTATGGTTTCATCTCGTTGGTTAATTTAAACACCGATATTAACCGCCAACATCAATTGCATTTGTTAAATACCAAGGAGAGGAACTTTATAAGTTTGTTTTCATTTCGGTCAGCCCTATTACAATTGTACTATTTATATATGAATGTTGTATAATATGGAAATAAAACATGTTTAAACCAAAGGTTAACGGTGTAAATCCGTATTGCAATTTAATGCTAACAGAAAAAACAACAACGACAACAACAACGACACCAAAACCAACACCGACACCAACAACGACACCAATACCAAAATCGACAACAGCAATACCAGAATTGACACCAACATCGACAACATCGACGACACCAATACCAACATCTGCAACGACAACGACAACGACAACGACACCAATACCAATATCGACACTAACAACGACATCAATACCAACATCGACACCAGCAACGACACCAATACCAACCTCGACTCTAACGACGACACCAATACCAACATCAACACCAACATCGACGACACCAATACAAACATCGACACCAGCAACGACACCAATACCAACATCGACACCAACATCGACGACACCAATACCAACTTCGACTCTAACATCGACGACATCAGTACCAACATCGACACCAACAACGACACCAATACCAACATCGACACCAACAACGACACCAATACAAACATCGACACTAACAACGACACCAGTACCAACATTGACACCAACAACGACACCCATACCAACATTGACACTAACATCGACATCAATAGCAACATCGACCCCAACATCAACGACACCAATACCAACATCGACGCCAACAACGACACCAATACCAACATCGACACCAACAACGACACCAATACCAACATCGACACCAACAACGACACCAATACCAACATCGACACTAACAACGACACCAATACCAACATCGACACCAACAACGACACCAATACCAACATCGACACTAACAACGACACAAATACCACCATCGATACCGACATCGACGACACCAATACCAACATCGACACCAAAAACGACACCAATACCAACATCGACCTCGACATCAACGACACCAATACCAACATCGACGCCAACAACGACACCAATACCAACATCGACACCAACAACGACACCAATACCAACATCGACACTAACAATGACATCAATACCACCATCGACACCAACATCGACGACACCAATACCAACATCGACACTAACAACTACACCAATACCAACATCGACACCAACAACGACACCAATACAAACATCGACACCAGCAACGACACCCATACCAACATCGACACTAACAACGACATCAATACCAACATCGACACCAGCAACGACACCAATACCAACCTCGACTCTAACGACGACACCAATACCAACATCAACACCAACATCGACGACACCAATACAAACATCGACACCAGCAACGACACCAATACCAACATCGACACCAACATCGACGACACCAATACCAACTTCGACTCTAACATCGACGACATCAGTACCAACATCGACACCAACAACGACACTAATACCAACATCGACACCAACAACGACACCAATACAAACATCGACACTAACAACGACACCAGTACCAACATTGACACCAACAACGACACCCATACCAACATCGACACTAACATCGACATCAATACCAACATCGACCCCAACATCAACGACACCAATACCAACATCGACGCCAACAACGACACCAATACCAACATCGACACCAACAACGACACCAATACCAACATCGACACTAACAACGACACCAATACCACCATCGATACCGACATCGACGACACCAATACCAACATCGACACCAAAAACGACACCAATACCAACATCGACCTCGACATCAACGACACCAATACCAACATCGACGCCAACAACGACACCAATACCAACATCGACACCAACAACGACACCAATACCAACATCGACACTAACTATGACATCAATACCACCATCGACACCAACATCGACGACACCAATACCAACATCGACACCAACAACTACACCAATACCAACATCTACACCAACAACGACACCAATACAAACATCGACACCAGCAACGACACCCATACCAACATCGACACTAACAACGACACCAATACCAACATCGACCCCAACATCAACGACACCAATACCAACATCGACACCAACAACGACACCAGTACCAACATCGACCCCAATATCAACGACACCAATACCAACTTCGATACCAACAACGACACCAATACTAACATCGACACCAAAATGGACACCAATACCAACATCGACACTAACAACGGCACCAATACCAACATCGACACCAACATCGACGGCACAAATACCAACATCGACACCAACAACGACACCAATACCAACATCGACACTAACAACGACACCAGTATCAACATCGACACCAACAACGACACCAATACCAACATCGACACTAACAACGACACCAATATCAACATCGACAACAACATCGACACCAGTACCAACGATAAATGCAACAACCGAGTCTGAGCGGTCAACACCAGATTTACCTACAGGCAATTCCATGTCAACACACAAAGGTATTGCAATTTAAATACTAAAAACAACTTCTAAATAAAATTTGACCATTAACAATGGCAATAATGGTTTTAACGGCAGTAAATATAATTTATTTAACTGCTGGGATCGATAATAGGGACATGGTATGCGCGTGGTTCTTTTCACGAACGGGTTTTAATACTAATATTGCCTATTAATGCCGCTTAGTTTATATTGACACTGTATCGTTTTATTAGGATGACGGTAGGATAAGAGTGAGATTTGTTGCACTCTAGAACCTGGTTTAAAACCTCAGCGGTCTTTTTCGCCACTGTACATTCCAATGCGGTAAATGACCGTGGTACTTGTCTTTGGGTGACCGTGGTCCTTGTATTTGGATGACCGTGGTCCTTGTATTTGGATGACCGTGGTCCGTGTGTGCTACATTTTCTGTTCGACTGTTATATCTACTTTGTCTTTTTGAGGAATTGATCACATGCCTAATGTCTCCATTTTTTCGAAATATTGTTTTTATAAAGCTTCATTACTGTCACGACATAAAAGAACAAAGTGAGAATGATTCATGTGGGTGGGTTATCGTTTATCTTTTGGGCTGGCATACCCGGAGAAGATGACATTGAATCTGTTGTTTAAGAATGACAGTTATCGTGACGAAAGCACGAAATACTCGATGACCCGGAGGTATGTGGGTGCACCTCGTGAAATATTATAGAATGAGAAACGTATTTGGAAGGTCTCCATGTTTGATTTGAACTACTTGAATGAAACGTAATAAACTGCTAAACTAGTATAATACATCAATATGCATGTGTCAATAATTTTCAGCAGAGTTTCCAGTAGCAGCTGTGTCAGTGCCGATAGTACTACTCGCTGTTGCAGTCTTGTGTTAACGAGTGTTTGTCTGTGGAGGTAGGTATGTTGTTGTTATATATGATTTGCTCTCATAAACTACGTAATGCACACTAGATAAACATCCTAGTACCTTTTATCGAGCAATTCCAAATTTAGCTACATGAATTTCATTGTAATCTTTCAGAAAATGTAAAATCAATTAAACGTATTTTCGCAAATAACTTGTTTCGGCTTATGTGGCGTTTAAGTAGAATACCGTATAGTGTGTGTGAGAGGTGTTCTATTTGATATTCCTTCTCATGAACCATTTCAATATAAACAGGAAATGTTGCATTCACAGAACACAGTCAACCAAAAACACGCATAAAAACAATTACACGAAAAAAACGATGTATGAGACACCACAATCATAAAATTGTTGACAATAAGGATACATTGGATCTTTCAGTGGCAGAAAGGCAGATATTGTCTCTCTTTTCCTGTTGTTGCTTACAAGGATTCCCTTTTTGTGTCGCATTTTCGAAGAAAAATGCGATACGTAGGGATCACTTTGTCGTCCATCAGTCCGTCCGTCCGTCAGTCAGTCTGCAGTCCGTCACAAAAACTTAACGTTGGCTATAACTTTCTCATTTCTTGATATTTATTCATCAAACTTTCAATATATTCTCATCATGACAACATCGACATGACCATACTAAAATATAAAGGTCAAGGTAACAAAGAATGTCAATATATGGGCTAAATACTCATTTGTGTCTACGGGAAAACTTAACGTTGGCTATAACTTTCTCATTTCTTGATATTTCTTCATCAAACTTTCAATATATTCTCATCATGACAACATCGACATGACCATACTGAAATATAAAGGTCAAGATCATGCTGAAGGTCGTGATATAGGTTAAATACTCTTTTTTTCTTCACGAAAACTTGGTCAGGCCAGTTTGTCAAGGTCATTTATCTGGTTCCAGAAAACCTTGTTATACTGACCATTACGTGGTCCGAGTATTACCTTTCATACCCCATCCAACCCCATCTCCAAGAAGCGAAAACGGAGTTGGCTGGGGTATGAAATAAAACCTTATTTTCGGCTTAAGAAGTTTTTATATTGCAAAATTTAAAGCAAAAGGTCATTTTAAACTGGTTGTATTTTTTCAATAAAAAAATGTTTTTAAACGTGTTTTTATTGTCGAAATATCCGTTATAAAATTCTGCTAATATAAGATTCCTAATCGCTTAGTGGAATTAAGGCGAGACCACGTAATGAAAGCGCTGACAGGCGACACACGTGTTCCGCGGAACACTCGGCTAGTAAGTATATATTAACTCTTAGCCTGCTAAGGGCGACTACAACAGGTTTTACACCCAGTGTGAACCCAGATTAGCCTTTGGTTTAAACATATTTTATTTCCAAATAGTTACAACAATACACAAAATTTGTACACAAAAACAAAAGGATCAGAACGAAAGATAAAATCTTATAGAGTTCTTATCCACTGGTTGAATATGGTAAGGATACGATAGCGGTAAATTTGAAATATAAATATGCTTGTATCAATCGATAGAAATAATGATAATACTAAAAGGAGAAAAAAATGTAGCAACAATTTAAGGAATAAGAAAATAATCGATTTACATTAGAGAATGCAGAAACGAAAATAACGAAAATAATATGGGTATGAATTAAGAAAAGTGGAAAAAGGTAGCAAGGAAAAACCTATAAAAAAAATAAAGGAAGGGATTCGCACAGAAGACATAGCCGCTAGGGTTTAGGCGTTTTGGAGCACACCAATGAAACAAGTTCGTCTTGCCTGCATCTCCCCTAAAACCGTTTACTAGTCAATATGTATTTCTGGACCGATTTAATTATATTTGAATTCACATCGTATGAAAGACTTAAGTCGCCAAATAGTACATTATTTAAGGTAACAGAGCACAGTAGATTCAGTTCCTGTAATAGGGTCACACGTGAATTATCGTATAATGGGCATTCCAAGAAAAAATGGTTAGTACTCTCAACCCCTCCACATCTACAAAGGGGAGATTCGACGATGCTTTATTGAATAAGTGTTCGTTCAAAGAACTACAATTTGTTCGTAAGCGTGCATGGAGTATCTGTGCTCTTCTATTTCCCGTGCAATAATATTTAGGAATTTGAATTTAGTCACGATTGAGGTGTTGCTTAAAGGTAATAATAGAGCTGGAGTTACGTACGTCAACAGGGAGATTGTTCCATTCTCGAATAGCAAAAGGTAGGAAAGAAGTTGAATATAAATGTGTACGAGAGAATGGTACTTGGAAGTCATCTGAATTTCTTAACCTATAATTTGATGCTGCACTGACCATAGTGATGTAAGATAAGGAGGAGTTGCACTATTGACCATTTTATATAAATGTATAAGTTTGTGTTTACTTCTTCGAGTCTCAAGTGTTTCCCAACCAATATCTTTGTAAAGGTCGTGGATAGATACCAATGTTGTTGCCCCTATGGCTATACGTGCAGCTTCGTTCTGGATTTTATCAAGGTCTTGTTTTTCATAATTGGTACAATTGTCCCAGATGACGTCACTATATTCTAATAGAGGTCTGATGAAAGAAGTGTAAATAACTTCTAAAGATTTCCCATCAAGCTGAAATTTGAGTTTACGCATGATATTAATACGTTTCCATGCCTTATCTTTTACATATTCGATGTGTGAATGCCAGGAACAGTCATTCGAGAGATTGATACCAAGGTGTTTGTGGGAGGATACTTCAGATATTTGTTCATTTGACATTTCAAGGGGTGGGTGATAAGGTGGGTTTCTTTTGCGAGATATTAACATGGATTTAGTTTTAGAAGGGTTGAAAGTAACTAGCCATTTCTCCGCCCATTCAACTATTTTTTGGATGTCCTGATTAATTGTATTCGCAGTATTTAATTTAGCCTTTGAGTAACTACTGTCTGGCTGCTCATCAGTCATTTAACCAAAACACCCCTTTATAGCATAAATGGAATGGTCCATTTCAAAGAAAGAACAGTCCATTATATATTCATAGCGGGATAAGAGTTAATAGTCAAACTAGCATTCGTTTAGTGCAGTGTGTCGACTGTAAATCTCACCCCGCGTTACAAATCAGTAGTTTTAATTATTAAACGTTTCTTGTGCCATGAGCGTGATGTGTATGCAACAATAGAATAACGTCCCACTTCACAAAGTTAATGTTTGGAATACTTGATAAGGAAAAACCTGTAATTTTTGTTTGTATTGAATGTGTGCTGTTTGTTAATTGTGCTCTGTAAATGCAAACATTTTCTGTTCGACTGTTCAGACCGACGGACGAAACAGGTTTAGTGACTTGCTTTAGCCAATAGACTCAGTGATCCTCGGCGGCGTTTCAAACCTGTAACATTCTGAAAGCGGGGCTAAACCTAAACCACTACACCATGACATTAACGACGGCACCGACAATTATAGATTAAATACAGTTTCTGTATGTCAAATCAATATGTTTTTATTATGTAAATTCATGATCCATTGCGTTATTTCGATTATTTTTTCTAGAAAACGACAACGCATTGGTAAACATGAAAATCACTTATTGTGACACAAGAGACAACTACGACGTTGCTATGATGGCCGCATCGAATCGGACATACAATAATTCCACTATCGGTTTTGATTCTGACATTCGCAAACAACAACAATCGGGTTCTGATGACAGTGGATATGTTGATAGGATGCTCAGAATAATGGCGAACACAACACAATAAACTTTAAACCGAAAAGTTTTCCTGTAGACGCTGGTTATTTCATCTGCCGAAATAGGTACATACCATTGATAAAACATACTCTCTTATCACGGGGGACCAATCTGCTGCTAAAAATAATGCAACTTAATCCCATATTGTCATCAATAGTGGCTTGAAACGGGAACCTGATCCCACTGTTACAAGCGACCAACCCGATATAACATATAATACCTTACAAGGTGTGAGACATAAAGGTTTGGCAAAGCAGGAAGACGATAATGATGAGTACAATCATATAAATTGTGTACGGTCGCACAACAACACGAAGATCAGAACTACTCGAAAGGCAGTGCGACGTTCGGTAACAAGAGTGAAACGACACGCGGTATACCAGTAAAAATCGTATGCAAGTCAAAAATTGAAAAGAATGATGACGTCAGACATTATGCGAAACCTGAAGACGAATACGCATGCGTTTCTAAAGGAAATGATAGAGGAACATTTGAGCTAATAGATAATTCAACGAATGAAAGAAATGCAAATCATTATGTCTCTGGAAAGAATTACTTTGTGCCTGAGAAAGAAGATTCGCAAACAGTTGAAGACTCTGACATTGGTCCGCATAACTATTTCGATATTGAAAAATCAAAATAATAGAACTGTGTTTGTGCATTGCCAGTTCGAAGACCCTGTGATTTTTCATTCCTTGTCTAGTCTATTAGCCTACATGTTAGAAATTATATTTAACGAAGCAGTTGATATGGTACATCAGTGCGCAAATGTATATATGAAATGCAACGACAATATGTCTCAGTACATGCATTTCTAGTAGGTAAATATTTCCTTTCCTATTTTCTACAATTATCTTTCTCTCTCACAGATCACAGCAATATTACCTCTAGCATCCACGCCATCGAAAGCGATTTGTTATACATTAATACTACTAATTCATAATAAACACAAAATTTACAAATCGGAAACAACGAAAGTGACATCAATACATACAAAAAGGAAAATGTATATTCCATTGATACATCTGTATAGATCATGCCAGGCAGTGATCCCCTCTTCCCCGATATATTATTCGAATGATACTTAAAACCAATATCCCAGGCTCACACACAGTACAAAAGTGTCTAACTGACGGATTATACCATTGTTTTGTAGTGGAGGGATTACAAATCACAAAATTACATACACAGACACAAACACGCGCGCGCGCGCGGGCACTCACATGTAAGAACATCACAATATATAATATTTATAAAACTATTTTATATGTGTATTCATAATTGTTTGAAATTACATATTATATGAAATGACTTGAATATGACCCTTACATAATATCGGACATTTATAGAATTAGGGGAAGCCTCTATATAAATACATAAATAAATACTGGGGGTATCCCTACCTGTTATATCTCCACCTGTGTACATGTTGTGCAATATAATAAGGCGCATGTGGAACTATGCTACTTTTCCGTGTGATACTAATTATATAATAACTTACTGTTAAACACATAAGCATTGAAGTAAGATTCTTAATTTCCTACCTGTAAATAGTAGCTCCAGTATCACTGAATCACTGTTGAACTGTTTACACATTGTTCGAAGAAATATCTATAGGCAGTACGTCGAAGTCCCGTGCAAACACTGATTTTCATGTAGCTTAGTTAAATGTATGTCTTATATATGCCGTAAAGAAATGAACCTACGTTGTATATTGTTATATTTTGATTTGCATGCATCTATAGATCTAAATGCATTACTTAATATTAACCATAATTCAATATTTAATATGTTACTATTATTTGTATTAT
Organism: Cyrtodaria siliqua; assembly: GCA_037043455.1. Lineage (NCBI taxonomy): Eukaryota > Metazoa > Mollusca > Bivalvia > Adapedonta > Hiatellidae > Cyrtodaria > Cyrtodaria siliqua. The sequence goes on along the minus strand of JAWPHD010000532.1, from coordinate 31,677 downwards.
AGTCTATATGGTTAAAGGGAGGGAGACCGGCATGATATATAAATAAATATACACGTGTCTCTGCATGCTCAGTTGTCTCCCCTCTGACACCGATGAACAATAGCTATCTTAACTTACATCATACCTTCTTATCTGACTGTAGATTATTTTGTGAAAACTATCAGTTCTGCTCTGCACTATCATCATTTTCTCTCGCTGTACTACCACCATTATTTGTCATAACGATTACCATTTACAGTTGAACTTGCATTATATATTATATCCATTGCTGTTTTACAAATGTAAAATGTTGGAATAAAAGAATTTAAATTGAATCTAACAATGACATTCAGTCGAACTCGACTCTGTGGTTCAAACGTGAATGTAGATATGGTATACATGTTGTAACATAAACTCCTAGTTTACAGTCGTATCGTGTATGCAATTGCTTTTAAAAGGGTATACGGCAAACTTGATACGTTAAAAACTCACGGATTCCCGATAATGTTTTCTACATAACTTGCAAGTGTGTAATCATTAATACTATTTATTAAAACTATTCCGAGTATGTTGTGGTTACATATTACCAACTGTTGATTTCAGTGCACCAATAATATGCTTAAACATATAAAAGAATAATAAAGAAAGTGTGAAAACTAAACATGTTATGTCATTATATGTAGGCAGTTTTAAAGTTAAAGTTTTACTGGATTAATAAATCGAAATGCTAATTTTAAATTTTGATAAAAATGTCAAGATAACCATGTGTTTCTTTAAGCTAATATGAACAAATATACAATGAAGCGTTTACTAGTTCAACAACTTTAGATTTTGCAAAATACAATGTAGCTTGCTTTCAGATATAAATAATATGTTCATATGTAATTACATCGTTTAAATGTTTCAAAAGGAATCATTTAAACGCTGTTAAGATACATTAGTATAGACATTTCACGTTGTATGACCTTGGCCGCGTAAAAAGCAGAAAAGTATGGCAATATGTAAAACCCCCCACTAACTTTAATATGCAATATATACGTTGTTTTCGTACACATGTGATGCATTTTCTACACTCGGTGAAGCATAATATACACAATCGTTTTTAAACAATTTCCTTAAGCGTGTAAGTGTAGGTTATTACATTTGTATTGTGACATATGAACGAGTTTAGGAGTGCAATATTTATCCGCGGAAGAACGAGTGCATATATCCCAATACAAATATAATAACCTTTTTATTGCATACGTATTTTTAATCATACACTTTTATATTATTTTCTTTTAGAACAAACACGTAGATATTTAAAATGTTTTCATATTTTTTTTTGTTTGAAAAAAACATATGTTCGTAACACTGTGGAATTATCCACAATGAAACATTCTGTTTTTATCAAGGGCATATTTCGTGTGAAATAATGTATGAAATGTTAAATAAAACTGTACATTGCACTAATCCTGACCGAGTATGGAAAAGTAGTTCCAAGTACATTACACACTCAATATGACTTTACAAAACGTCGGATATGGGCAAATATTGACCATCCCAGAAAACTGAAAGTAAGCTGAGTTGGTAAATGCGTATGCAGTAATAGCTGATGCGAAAATGCAATCATCAATGTTATATGAACAGGAAAAATGTTGTGACATGTGCCACATATGTATTACTTTCTTATTATTTGCATGTTTCTTTCATATATATCATGTTATTTACATATGTGCCACATATGTAAATGATACATATGTGTTACATATGTATCTCATATATGTTTCATGTTAAAATAATACGCCTGTACCACATATGAAATGTATACATATGTATTTCATATGAAATTCTTATATCTGAAATATATAAAGTATTTTTTAAAACAAATGGTAGAATATTGTAGAAAAAGGTTTAATATCCTTTTATATTTTTAATATTTTTTAGTAAAATATATCTTCATATGTGTTACTTTCATATGAAATACACATGTGTAATGCATATATATCACATATGTAAAACATAAGAATTTCCTGTGTATATGTGTTAAAGCCAAATGTAATCATCTCAATACTATACTAATATAATAATGTTTCAAATAGTTTGTGCAGTCTTTATAAATTGTAATCAGAAAAAAAAGCATTTGGTCAAATTTGCGATGCGCTTATGTTCTGTGTCTGTCTTCGTTAATGTTACGTTCGTTTGCAACTGTCAGAGTATACGTTGTGCTTGCATGTAGATAGCATTGCTGAACGCGTGTGATGCGGAGATTCACACGTGCAATGTAAAAAAAGTGAACTATTGGCAAACTAATTCATTGACTACTTGTATCTTATGATAGTTATTCGTATTATGACTTTTGTCTCTACGTGTTTGTTGGATTAAATCAATGTGTGTATTGTTACTATAATTTATGTTTAATAAGTTTTCTTTACTCTTATGTATGTGTAATACGTTTTGTTTTACTTTATGTGTAATAAGTATGTTTTCCCCAAACTATTTTTACTCGAATTGTGCCATGCTTGTCGTAGTGTACTCAGTTTTGTATACCTTAATAAAAACATCTGATGCTTTTGTTCTGTACTGCTATTGACAATGTTCGTGTACAGCTTCTACATTAAATACAGTATAATTAAAGAAAGAAACACTTTATTGCCTTGACTTGTTTTCTTCAAGGATTTGTACAAATCCTTGTTTTCATATATAAAATATATTTAACAAAAGAAGTCAAGAGAGCACTTGTAGTAATTTTTATTTGATATGCTCAGTTAATTTGGTCAAATGGTATATGTCACAGGACTAGAAAAATGTGCAGCCAGACCGGGGCTCGAACCCGGGACCTTCGGACTACCGTTCCGATGCTCTACCGACTGAGCTAACCGGCCAGACAATGCAACATCAATCTACCTGTTAGATATCCATAACCGTGACACACTCCCCCTACAGACTGAAATTCGTCCTCGAATTTCCATGGGTACAGAGAATCATGTGAATGTTTCTCGAAGTTTACTCAGTCACGGTCCCCCGTTGGGCGCCAAATGTCACAGGACTAGAAAAATGTGCAGCCAGACCGGGGCTCGAACCCGGGACCTTCGGACTACCGTTCCGATGCTCTACCGACTGAGCTAACCGGCCAGACAATGCAACATCAATCTACCTGTTAGATATCCATAAACCGTGACACATGGTCATCCTAATTTGAAATGTCTAACGTAAGGTAAAGAGAAAGAAGATTGAAAGATGAAATGAGTGATGAAAAGAGATGATGAACTGATTAAATGGTTAAAACACAAACACAATGGTGAGATATACAGGTTCTTAATACCTGTATATGTCATCCTGTGGATGACCACCTTTAAACTTCAGTAATATTTCACAGGTGAGTAAATTTAACCTTTGACACAACTAACCTGGCGGGAAAATTATGCGCGCAGTTGAACATCTCAGTTAGTAGAGAAAGGACACAAGCTATTGCCATTTCGCATTGTTATATTTATCTTGTAAAAGAAAGTATATATATTCAGGTTAGTAATATGTTTGTTTATGAAACATGTATCCATCATTGTGTTAATTACTTTTCTATGGAAATGGTTATTTTAGGAGTTATTTAGTTTATAAGAATTCGTCAATTTTCATGTAGAGTTCAATTCCAAGATGGCGATCCTTTGTTATTTTCAATTAGAACTTTCTTGTGCATTTAGCCTGTTATTATGTCTGAATGTATTTTCTATACAATACTTTACTTGTGATTATATTAATCGAGATGCTATTTCCATTCATCATTGTTATTTCCATTCAGGCATTGTCTTTATTCATTTTATTCATGTCATCATTATCATGCATTAGACTCATACATTGTTATAAATATATATTCAGATATACAGAGAACGACGAATCTTGTTATACTTCAACACCCCCATAATGAGGCGGCGACAATGGTGATCCTGGCAGTTGTTCTCTGAAGTATGTTCTGGCAGATGTGAAATTGGACATCGTAATAAACTGTTCTACTTCTACCATATAACTGGCCATGTGAAGATGGAACGTGAGTACTGAACAATGTATACAGTGCAATTGGACTTATTTGTTTATTATACACGTCTGTGTGAGTGTATACCCGTGCAAGACGTGCCATGGCGGAATGAAGGTCGTAGTAAGTTGTAGCGTGAGACAGGATGTGGGTAGAGTGACATCGGAGGGCATGGATGACGTTTAACCCCGGGGTATATTGAACCTAGTGTTTTCGGCGTGTAACAGATATATCTAGATACATTTTAGTGTGTGCACATTCGCGTGGAACATTATAACGTTAGAATCAACAACATCGCTGGACCATCATCATCATCAGACTGGTATCATTATTTGTAATTTGTAAATATATGTAATGCTTAATATTGTAATTGCATAAAATATATGTATGCATAGACTTCAGATTGGTCATTAAGTGATAGCGCAGTATATTGTCCATCTCATTGTCTTGTGATACAGACATTACATTGCAGTGAATATATTGGATATTTATATAAGTCATACGATTAACGCTATTCTGTAAGTAGCCTGAAATTCATTTTACAAGACTTTTCAGGACCAGTCTGGAATCTATAAGTAATTATCTTGCCCATGTATGTTACGAATAATCAGGAGAGTTTTACCTATATTGTATAGAGATATTAAGAAATAGGTTTTTGAGTGTAATAAGGATAGGTTAAATATTGTAGATTTTTTCCTTTTTCCAAAAGTTATTATTTAATTAAACGATTTTCCTGCCACTAACCAAATATTTGCACTAAACACTGCACGTTTTAGTTAGACAATTGGACAACTAAGGAGGATACAGATCGACTGAAAAGGTAAACATCTCTCTTTCTCTTCTTATCTGTTCATTATTCTTTTCATTCATATACATCTGGTGTGAATTTGTTTACGTCCATGTCATTGTTGTGATCGGCAGGTCACAGGTCATTTAAACTTTATCGGATAAATTTTACAGGTAAATTTATTGATAGTAAATCTACAGGTAACACTGCTTTAATCCAGACTGGACAGATAATTGTTTTTTCTGCAGTACATAATATACACTGGACAGTGTTTATTAGGTAAAATATTTTGACAATATTGGAAAAGTACATTATTGTTTACACTGATTACGTGTAAATACATCGTGTACTCAGAATACGCACAGTAGTAGTAGTAGCGTACTCATGTTTGTAAACATCAAGCGAATGTAAACAAAGATGTGTTTATGCATAGTGTTTAGCGTTGTACATTAACTTTGATAGCATCTATGAGATGTACTCAAATGTTGTACTATTATGTTGTATATTATTGAACATAATATACATAGTTCGCGTTTAGAATATTATTAGTAGCATTGTTGGTATTTACCAAGAATATATTAATAGTAATCGGCAATTATTTGTTTACAGAAGAAGATACTTTTTTGTTGAAGTGTGGTTTTGGTAAGACAGTTGATGCAATTGGTGTTTAAGATTTGAAAATTAGTTATTGATTGGTGTATGCGGTATTACAACATATAATTCAGTATGGACTGTGTATACGGAAACTGAGTTTGGTTGCTCTATCATTTTTTTGTAGGTAGGAATTGGTACCATTTTTGTAGTTAGACAGAGCAAGTGAATTTAGGTTTCAGGGTGTTTATATACTGATAGTGTTGTGATAGCCAAATATAATTAATCATTTGTGAATTTAAATGATGTAAACTTAGTAAATAAGTCGTGTTAAGGGTAATTGCATGTAAACATTGCCATTATACAGGTTGATTGCGGTCATTGTTTACATTATTTTGAGATAATAACTGTTGTGAATTTACAATTGATCCAGTGACACTGTGTTGTGAATTGAAGTGACTGTTGACTTGTGAAGTGTTTTGTTGTTTACTTCATGGTAATATACTAATAAGGTGATATAGTTATGCTCTGAGTGCTATAGTGCATTAACGTGATTGATTATTAGTAAAGCAATTCAGCATTAAAAGGCTGCTAGACTTGGTGATTGCTGTTGGAGAGTAGAAACACTTGGGTTAGGAGTTAGTGCACGGTGATATTGACACTTTAAGGAGATTGTGAAAGAATTATAAAACAATATAACGTGATATAGACACATACATATTGTAGTATACTGTGTTAGTATACATATTGATTATTCATTATGGCTGAAGGATCACATGAGAATGTAGAGGAATTTGAAAAGACTATGATAGATTATCTGAAGAATACAGGAAGATACAGTATAGTGTCAGCGGATGAGAAGAATCCAAAGATGGAGATACATCCACCACCAAGACCTCCATTGCCTATAGAGCAAAGGGACTCATGGAATCGAGGACTATACGTACAGCCTCCAAGACTTCCGCCATTTAGTGGTGAAGAACCAACTCCACTCAAGGAGGTTAGTTATGACATGTGGCGTCATGAATGTAGATGTATGATGCTTGAGGAGACTTACTCTTACAGCCATATACAGCATGCAATGCGAAACTCTCTGAGAGGAAATGCAGCTAGAGTGCTACTGGCATTGGGAGAATTTGCAAGTATACAGGAAACTCTTGATAAGATGGATACCATTTTTGGCAACGTGGCTACTGATGATTGCCTTATGCAAGAGTTCTTCAACCAGCATCAACGTCCTGAGGAATCGGTTTCCATATGGGGTATTAGGATTCAGGAGCTGATGGCAAAGTGCAAGAGAAGAGGATATGTACAGGAAGGGACGGAACAACAGATGCTAAGGTCTAAGTTCTGGCATGGGATCCGATGTGATAGTTTGAAAGCTGCAACAAGACATCGTTTCGATTCCGCCCAGGATTTTGATGAACTTTTAAAGGAGGTGAGAATTGTTGAAAAGGAGATGGGATTAGTTGAGAAGAGTGTTGAGAAGGAAAAGGGAATGAAGAAAGAGGTGACATTTAAGGAGCCGACTGTGGCAATACAGAAAGCTGAAGATCAGGGACAACAACTGCTAGAAAGTATCAACAACTTGACAATTCAGATGACACACATGATGAAGAAGATTGAATCATCAGATGAGAATTTTGAAAGATTAAGGAGAGGCTTTGACTACTTCAAGAGAAATCAACGTTCACCATCAACAGACTTTAATAACATCAGATACAGCAGATCATCTTCACCTAGGACTACTGATTACAATTACAGATATGACAGATCTCCTTCTCCAAGACAGTCAAGATCACCAGACAACAGATTTCTAGACAGGAACAGAGGTCAAAGATCACCGTCACCTGCATATTACAATTATGGGGGACAACCAGTTAGTAGTTACGAGAACTATGGACATGGCGATTCATTTCAGCGCCAGCAACTACCACAGCAGGAGCAACAACAACAACAGCAAAGACCACAGAAGCAACAACAACAACAACAACTGCAACCACAACGTCAACACAGACCTCAACAGCAACAGCAACAACCACAACAACAACAACAACAGAGGAATCAACAAACATCTCAACCTAATTATCCTCAGAAGCCTTTAAACTGGTAGATGCTTCCAACGATGGGCAGTTAGGAGGCATACACAATAAAAGCCCACAAATACAGACATTATACAACAGATTGGTAGGTGAGGCCAATGACGATATAGTTTACATAGGCACAACACAGTCAAACGCATTGATGGATAGTGGAAGTATGGTTACAACTATATCAAATCACCTATATTCGACGCTTCTTCCGAGACCACAACTTAGAAAATTAGAAGACATAGGAGTGAATCTCAACATACAGAGTGCGACAGGACAGCGACTACCATACATGGGTTTCATTGAATGCGACATTACAGTCCCTTCATTTCGCAACAGATCCATGTTAGTGCCCATCCTTGTTGTGTCTGATACCGATTTTAACAATGGAACTCCTGTTATTATAGGAACCAATGTTATCAGGGTGTTTAAGGATGCTACTGAAGAGACTGATGACATACCAGATGGCTGGAGAAGTGCCTTTAACAGTTTATCGGCAAGCTCATTGGGAACAGTTAGGGCTACTAACAAACGTTCATTCCAGCTGAGGCCATATGAAACTGCGACGATATCTGGTATAGTTAGGGTCAAGGACACATGTGACGCAGCTGTTACAGAAGCAGGATCATTTGACAATAGGATCAACATTTGTCCAAGAGTAGTATCACTTGAAGGAGTACAGAAAGGGAATACCAAGCGTGTGCCAGTCCGAGTTTGTAATTTGACTGTAAAGCCAATACTCATCACACCAAAGATGAACTTGTGTGAACTACAAGCGGCTAAGGTAGTACGGCATTGGATACCAGAGGATACACCGACAGTAAAGAAGCAGAATGCAGAAGACACAGTAGAGACACTGCAAGAACTAGGAGTGAAGCTAGAAGATACAGATCTTGATGAAGACCAGAAGAAGACTGTTACCGATATGTTGGGTCAATGGACGCACATATTTTCTAAAGGGTTAACAGATCTAGGTTGTACAGATCTTGATGAACATAAGATAGAGCTCACTGACGAAACACCATTCAAGGAACCATACCGACGAATACCACCAGCCATGTTCAATGAAGTTAGAGAACATGTGAAGGAAATGTTAAATGCTGGTGCCATCAAAGAAAGCAACTTTTCGTTTTCGTCCAACGTGGTTCTGGTGCGGAAGAAAGACAACTCTCTGCGGTTTTGCATCGACTTTAGAAAGCTGAATGCTCGAACCGTACGAGATGCATATTCAATCCCCAGAATTGACGAGAGTATAGACACACTTAAAGGGGCCAAGTATTTCAGCAAGCTGGACCTTCGAAGTGGATACTGGCAAGTTCCACTAAGAGAACAGGATAAACAGAAGACTGCTTTCTCTCTCGGACCACTTGGGTTCTTTGAGTGTGAACGCATGGCCTTCGGTTTGACCAACGCTCCAGCTACGTTTCAGAGATTGATGGAGAAGACAATGGGAGAGCTACATTTGAGAGAATGTCTCATATACCTGGACGACATTATCATCTTTTCCCGTACGTTTGAGGAACACTTGCAGCGCCTTGGGAATGTTTTTCAGAGATTAGAAGACCACAGCCTCAAGCTCAAGGGTTCCAAATGTGAGTTTTTTAAGAGAGAAGTACTTTATCTCGGTCATGTCGTTTCGGAGGAGGGAGTGAGAACGGATCCTGGAAAGATCAGTGCCATTAGGAACTGGCAAGCTCCCAAGTCCGTCAAGGAAGTTAGGCAATTCCTGGGATTTACAGGTTACTATCGGCGGTTCATCAAAGATTATGCTAGGATTGCCAGACCACTTAATGATCTCCTTGTAGGACATCCGACACAGAAGAAGAACCGATGCAAGAGGAAGAAGACACCGTGGAAATGGGGACAGACGGAGGAAGAAGCATTTATGACTTTGAAGGATAGGTTATCATCACCGCCTGTATTGGGATACGCCGACTATTCCCAACCATTTCTAGTCAGTACTGATGCTTCTGGCGAGGGTCTTGGCGCAGTTTTATACCAGAAACAGGACGGACAGGAAAAAGTCATCGCCTATGCTAGTCGAGGGTTGCGACCGTCTGAAAAGAATTATCCCGCCCACAAGCTAGAGTTTCTTGCTCTCAAGTGGTGTGTTACAGACAAGTTTCACGACTATTTGTATGGTACATCTTTTGAAGTCAGAACGGACAATAACCCGATGACATATGTTCTGCAGAAGGCCAAGTTGGATGCGACAGGTCAACGTTGGTTAGCTTCTCTGGCGGCCTTCAACTTCACATTGAAATACAAGAAGGGAAAGGAGAACGTTGATGCAGACACATTGTCGCGTTTGCCACAGCCAGTTGTTAAAGCCATCTGCAGCACACTTCAAACAACCAACCACATTGAATGTGTTGCCATTAATGAAGATAGTCTTCCTGTAGAATTACAAGATGCCACACAGGAAACATCATCATTGTCAGCTGTTGACTGGAGACAGGAACAGGATGCAGATGACGACTTATACCGACTCAAGACAATATTTAGGACTGGACACAAGCCTACCAGGCGGCTTTCTTCTAAGGAGAGCACTGTAGTCCAGAAGTATTTGCGCCATTGGGACAACTTTAATATAAGGGACGACGTTCTGTACAAGATTTGGAAGACACCGACCTTGGTATTTGAACAACTTGTATTGCCCTTTAGTGGAATAGAGGTCGTTCTTAAGTTGCTGCACAATGAGAGTGGACACCAAGGTCGTGACAGAACCACAAGTCTTGTCAAGGAGCGTTTCTTCTGGCCTAACATGGACAATGACATTGCCAGATGGGTTCAGAACTGCGAACGCTGCATCTGTAGAAAGACAAAGGAGTCCCGGGCCAGCCCACTTGTCAGTATAACATCAACTCAACCCATGGATATTGTCTGTATCGATTTTCTGTCTGTAGAACCATCAAAGGGAGGCATTGAAAATGTTCTAGTCCTGACAGACCATTTTACAAGATATGCACAGGCATACCCAACTAGGAACCAGACAGCTAGAACTACAGCCAGAATTATATTTGAGAACTTCGTTGTCCACTACGGCTTTCCATCCCGTTTACATAGTGATCAAGGTAGGAACTTTGAGTCACAGGTGATTAAGGAACTGTGTTCGATTGCCAACGTTAAGAAGAGTCGAACCACTCCATATCATCCTATGGGTAATGGGATGGTAGAACGTTTTAACCAGACATTGCTAGGTATGCTGGGAACACTTGATGAGGCGAAGAAGGCTGACTGGAAGTCGTACGTGCCTGAAGTTGTTCATGCATATAACTGCACAAGACACGAGAGCACCGGATTTTCTCCGTTTTACCTTATGTTTGGAAGACATCCTAGAATGGCTGTAGATGCATTTCTTGGCATCAACCACAACATGGAGGAGCCTAAGATTACTTCGAAATACGTAGAAGGACTACGGAAGAGAATCCAGTTTGCATACAAGATTGCATCACAAGAAGCAAGTCTGGCTGCTAAACGAAACAAGACGACCTATGACTTGAAAGTCAGGGAGGCGAAAATCGAGCCAGGAGATAGAGTCCTAGTCAGGAATGTTGGGCTTAAGGGGAAGAACAAGTTGACTGACAAGTGGGACAGTGAACCTTACATAGTAGAGGAACAGTGTGAAGATCTGCCGGTGTACAAAGTGAAGAAGGAGTTTAGTAGTCAACCGTCACGGGTTCTACATAGGAATTTATTACTTCCCTTCCTTTGTATTACAGGTCAGGATGAAACACCTGCAGAGAAATCTACACAATCGGAAGACAAAGATGAAACCACGGGAGTGTCTGATGGTAGTTCAGAGGATGAGGATGGCACTGAAGCAAGTTTCATAGATCTGACAGCAGAGACAAAGGATACCAATAACAAGGTTGACACTAACTGTACCAGCGACAATCATTTTAGTAAGGCATCAGGCAGACACACTCTTAGGCAGTCTATACAGCGTCCTACAAGAGTAGATACAAGAGACGTGTCAAAGACATTGGCAGGATCTGCAAAGAGAGAACCTCGGAAGGTACAGACATTCCCAGTAGAGAATTTAAAAGAAGTTGTAGAAACTGTGAGGAAAGCTAGAAGCACGGCCAAGGCGAAACATGTGCAGGAGAAACCCAGGGTACTTCGACTAAAGCAGCCCACAGATATAGATCCAGGAACATGTGACATTGTAGACAAAGGAAGGAAGGTTGTTGGTATGCAAAAGGTTATAGGGAAGACAAGTCAACATCAAGATAGGAAAACGGATGCCAAGAAGTATGTCATACCACAGCGGAGACAGAAAACGACATGGTGGAGGACGACTTATAGGTCAACTAGCTAAAAGGGTTGACAGCTGTTGCAACTTTACAGTATTTTTTCTTAGTACTTATTTAATAGTCTCTCAAAGACTAAGTATTATTGGTGAAATTGTAGTGTATTATTGAAGATGCGTGTTTTAACATGTTTATTTTAATTACAGATAGCTTTAGAAAGTTTCACTATAGCCATAGGTTGAGACGGCTACGAGAGGACACAGCGGAAGCATAAAGTATAACTGTGAATTATATTGCATTTGCTTTTGTGTAATTGATTGTATAAATAATAAATAAATATATTTAATAATGTGCAAACTGTTTTTATATTGTGTTTAGTCATAATGTGTGACTTAAAAGAAAGTAATACAATATAATAAGGACCGTGTTAAATACGAGGTGCTATATATGTGTGGTACAGTTACTCCATGTAAGTAACGTATTAGTATGCAACATATACATGTAACTTCATATGTCTAAAGATTATGTATCATATGCTAAGTAGTCGTACTTATACTAGAAATATATCTAGTATGGTGTAAGTATAAGTAAGGATGGTAAATTCCATTTATTTTTAATTTATGTGGCAATGTCGAGGGCGACATTTCTCTAAAGAGGAGGAGGAATGGTAACAATTAAAATGGTAAACTTAATGAAAAGTTTATCATTTCATTTTATTTTTTTCAAATGTCGAGGACGACATTTCTCTGTAGAGAGGGAGGATGTCACAGGATGACATATACAGGTATTAAGAACCTGTATATCTCACCATTGTGTTTGTGTTTTAACCATTTAATCAGTTCATCATCTCTTTTCATCACTCATTTCATCTTTCAATCTTCTTTCTCTTTACCTTACGTTAGACATTTCAAATTAGGATGACCATGTGTCACGGTTTATGGATATCTAACAGGTAGATTGATGTTGCATTGTCTGGCCGGTTAGCTCAGTCGGTAGAGCATCGGAACGGTAGTCCGAAGGTCCCGGGTTCGAGCCCCGGTCTGGCTGCACATTTTTCTAGTCCTGTGACATTTGGCGCCCAACGGGGGACCGTGACTGAGTAAACTTCGAGAAACATTCACATGATTCTCTGTACCCATGGAAATTCGAGGACGAATTTCAGTCTGTAGGGGGAGTGTGTCACGGTTATGGATATCTAACAGGTAGATTGATGTTGCATTGTCTGGCCGGTTAGCTCAGTCGGTAGAGCATCGGAACGGAAGTCCGAAGGTCCCGGGTTCGAGCCCCGGTCTGGCTGCACATTTTATGGATATCTAACAGGTAGATTGATGTTGCATTGTCTGGCCGGTTAGCTCAGTCGGTAGAGCATCGGAACGGTAGTCCGAAGGTCCCGGGTTCGAGCCCCGGTCTGGCTGCACATTTTATGGATATCTAACAGGTAGATTGATGTTGCATTGTCTGGCCGGTTAGCTCAGTCGGTAGAGCATCGGAACGGTAGTCCAATGTACATGTATAACAAATATATATAAAGCCTCTGTAGCTCAGTCTAGTCCCGTTAAAATTCACATGTTGCTAATGATGATTGCTAGATTAGAACGACAAAAATATCAATACTAGACTGACAAAACCTGAGTTACTAACTAAAACAACTTGGGACTCATATTCAATAAAGGAAATGTTAAATCCGTTTAGATAAAGTTGTGTGGTTAATATGCACACATGACTTACAGTATGAATATAACATATATGTGATATATATTTTTAAGGTCTCACAACATAGTGCATTTGCACTATGTTGGACAATACGAATAACGTTTATTGTGCCATTATTTGTACTATGTTGGACAATAGAATAACGTTTAATGGGCCATTCCGTACAGGACGTTTCCAAGCTAAAAGTAACTTGTTTATGAAACACAATCGTTTGCCCACACAAAATTGTACAACATCTGTACGTTCACCAGGTGTATTTTGTAATTTGAGTGGTGTCGTCCATTGTACTATGTTGGGTATTAACTCCAGAGTTTGGACCAGAGTTCCAATAAGTCTCTTCTTCAGCATCCATGCAACTGTCATATTTCGCTGGCGGTGTCCTCTAAAAGCTGCACATCCAATTTCAGATTGTTTTCATCTCACCTGCAACAATAATAAAAAACATCTGTCAGCAATTATTAAACAGATATAAAACAGAGGAACACACACTACTTTTTATGGCGCAAGAAGTGGGTTTTCAAGGGAGCTAACTGTGTTTTCAAGGGAGCTAACTGTGCAGTGAGACCATAATAACTTCGTTGTAAGGCTTTAGCAATACAGTTAGTGTACTTGTCGCTCATACTAACTTAATCTCAATATCACATATATAGCCTCACTTAGATATTGTTGTATACTTGAGTAAACATCCTGTCACTTCCTTTAACACAGACATACATGTATATTCGTATATATTGTGAAAAGTGAAAACACATTAACTGGGATTTGTAGCTTGCTCCGACTTATTCTTAAGTCCGATGGGAACGTCAACATTTCGACCACATGTACTAGAGCATATTCTCTGGACATCTTTGGCATTTTAAATTGATTCCGTATTCCTCAGTAATTGTCTCATCTCTATGAGATGGCTCTAATAACTCACATAATATGGTGCTGAACCGTTAAACAACAATTCAAATGCCCCCAGAACAAGTTTGCAACAGTATGCAGTTACCATGCGGTACATCCTGTCCATATTCGTGTAAATGAAGACAACATGATAGCTACGAGACACACCATTGATCATTCTTAAACTAACACTATGTTACCTTGACCTACATTTTACCTGGTGTAGGCAAGGTCATCTAGTGTTCCATGTTTTATATACGGTTTAAATTATACAGGTGGTTTTATAGTAATGCATTTTGAAATTATAAATAGGTTACTAAGTTTATGTGACCTAATGTTGATTTCAAACATTGAATGATATCACTGACTGATTTCACTGTTTGACTGATGTCACTGTTTGACTGATGTCACTGTTTGATTGATGTCACTGTTTGACTGATGTCACTGTTTGACTGACGTCACTGTTTGATTGGTGTCACTGTTTGACGTCACTGTTTGATTGATGTCACTGTTTGATGATATCACTGTATGACTGATGTCTGTTTGAATGATGTCACTGTTTGACTGATGTCACTGTTTGATTGATGTCACTGTTTGACTGATGTCACTGTTTGACTGATGTCACTGTTTGATTGATGTCACTGTTTGACTGATGTCACAGTTTGACTGATGCCACTTAATTGCTATTGCCGTTTAACATTCAAATATCAAGGTCGTTTGACAATCTGATCAAATGGAGACATAAATATCATGGATTTCAAGTTAAAAGTGTATGTCCTTCAAAAACGAAAAATAGTAACACCGTGACCTACATGTTGGTCCACCATGTGCCTACTTGTCACGCATGTGTACGGTATACGTCAAAGGGTATATCTGCAAAAAAGGCAATAAATGTCAAAAGTATTCCAATTTGGAAGTATTCCTCATGTCAAAATTCCAAACATATAGTTCAAATGATCAAGTATGCATAGGTTCAACCTTAGAGCCCTAACTGAAGTGTTCAAACAATGACGTGATCAACTGCTATCATAACTAGCTCAACCACGATAGGGTATTTCCTTTTCAATCTCGGTATAGATTATGATTAGCTAATGCGTAGGTAGAATTAAGTGTTTTATGACAGATATTTATGGTGTACCGTTAAGTAGGGGTAAAATTAATTTAAATACATTAACACGACGATATAGCGTCCTTATTGTGGTTAAAACATATTTCATTACTGTTGTTTGTTTTTTAAAAATAGGTCAACAGGTTTTGAAACATTTACATTCTACCCTTCCCATGTTATGAATTATATTTAAAACACAATATGCTTTTAAGTGTAATTTGAATAAGTTAACTAAGTATTAGGAAGCATTATAACTTAGTGAATTATCCAATCCAATCAAAAGAATAGAATTAAAATTTAAACATTTAAAAATTTGAAAACTATGCCAAATAGATATGTTCACTACCCTACGTGTAAACTGATGTACTATGACGTTCTGTCACAAGGAAGCTGCGCTTGACCTTAAACGGACTATATAAAGCATAGGTATTGTTTATGTAAACAGAGTCTTACTATTTATCGGAGAGTAAGTTTCTAATCAGCCGTTTTAATTAACATCTGGGGGCATCGTGTGATTAATGCAAATTTGACGGTAATACTATATATCTATACTCCACACACAGTCCATCTTCTCCTATAAGTTTGGAATTAAACATAGTATTTAATAAACGTAATTTATGCTTAAATGTGGAGATGGTTATATTTAAATATGCATAAACCATTATATACGCTTAGCATAATCCTACGTTAAATTGATTTGAAAGCTTAGAATATGTAGCGCAGATGTAAATAAATACATACAGGTCTTAAAACATAATATGGATGAGATCTTTACCTGTTATTGGCGTTCACTTCTACACAATATTGTTTACGTATTAATGCTTTCAAATTCAAATTCAATGCTAATATAGGTCGCTTGGTTTAATACAAGTGTGCATTTAATTTACATAACATTGGATGTCGGAAATTGTAATTCAACTCAAGGAAACACTTTAAAATATGCTTACGAGAACATGTATCAGTGGTAAACCAGAGTCAATATCGACGTTTTAAAGGGGGTACATCCGGCTTTACGGCTAATTTTGTAAATTTTGTAGAAGTAAATATGAAGTGAACATGTTTAAAGATATAGATGGAATATTAACAGTTTTCTATAATACAGCGTATTAATTACTAATTATAATTACAACAAGTCTTATCAGCCCCGGCGTTGCAATACATTGTTTTACCGCCAAATTTAAAATAGCTAACACTGCGCGTAACGACAGTTAGGACATACCTTCTTCGTCCCTTATATTTTATATGTTCATTGTAATTTACTTTATTGATTTATGGCTCATTTAGTTTAGTTTATAATTCAATGGAGAAATAATGTATTTAAACAATTCTGAAAAAATACCAACCCTAGAACCAACCTTAAACAAGTGTTCGTTTGCTGTACTCCCACCTACTGGCAGCTACCCAACCTTTTTTAAGAATTTAGTGGTCTTTTTTTCTTTTCACAGTTTTTAGGATCATGCCGTTAATTGCACCAATATCAGGTATATATATATATTGTTAATGTGTCTCTATTATAAATCAATCATCATTGCGTGGTCCCGCCTTAATTCCATTAAGCGATGGATAAGCTTATATTAGCAAGATTTTGTAACGGATATTTCGACAATGTAACATTTTAAAAACATTTCATACTGGAAAAATGCAATAACCTGTTTAAAATTACCTATGTAATGGTTTAATTTTACAATATGTAAACTTTTTAAGCCGAAATTAAGGTTTTATTTCATACCCCAGCCAACCCCGTTTTCGCTTCTTGGAGAAGGGGTTGGATGGGGTATGAACGTTAATACTCGGATCACGTAATGTTAGTTGGTTGTGTAGGTAACGTTCGGCTAGACTGAGTACAAAGTATATGTATGAGGCCCTCCCAGGGGCGGGGGTGTCCATGTTCCTTTATACCCTGAAAATAAGACCCAATGTACCCTTGTTTCTCAAAAATATTTGTCTTTGTTCCCCAAAGATATTTTCCAATGTTCCCTTGTTCCCCCAAAATATTACCAATAACGGACAATGTTCCCTTGTTCCCCGAAAATAAATGGCCATGTTCCCTTGTTCCCTAAAAGCCTGGGAGACCCTCATTTGTGATACGACATAATTTAAGGTAATATTTACCTGTTCAGTTATTAAAGGGACACACGGCAATCTTGAAGTTTTGAAATAAACGTCTCGATTTATTTATCCAGTATCATTTTGACCTTAAACCGGCTGGCACATAATTAAATAAATGTTTGAGTTTTCTTTTTTTTTTATCTTATTCTATCGTAGGTTTATATATATCATTGGTGCAATATAATCAACTGTAAGTAATATGCAAACACAACTTTATAGAATTCCTAAATTGATATTCATATGATTGAATAAATGCAAGTCGTGTAGAAAAACTAACGATACGCCACGAGTGTTTAAAACATCAAGATTGCCATGTCTACCTTTAAAGGTAAATACGATTATTTAAAACGCCAATGAAAAATAAAATGAATAGATATTAAACAGTTTCAAAATCAGAGTTAGTATATAATAGAAGTTGATGTTTATACAACCGATCTCATAGTTTCTGTCGTGGTCGTAATTGCGACGTTAACCCATTTAACTCGTGATCCGATCTCACAGTTTCTGTCGTGGTCGTAATTGTGACGTTAACCCATTTAACTCATGATCAAGCACAACACGTGAAAAAACCACGATGTAAAGTAGTGTATTCACATTATGTAAAGTGCGAATCGAGATTGAGTTTGTAGATATCAACACGTTAGTTTGTAGACGGGTTCAGTTGCATCATAGGATTGAATTGACATTGAAAATGTAAACAAACGCAGTATCAATTGTTCCTAAAGTTAAGTTGCATTTTCTTCACTGCTTTAAACTCTGATAATTTCGACAACATGTTTATTCCATTTTTTAAATTAGTCAAGGCGAAAATGTACGGTATATGATGTTATTAGATTTATTCTAAATATCTTTGTCTAAATGCTGTATCCTTTACACTGGTTTTGTGCAATAATGTACTGCAGTAGTACGTGCCGAAATTTTGTATTTATTTATTGTCTTAAATGCTCATTTCATTTAAATCTAGACAAGTTTGTAGATGTATATGCACTGTTTTTGTTGAAGTTAAAGCTACACAAGCCCGATAAAAGGCACACTGGTACTGAAAAAATCGAACGGTTATTACGAATGTTGTACAAAGTGATTACTGTGTACGTGTGGGTTCATATATACAAACATGCGCGCTACCTAAATTCACTGAATATTAATGAGATAAGGCGGTACTGAATGGGACGCTTCAGGTACTTTGTGAATCGACCACTGGTCTTATATCGGGTATCGGACCTGGAATAAAAATATATTTATGTATAATGAAATTATTGAGTACAATTTATGTTAATCGGCCTTCGTAGCGCAGTAGGTTACCGTGTTATCCTAGATATGCTTACCCCCTTGCGGACGGGGTTCAAACCCGCGGCTCTGCACTTTTTTTTAAAGCAAAAAACGTTTTTTATGAAGAAGTGTTAGTAAAATGGCTTTGAGATTGATCAAATTTAAATGTTAACAAAACATATAGATAATAGCACGTACACAAGCACGGCCAACGCACGCATTCACAAACACACGCGCACGCAAGCACGCACACGCACATACACTCTCCTCTTATGTTAGTAAATATTAACATTTGAAATTTTGTGTAAACGGTGTCGGAAAGTTTAGAAAAAGACGAATACTCAGTACGTCCGCAATAACGGGATCCTGAGACTGCGTGAAATACATTTGAGATATCGAAATAAAAATGTTATTTGTGTATACTTGGCAATATGGAGATGACGGACGTCATTGTTTTTATTTAGTCAAAATGTGATTGCCATGGCAACACATTGGGAAACAAATCCGAAAAGGTCAGGATATATGTGGAATGTTTCATGAAGAGACATTCAAGTTATAAAATTTACTCCAGAACGATAGTGTTTTACTCTTTTGTTGTATTTTCAAGAAGCTCCGGAATTGTGTAACGGAAGGATAAACGGGTGGGCGACCTTCGTATGTATAATTCTAAAAACTACGATTTGCGAAAAATAATATTGCTTGTCTTTTTTCAACAAAAGCAAATTCCACATTTATAACAATTAATTTGAACAATACCCTTCAAGTGTCTCATTTTAAACAATAATTTCTTCCTGTCCAGTGTCAACACCTGAGCATGTATTTCACTGTACATACTATTTGCTACCGATACACGCTCTCTGTATATATGTACATGTATAATATGTGTGTGATTTTGTATTGTTTCAAGGATATTATAGGAAATAAATATATATATGGAACATATGTGGAATACGCGGGTAAGTGTTTATAATTCTCTACATAGTGATGTATTTACGTTATGCTTCCCCCACTTCTGTTCAACACACATGTATATATTTACATTACACGCCATTGAATATCCTCATCGAGGTGAACAGTCTGTAGTTATCGGATATCTGAGCAAATTGCTATATAAACGTTTAGGCTTATATACCCGTAATCACTGGGTGGTGCAGTTTCAAAGTTACCGAAGCGTTTTATCCCGCCTATTATGGAAATGTCTCGATATGCGCTACAACAATATACCAGCCTAAACAATCTATACAACACACCCAGCAAAGAACTTCATCTATAGGCTTTTTTGCGTTTAAAATACCTTCAAATTGTATTATTTTATCGGGATTGTGTAGCTTTAAGCACTAGTTTGTCGATGGTATGTTTTCTATAAGCGCTACTTTTTCGATGATTTTGGGGATGTTTACAACTGCAACATTTCTTATTTTCTCGTAGAATATGCATTATTTAAACAAAAGGTAACCATTTTGTATTTTACTATAGTTCGGATGTGTGAATCTCATTAGGCACTATGTTACACTTTCGATGTTATTACAGCACAGAAGAAACAGAAACATTTGACAGTATCGTACACCACAAAGTCATGCATATGAAAATCAAAATTTAAGCTTCAAGGGAAAGTCTCTAACACCAAATACCTGTCAAAGTATTTCAATTTGTTTCTTGATGCAATAGCCAGAGAGGGAAGGCCAGTTATTCCATTATCGCATACTGAATCTATAAAGGTTATTGAATTTTAACTGAACATACGTGTTCCTCCAATGAGAAAAGCGAACTAAATGTTGCTGTAACCGAGTGTCCATTACAATATGTCATTGACCTTGATAATACAAGAGCGGAAAACATATTTTAAAATACAAAAGAAACCCAATAAACACCGAAAAGGGGATCCCTTGGAAGCAACAAACACAAACAAGAGGTAAAAGTAGCAGACTCGGGTTTTATTGAGCCTGTTAATGAGAGGTTATGTCGAGTGCAACACCTCTCACGCCTCCTAGCACCGGCTTAAGCGATATTCTAGTTTAAAGCCACGAAGATTGGGCTTGAAGATCCCAAAAGGACCAGTAAGTAATAACATTACTGACTTGTAGTCGGGGCAACTTTTTTACGGCCGCCACACAACACTAAACAAACGCTAGTGTGAATGTCAATAAATACTGAAAATTAGAAGCAACAAACACAAACAAGAGATAAAAGTAGTAGACTTGGGTTTATTGAGTCTGTTTATGAGAGGTAATGTCATCATCATACAGATGATGACATATGTATAGGGTTTGACTGCTATGTTACCCTCTGCAACGGAAACGGTAGATCGTTTATTGTCAGAACGGAAGATGTTTTGTTTTTATTTTCGGGCATCGCTTCCAGGAGAAAAAAACTAGCCTTGCGATTGTTAATGAACATGGTTACGTTGTGTTGTGTGTAAGTTCTTGTGCAATGAAGCATGAAGACACTATGAATCTATTTTGGAGGACCGAGAAATAGAGAATATCATGTTAGTGCCTGATCCTATCCAGTTTATCAGGTGAGGCTGAGAAAAAAATGAAGCCCGAGGCTGTGCCGAGGGCTTCATTATGTTCGTGCCGAACCTGATAAACTACATAGGATCAGGCACTAACATGATATTCTATTTATCAGGTTGATCGTTTAAATCATTTAATTTACCTTTTTTGCATTTCGCCCCCCCCCCCCCCCACCCCCATTTTTTTCCGTTAAAAAGAACCCAGACGTCATCAAATATAGCCCTACGTCATCAAAAGAGGTGCTGACGTCATCAAAAGAAGTTCATCTGACGGGATAGGTACGTAACTGCCGAGATAAGGTTTTATCTCAGGCACCCTGTTTCTCGGCAGAATTATACAGATCGACATGATAAATGGTTGTTTAAAGGTAAATTCTTACGGTTATATCAGGTTTAAAAAAAAAATGACATCATTTTACAGGAATCATAACTCGACGACACTACAGTCCCAGCCTATCGAAATAATATTTGCGTTTCCTAGTAAAGACATTGTGAATATAATATCGAATAAGGCCAAGTTATTTAAGTCAATGGATTATTACACCACTTCACAAAACTTCTCAAAACAGTTTCAAAAGCTGTGAAGGATTCAACGTCATTGACTTATTGACCTTAAGAAGTTAAACTGTGACGGAAAATTTTATTATGTTAACTGTTTTTCTTAAATAAACATTTATATTGATGTATAACCATGAACTCTGAACTTTATCTCTTTTGCTGTTCATACTTTGAAAAACAAACATAAACAATTAATATAAAGGTGACCATTATTTGTTTTATATATATATTTCCATGAAATATGAAATGTGCAAGGTAAAAGGTTTATCTTAACGAAATCAATTAACCACCGGCAGAACATGAGCGAATGAATGAATGAATGGTGTTTTACGGCACGTCGACACATAAATAGGCATTATTGTGCGCAAAAACTGATGAATGATGAAGAAATGAAGGATTAATTAAAAAAAAATAATGTAAATATATAAAGATAAAACTATTTACAAGTAAGGGATGATATGGTAGTAATATAAACTATATAGGTAAATCAACAAATGCCCGAAAACGGGTATATAAAGAAGTAAATATATACAAGAACATATTATAATGATTTATATAGTCTGACTTCCTTTAGGAAATCTAAAACTAGACTAAAATCTATAGTATTAAAAAGCTCGGTCATAGTATTAACATTGTAGTACCTTTGACGCATAGGATCAAAGTCTACACATTGCAGCAATATGTGTTTGACCGTTAACGGTGCAAAGCAGGGTATACATTCTGGTAATTGCTCACCTTTTAATAAATATGAATGAGTATAACGTGTATTCCCTTAAATTCAGCTGAAAAGATGGAGGCCTTGTCAGGCAGGCGGCTCTTTATGCTGTGTTTGTGAACAACAGCTGCTGCAGCTACTTTATCTCCATCTTTAGAACCATCAGTGTATATATGTTGAAAGTTACTGTATTTCGATTTAATTTCATTAAATTTGCTTTGAAAGACAGTAGGGTCTGTATTGGATTTGTTACTATTACAAAGATCGAAAATAATTGTTGGTGTTTCCAAAGTCCACGGTGGAATTTGTGGTACTTTGTACTTGGCAATCAAATTTAGGTCGATTTCAGTGTCTCTTAATTTTGGTTTAATACGAAGACGCAATGGTCGAATGGCCTTCGGTTTTCGATCAAAAAGAGGTTCATAACTAGGATTAAAAACTTTATCGAAAGTTGGGTTTGAAGGGTTAGATTTTAATTTAATGGCATATTGAGGGGCTAATTTGTCCCGTCTATGACACAGTGATGGTTCATTCGCTTCAACGTATAGACTTTCGGCTGGTGATGTACGAAAGGCACATAAGGCGAGTCGTAATCCTTGATTATGTATAGGATCGAGCATCTGCAAATATGATTTGCGTGTCGATCCATATACTATTGAGCCTTAGTCCAGCTTGGATCTGATAAGAGATCTATAAAGTTGTAAAAGTACTATACGATCTACTCCCCATTTAGTGTTTGCAAAAACTTTAAGTAAATTAAGAGTTTTAAGGCACTTGGACTTCAAGTATTTAAGATGTGGTATAAACGTCAATTTACGGTCGAAAATAAGACCAAGGAGTTTTGTTTCATCCACTACTGGTATTGGTGACCCATCCAGTGTTAGATGAGGGTCTTCATGATGTTTACGTAGTTGACAAAAGTGCATACAATTAGTTTTAGATTTAGAAAATTTAAAACCATTTTCATCCGACCAGGTCCGAAGTTTATTCAGACATTGTTGCAGTTGTCTCAATAGTGTTCATGTTTTTTGCACGATAACATATAACAAAGTCGTCAACATATAGTATGCACTCCACACCCGGATTGATGAATTTAACTATACTGTTATTTTTTATATTAAAAAGGGTGACAGAGAGTATGCTGTCTTTTGGCACACCCATCTCCTGTTCATGGATGTCAGAGAGGGTTGAACCCATTCGGACACGTAACTGTCTATCCTCTAAGAAATTCTCTATAACAATTGATAATCGACCTCTAAGACCAAGGTCATAAAGATCATTCATGATACCGTACCTCCATGCAGTATCATAAGCTTTCTCCAAGTCAAAAAATACAGCGACTAGATGTTCTTTCTTTACGAAAGCTTCCCTAATAAATATTTCAAATCGAATGAGATTGTCTGTTGTGCCTCGTTGGCGCCGGAATCCACTTTGATACTTTATTATCAGCTTGTTGGATTCCAGGTACCAAACGAGTCTCTCATTAATCATTCATTCCATGGTTTTACATATACAACTCGTTAATACTGCTCTCACACTGTGGCGAATATCCTTGCGAATATGAAAATTTGAAATTCGCGGCAAATTCACCGAAAATGATAAGATTGGCCTGGAGAAATACTGAAAAAAGTGAGGCCTTATGAATGCTTCCGAAATTCTTACGAATCCTTGCGAATTTCTTACGAACCTTACACTTACTTAACAATCAATTTGCCGAATTTCTTGCGAATCCTTTGCGAATGTTACGAATGCTTACGAATGCCGTTGCGAATCTTGCGAATGCTTGCGAACGCCTTACGAATGAAACGACTACACAACGCATGCTTGGCTAATTGCATATACCCATTGCCAATGTTTCTATTTGTCACTTATTCGCCAGCCTCCGCCGAGTCAACTTCTTAAGTTTTAAGCTTTTTAAAAAGTAAAGTTTTTATCCTTGAGCATGCCCAGGGCCGGCAGAAGGGGCGGTGGCGGCAGAGGCAGGGGCAGGGGCAAGTCTGGCCCTCCTCCTGAACACCAAGACTCTGCTTCCGATGGCGCGGCATCCAGTGATGACCAGACCAAGAAGGCTGCGGCATGCAGTAACCAGACCAAGACGTCCAGTGAGAAGAAGGTCAAGGTCAAGTCTGCCAAGTCTGTCAGGAAGCCCAGGCCAGAGAAGGCGGTCTCTGAGCGGGACGAGATGTCAGACTCGTCCCGCTCGCTCCCCCACTCCTCCTCCACGCTCTCAGACTCCACCTCCTCCTTCAAAGGCCAAGAAGTTTACAGCCAAGAAGCCCGACAGGCGCAGTGCCGAGCTGACTGAGGCCCAGCAAGACACCATGTTCGAATGGTTGAAACAGACTCCTGCCATCTACGACACCAACCATGTTGACTACAAGCGACGCATCCAGCTGTTTGGGGAGCAGGCAGTGAGTATGGGTGATAGTCTTGATGGTGCTACCCTTGCGCTGTGGTTCAAGTCCTGCCGCATCGTCATCAGTAAATGCAAGACCAGGAAGTCTGGTACCAACTGGACCCCCCTCATCCATGGTACCCCCAACGAGAAGAGGCTGTGGACCAAGATGTGCTGGCTTGTGCCCTTCATCAGGCCCCCGCGGCGACACAACCTTAAGTCAGTGAGTATAAAAAATAATTTAATATCTAATTTTTCAGTTTTTTTTAAATATTAAATTCAAATATAAAAAAAATAAAATTATAAATTTGCTTGGGCTTCTTGGTTGCTTTTTTGGACTTGACCTTCTTTTACATGTATACCCGCGCGGGTAGCTCAGTTGGTTAAACACCAAAACCATCCATCCATTTATACGTATAATTTGTATTTGCAGTTAAAGCGGGGCCGGGATGAGTCTGGTGACAGCGATGAGTCTGATGGCAGCGAGGAGTCTGACAAGGAGGATGCCATGTCGCGGCACTCTCAGCAGCGAATGCGTCATCACTCAGCATGAAGTATGGATGTGGTCTGTCGTCATTTGGAAGAGGCTCATCGTCAGGCAGGTTGATCTCTCCACTCTGAAGGACTTCTGCCAGTTCCGAAGCGTCAGACTGAGAACCAACGCCACCAACTTCAGCCCACAAGAAGCGGTAATTGGCATCTACCAATCCCAACAGCACGATGGAAAAGAAACCCTTGTAGTTGTAGTAACCTGATCCGGAATGAGGGGGTTTCTTGATGGCAACGTGCTTGCCATCAAGGGCACCGCAAGCGTGGGGCACATTCCAGCGTCTCTGGAACTCTTCAGCGATAGCTTTCCACTCATCTTTGGTTGTAGGTGCCGGAACAACTTCATCAAGGAACTCATCAATGATGGCTTTGCACACCTCTGGCAAAAACAGGCTGACGCTGTTGTCTCCGACACGGAAGCTGTACCGCAGGTCAACATATGAGTTCCCAGTTGTCAAATGGCGCAGCGTCACAGCTAACTTCAGGCCAGGTTCTATGGCATCACGGTACCGGGTGTTGTGCTTGGTGATGCGGTGCCTGATGCGGTCCAACAGCTCATCAAACAAGGCCGGCTCCAATCTGGTGAGGTTCTTGAACCTGTCCGGGTCTCTCTGCCGAAGACTCTCCATCAGGTTGTAGTAGTGCGAGTGCTGCAACCTCTCTCCGTGTGACAGCCAGTCCCTCGCCCAACATGACCTTTGCCTTCTTTGTTTGCGTTTTCTACGTTGGGGCTGCTGCTGCTGCCTTATTTCTTGTTCTTCTTGCTGCAGAGCAACAACAGCACGGTGTGTGACAACAGCATGTTGAGAAACTAGCACCGCCAGTGTTTCCACTTGCCTCGCAGCCTCGGCCATGGTTGAACTAGAAATGTATATAGGACAAGGGAAGATGGGGTATTTTATACAATTTTGGCTACCCTAGCGACACCACCCGTGGCGAATGTGCAATATTCGCATTGAAATCGCTAGGAATTAGCAAAGCATTTGCAAGACAATCTTAATGTTTGTATGTCATTCTCAAGAAAATGCAATTACTCGCAAGTGTTGGCAAGCCGTTCGCACGCATTCTCAATGCATTCTCAAGAAAATGTCAAAAAAATCGTAACCCATTCGCTTTATTCGTAATGGATTCGCAAGCATTCGCAACTTTTTGCTCGTATTCGTATGGTATTCTTAAGGAAAAGTCAAGACGAATGCTAGCAAATCCCTACAAATGTCTTACGATCACTACAAATGCCTTGCCATCAATAAGAATGGCTCGCGATTGCTTACGAAAATGTTGCGAAAGCAATGAGAATATGCTTTCATGGCGAATTTTAGGAGCATGTTCCTAATATTCGCAACACCCCATGAACGACCGCGAATGCTTACGAACACCTACGAATGTCTGGCGATCACCTTGTGATCATTGCGAATTGGTGCATTCGTAAGCCCATTCGCCACCATATTCGCCACAGTGTGAGAGCACTATAAAGCAATTGGGCGATAATTTATTGGGTCCGTTTGATCCTTTCCAGGTTTGGCGACTGGAATAACGATTGCTTCCCGCCAAGAATCGGGGAAGTTTCCGGTCACCCAAACCTTATTAAATATATAAAGAAGTGTAGAGAGACAGGTTTCAGGTAAATGTTTTAATAATTGATAATGGATATCATCAGGACCAGCTGATGTATCATGAGCCTTTTTAAGGAAATCTCGAAGTTCTTTGAGAGTGAACAGTTTATTGTATTTATCCAAAATTTCAGACTTGAAATTCAGCTTCTTCTGTTCTTTTAGCTTTTTATTTTTTAGAAAATTTGGTTACAATTTCCAGAAGAATAGTTTTTAGAACAAGTTTCTGCCAAAGTGTTTGTAATATCTTTGACAGATGTAATATCATCATTATCAGTTTTAAGATGATTTACACAACTAGAATTACAAATGTACCTTTACCGTTTATTTTCCGGATCATGTCCCACGTCTTCTTAAGAGATAAACGAGAGTTCAGCCTAGAGACATAAGATCTTCAGGATTTCCTCTTACTATCCTTAATAGTAAGACGGGTTTTCCCACGAAAAACTCTAAAAGTATCTAAATTATTTTGCTTTGGCCGCAAATTAAAAGCATTCAATGCAGCTTTTCGATCGCCGACTGCCTTTTTGCAGTCATCATTGTACCATGGTTTATGTGGGCGTTTTTTATTTGCCGAGGTTTTTGGAATAGTTTGATCAGCTATATCATGAAGGGTTTTGGTAAAAAGAGCAGTTGCGTCTTCGACATTCTCGAAAACGGTAGGCTTTAATTGTTCCTCACAAAGAGATTAAAACGTATCCCAATCAGCTTTGCGAAGTTTCCATCGTTGCGTTTTTTCGAGAAGTGGAGGGCCGATATTTTCAAGAAATAAGGGGAAGTGGTCTCTTCCACATAGGTCGTCACCAACACTCCACGAAAAATCCATCAAGAACGTTGGATCGCATATTGTTAAATCAATGGAAGAATGAGAGCCTGTAGCAGGATGTAAATTAGTATGTGATTTGTTATCATTAAAAAGACACAAATTATTTTTGGCTAAGAAATCCTCAACTTTCTTGCCTTTATCGTCGATATCCTTACAGCCCCAAGTGCATTAAAATCACCCAAGAGTATAAAAGGTGATGGTAATTGTGCATCTAGGTGATTTATATCTGTAAGGTCTAGTGAAGAACTGTGCGGTAAATATAAGGAGCATATAGTTATAACTCTGTGCATCGTAACACTGACCACAACAGCTTGCAAACCAGTTTTCAACGCAACAGTTCTGAAAGGAATGTTTCGATTCACAAGAATCGAAACTCCTCCAGAAGCTTTATCACCTGTATCACAAATATAGTTATACAATGAATAGTTTTTAAAAGATATTTTATCACTAGTCTTCAAGAAAGTTTCTTGAAGACAAAATGCAACAGGTTTGTGTTTATTTTAAAGTCAGCTGATTTCATCATAATTAGGTTTTAAACCTCGGCAGTTCCATTGAAAGACCTTATTTGATTTTGATGTCACTAAGGCGGAAGTACAGGTTTACGGCCGTTAGGTTTGGCTGACCTTGGAGACTTTGGGAGTTCCAGACGTGCTGGATCATCAACCTCCATCTCAAAGTCTCCAAATCTGTTGTGCAGTTCAATAGGATCATCAGATCCTTTTGACTGATTCCCTAACTCGGGAGTTTTCTTTTTTCTTACTGTCACTGTTCGTCGGATTTGACGAACCTTTTGAAGAGTTCGTCGGGTTTGGTGGACTCTTGGTTGCAAGAGAGTCTGTCGATTTCGAAATAGATGATGTAGATGCAGTAGATGTAGGAGTTGTTGAGGATATAAGTGAAGAAGTTTTAGGCTTGGAAGCCACAAGAGGTTTGGGAGCTACAGGAGGCTTATTTAAGAGGATCACAGTTTGCGAGGCTGAAGATGTTTTAGAGGAATTCTGAACAGAGAGTGGAACAGTAGCAAAATTGTCAGAGTTTATTGGCCAGGTTATCACGGTCTGCACCGCGTTAGACCTGGTAGCTGGTTTCTCAACCCTACTCGCATCGGCATATGATTTGCCAGATGGAGTGGGCGGAGTAAGGCTCTCAACAAGTTTTCTAGCTTCTGGGAAGGAGATATTTTTTTCAATTTGGATTTTCTGTATTTCCCTCTCGTGTTTCCACTTCGGGCAATCCTTAGAGAAAGCCGCGTGAGTCCCCATGCAGTTAACGCAAGAGGCGGGATTTTGGCAATGTGAAGTCGCTATGACCCTCTTGGCCGCAACGGGCACAGACGGGAGCAGGTCGCTTGTATTTTTCTCGATGGTGACCAAAGTGTTGACAATTGAAACAACAAAGAGGATTTGGGATGTAGGGGTCAACTGGTAAAATGATATATCCAGTCTTGATAGTCTTCGGGAGGTTTGGTGTGCTGAAGGTAAGCACGAAAGTATTTTACTGCACTCGACGAGACGTTTGTAAGATTAACGTTTTTTCACAATCCTCGGTTCACCGGCAATGCCGAGTAAAGCCTTGGAGATTGCGAAAGGAGAAAGTTTTGTAATTGGCCTGGTTTCATCCAAAGAGATAATTGTCAGAAATCGAGGCCAGTTAAGATTGGAGATATCAGTGTCAGAGTCTGAATCAGAATCGTCCCTAGGGAGTTTAACGTCTCTGGAATAGTTGTTATCCGTATAATCAGTAGTTTGTGCGTGTTTTTTTCCCATAATGGGTGATAGAAATTCATTCTCCACGTTTCACACCCGCCTCGGAGCCCAACAAGGAGACATTTGCTGCGGATATCCAACAGACATATGCCAAGAATACGTGAAGAATATACTCATATAAAACTAACGCATCAGACCCCACATGCCACCCAGCGTACATAACCCCTTAACTAAAAAGTCGAAGAGCCGCACTTATGTTTCGCCTAAAAGTGGCACGAGTATATCCATAGCCATATAGCGTTTAGAAATACATGATTAGCCCTAGCACCACCGCCATAAAGTATCCTTTCTACATTATGTTTTAAGAGGAAAAATAAAAGGGAAGTAAGATATTAAACGAGAGGGATTGAGAGAAATTTGAATTAGACAAGAAGTTAGGATCCCGTATAGCTGACGTGACAAACCTATTGATTAGATCGGACTTATCTGACCGCCCGTCTAGTTGAAGTCCGGACCAAAGTGGCGTGTTGTAACGTGGAGATAACTACCAGATCTCCACGTCCCTCAACCACAGGATTCCCTTCTCCAACGACACGGGTCGAGAACCATGGTCAACAGGTTGGTTACTTTTTGGTGAGGGGGGGGGGGGGGGTCCTACCCCTCTGCTAAATAACGAGCAGTCGGTTGATTCTTATCACCCCACCACCAACTGGGGGGAGAACATGAACTCTGACAACTATCCTTAAGATGTTATAAAATGAATAAAAGATTATGTTTTTTACCGACCGTTACTTAGATAATGACGAATAGGTGAGCTAAATGGCAATACTTACCATATAAGAAAAGGCGCTTAGCTAAAAAACACAGCGCCTCTACATCGAAAAACTAGCGCTTACCTTCAACAAACACTCACTTTGATAACTGTTAACATCTACAAACCAAAACATACTTGATCTGATCCAACAAATGTATTTTGATGTAATATAAGGCGGTTAAGTAGATATATACACGTTATTGCCGTATAAACCGCCTGATAGCATCGAATACAGATTTCCACGTCGTAAACTCGATGTGTCACTTGAAAGTCTCGTGCATGTAAATGTAAAACAAAGACAGGCAGTGTACAGTGTCATCGAGAAAAAGTTTGTAAAACCACGATTATTTGCCAAATATGGGTTTCCACATCTACAAACTATCATATATCTGTCTACAAACTAGCGTGATGATATCTACAAACTCAAATTCGATTCGCACATTTCCTACAGTGGTATTACTTAACGACTAACAAGTATTAGTTATAGAATTCCAACGAGGTGTTACGAGCATTTTCATGATATATGCGTGTAACACCAAGTTGGATATTCTATAACTGTTTTATCGCTAGCCACGCCCCCTTGTATGATATCTGGTATAACGGCACACTTTATG
Organism: Cyrtodaria siliqua; assembly: GCA_037043455.1. Classification (NCBI taxonomy): domain Eukaryota; kingdom Metazoa; phylum Mollusca; class Bivalvia; order Adapedonta; family Hiatellidae; genus Cyrtodaria; species Cyrtodaria siliqua. The sequence continues at coordinate 582 of JAWPHD010000532.1, read as the reverse complement.
AAAAGTTATACGTTATACAAAATATCAGTACACTTTCGTGTTCCTGTATTGAATATATTATACAACTTTGGACAATAGAAAGCACTCTCAGGCATGCGATAAGAAACACATATAGTACCACACGCTTGCTAAAGCCTATAACGTGATGGAGAGTATAATCATAAATGTTCCACGTCAGTAATACAACACACAGTCCAGAACAACTGAGGAAAATTGAACGTGTGGACACAATATATTACTAAGTCAAGTGGAACACCAGTAAGCCAATATAAAATGATGAAATTATCTGAGAAACAAAAGAAGAATAGGTTCGTGTTTCTAGAATTATAGTATGAATATAAGCTTGAATTTCATGTCAAATCGTGAATACTCAACCAATGAATGACATGAATACAATGACGACAGAATGTGCTTCAGACACCAGATTAGCAAACAGAAGAAGTCTCTGACACTGGTAAGCATAACTAGTTTGTTCTTGTAAAGAAAATATAAAAAGGAATAAATAAATGACTGTTCGTTTTGCGAAAGACATGGTGTTTTTTCAACATTGGATCTGAACCTGTATTTTTATTCAAAATTGCA